>CM052896.1:71466674-71498243 GCA_028534135.1 Potos flavus
CTACCCTATCCCTCCCACCCCCCTCCGCTCCAGCAACCCTCAGTTTGTTTCCTGAGATTAAGAGTCTCTTATGGTTTGTCTCCCTCTCTGATTTCATCTTGTTTCATTTTTTCCCTAAGAGGTTACATTTTAAGCTAACTTTTACTTAGCTTGGGCTGCCTCTTTGGTTTCTCTCCTACCCATCAAAATAAGACCTGGGAGCAACCCAGAAACTGCTGATGTCTCAAAAGTCACTGCGGCTTCCTCCTAGGAGCCCCACCTCCATACCTGACATGGCCCTGGTGGCTCAGCCTGGCCTCAGGGGCAGCGCCCGGCCATTTCCAGCTGGTCCCTGAAAGGAGTCTTTCGACAGGGACCAAAGGTGACAGCTCTGGGCTGAAGAAGCCCAGACACTGTGAACAGTAACTTCCAGCCCTTTCCCAGCACAAAGAGGCAGCAGTCTTTGCCTGCCAGTCTCAGAGCCTACCGGCCAGAAGTACACAGCCTCCTGAGTGGAGGTTTGTCATGCCTCTCTGGGGCCTGAAGATGGGCCTCTTCAGACAAACAAACATTTGCTTAGTGTGCGGGGTAATCCAAATTATGATTAGAAACAGATTACCCAGCTCAAGACTTATGTTTGGCCAGGAACAAAACCACACACCCAAATCCCTAATCACTTTCCGGGAAGAGGCCTCTCTTCAGCTGGGATTGGGAACAAAAGCCTTTTCTTGAACTTTTCATCTTTTCACATATTTCTAGATCCCTGTGCTTCTCCTTGAGGCACCAGCCCGGAAGCAGCTTCCAGAGTGTTCGAGCATACTCCATTGCCAAGGTGGCCGGGGTATGTGAGCAAAGCCTGGTCACCGGCAACTGGAGGATCTAGAAAGGTTGATTTCTAATGTTCTCATCACCAGGATTTGGAATAAAACATGAAATGAAATCATCCTTGATACAGAATTAAAACTTTTTAAAAATATTTAATTTACCACCCTTAAAAGAAAGTTGGCCAGCAATTTTACCCACTCCCTGCTGAGTACTCCCCATCTCTCTCTCTCTCCTACCCCACTCTCTTCCTCCCTCTCTCTCTCTCTCTCTCTCTCTCTCACACACACACACACAAACACACACACTCATCTTGGCAGCAGCTGTGGCCAGACAGTATCTTCATCCTGGATGCCTTCTTGATTCCCAACACACAGCTGCTAAGTTGGCCCTCATTCATCCTCTCCAGCTGTTGTTTGCAGAATTAGAAGTGGACAACTGAGGGAGAAGAGGCAAAGCTGTGCTAAGTGAAGGAGGGTAAGACTAATGTGCTCCTTCCTTGGAATCTCAAAGATCCAGGGGCTGTGTTGGAGGGATCAGGACTAGCCATCCAGGCACCAGAAAACATCCCTCCACCTGCCCTCGCCCATGCAACTGGAAACCCATGCCTTTCTTTAGGTGATTGAGGAAGCGAAACAATGTGCCATTCCAACTACTACCCCTGTGATGATAACTCCCACATCTTCATTTTCAGCCCTGACTACATTCTTGAGCTCCAGATCTGAATTCCAGTATCATATCCAGAAGCACATCCCGCCAGCCCCTCCAATGCAACATGATCGATTGTGAAGACCCCCATTCCCAACCTAGCAGATACCTCCTCCTCGGTTCCCCTTCTCAGTAGCACCCTCCCCCACCTCTGACCCCAGTATACACGGGCTTAAAACCTTCAAAGCCTTCTTCTTCTCTACTTCCACATCATTCTATCTCTCGGATCTGCCCTCTTGTTTTCATTTCTATGGAAACAATTCTCTCTCACCGAAATTATTGTATTACTCTGCCTTGGTTTTGTCCTTCACTTAGACATCTTTTCCCAAATAATTCAGACTTTGTCTCCTGCTTCTAAAACATCAGTGGCTCTCATTGACCTAGGATGTTTCTGAACAAGCTTTTCAAGGACAGCCATAGCTTAACCACCACCCCACTTTTTCCTTCTCATCTGTCCTTGGATCCTTCCCTGTCTTCCAGCAATTACAAATCACCTGTCTTCCTGGATCATGGCAAACACACCTTGCTGTCGCTCGTGCTACTACATCAGAATGGAGTCTCCTTCACCTCTTTCTCAATGATTAACAGTGAGGCCTGGATCAAATGCAGCCTCCTCACCCAGAAAGCCTGTTTCTTCTTCATTCTTGTGATACTTTTTTTAGAGTAGTTCACATTTCCTATATACATCTTATGCCTTAGCCAGTCTATTCCCCTCATTCTATATATGAGAATACTGCGGCAAAGCATCTGTATCTACTACTCAGTTGCTCTGGAAATCCTTGTGAATTAAAACCAATTCCTAGAAAGAACGGGCCAGTACAAGTGACACAAGATAAGATTAATTTGGGGGCAGGGTTGAAGGAGGGAAATGTACTGAAAGAGGAATATACAAGAAGGGTGTTGGGGTGCCTGGGTGGCTCAGTTGGTTAAGCATCTGCCTTCGGCTCAGGTCATGATCCCAGAATCCTGGGATCGAGTCCCACATCAGGCTCTCTGCTCAGCAGGGAGCCTGCTTCTCCCTCTCCCTATGCGCCTCCTCCAGCTTGTACTATCTCTCTCACGCTCTGTCTCTCAAATAAATAAATGAAATCTTTAAAAAAGAAATAAAAGAAGGTTCTTGGGGGGTGGGGAAAGGCAAAAGCAGACCACCCCTTTACTTTGGCAGTGACGAAAAGGGAGGAGGTCCACCCCACCCCACATCTCCAGTTCCCGCAGGGATCCACGGCCTTCACCTACGGGAAGAACCTGATTAAGCGATGTCCCAGTGACTGTACTGTAACAGAGAACAAACTGAATGCTGCCTTGGGGTTAAGAGTTAGGGAACCAACCCCCGAAGTGAGTTCACTGGGCCAAGTACACACCAGGGAGCCTTTTCCCAGAGATTTCCTTCAATGTAGTAACCCGACACTAAATCTTCCCTTGGTGCTGATCACATATTTAAACTGTGGTTCTTCTACTCGAAATGTTCATAAAGAAAAAGCCTCAGGGGACTGTTGATGAGAGTAATTACACGGAAAGCGGACATCTCAAGCCAAAAGTTTCTTCGAAAACTTAGAAAACTCTCAGCCCTGCTGAAGTGACTAGAAAAGCTGAGAAAGTGAGGCAGACAATGAATCGTTACTATTTAAACCCATTCGAATCTTATTTGTCGAACACCTACCCTATTCTCAGAGGCGGCTGCATCTACCTGTCCCACGTCATACCAGGTGGATGGAGTGATCCTCATTTTAGAAGCGAGAAAGCTGAGATTCAGGAGCATGCGTGTGAGTTTACTTTGTCTCTTAACTACCTTAAATCTTTTTGAAGAAAGCCCATGTACAGCCAATCCTATTGTGCCTTCCTCAGCGTCAAAGAATAGTGTCTGTCCAATAAATACTTGCTGAGCCTCAGAATGAAGATTTCCTGCCCTTTTGTGGAAGCCATACCTTGGGTCATCTCCGTCCTCCCTATCAACTAGATGTCATTCCCTTTTGCCTCTGAACTGCCACCTGGTCACCAAAACAAGCCCCCCAGGCTTGCCCCTCTGGGAGCAGGAAGCTGCTTGAGTGGTGCCCCAGCTGCCTCTGAACGCCACGCCCCGCTGCCGGACCATGACCCCCACGGCGCTCTCAGCCAATCAGGGAAGGGGGCGGGGTTTCAGGAGCCTGCTGTTCCTACAAGAGGGGGCACTCCTCTGCCTTTCAACTTTGGCTGGCCTCTGGGATCTTGCCCTAGGCTGCACCTGAATGTATATGATGGTCCTCCCCGCCTTCCTGTCTTCCCTTCTTCACTCTAGGATCAGTCTTGCATCATATAGTTTGATGACCTTTACGGCTTTCCACACCCCCCTATTTTTTTTTTCAAATGGCTTCCCCCTAATAAAAGCCTGCACGTTTAATACTGCGTTGATGTCTAATTCTTGGAGGACTGGAAACCAGCATGTTCCAGTTTTTGCTCTAATAAATTGTTTATAATCTTTGTTCCCTGCGGAGTATTTAGTGAGCACCTATTGTGTGCTGGGAGTACGATGGTTAACAACAAAAGCGTTATTAAAGTCCTTAAGGAGCTGGTGACTAAATCAAATAATTACAAAAATTTACGGCCGAGGGAGTTACAATAAGATGTAACAAGGGGATCCCAACGTAATCTGTAGGACTGTGAGAGACTCCCCCAAAGAAGAGCAGTTTCAGATGAGACCTGAAGGATGAGGAGGAGTGAATGCGGGAAAGGTGTGGAGTGGTTCAGGCTGATGGAACAGAACGTGCGAAGGCTCTGAGGTGCAAGGAAGCTCAACAAACAAAAGGACACAAAGGCAGGGGATGCAAAGCAATGAGACTAAAGAGGAAGGCAGGGCCCATCTTGGAAATTTAAGAAGATTATTTATCTTTCCAGAGTGTCAGTTCTCTGAAAGCAAATACCCTGTAATAACCCTCCTTGCTAGGTCTAGTATAATGCCTGGCACAAAGTAAATGCTCATTAAATATTTGTTGAATCAAAGTGGTAGAACTCAATAAGGAAATAACTAAATTTTTTCATTACTATCTCTAATATCAAAGATGTAGCAAATTAACCCAAAGTATCAATCAGGCAGAGGCTTCTGGGCCCCACTGGCTGATAAAACTAATGATAACAATGAGGATGATCATTCTCAGGCATTGATTTAATCCTTGGAGACGTATAAAGAGAGAGACACCACGGCGATGGGCACTATGGTGGGAAGGAATGCCCCGGACCAGACTGCCTGTTACCACCTCCTACCTCGGTGGCCTTCAGCAAGTTACCTAACAATACCACGTCCAGGGTCCTCGTGCGTAAGGCAGAGCTGATCACACTCTCTCCATTAGAGTGCTGGCAGGAAGACTGCAGGAAATCACTATGTAAAGCACCCTTAGCAAGCTGCCTGGGGCATAGCATGTGTTCAATAAATGGCACCAATTGTTAGTATTCAAACATGGTTCTCTCTGCCAAGATAAGAGAACATTAGCAGGGAGATTTCCCAAACCAGGGTGAATTGTCATAAACCATATGTCATCGGAACCGCGTGGGATCACTTACGATGTAAGAGGCCAGCTTTGGGGACCAGCTGGGTGGGTTGCAAAGCCTGGGGCTTGGCCAAGAGACCATGCCCAGACATGCACTTCATATACTTGGATTCCGAAATCCGCACTAGTACTTAAATAGAGACCTGCAGATCAGACCAGGCAGTGAACCACTCACATGTAGATATGCAGTACCCTCCCTGAGCAGGCAGCAGCTAGGGAAAGGACAAGCTGCTTCTAGGTTTTCTGCCCTGGACGACAGAGGCTGTGCCTCTTGGCTTCATTTCCGAACAGCAAAATGAAGCACCGTGAGCAGACCCAGCTCAGTTCCTGCCTTTTGGATTTGTTTTTCCATGTTGGACATTGCAGTTAGAGCCCAAGCTTAGAAGAAAATGCCTATGGAATTAAAAAGGATGAAAGGGGAAAAACACCTGGCTCCCTCCCCAGGCGCTATGTCCCAGCTGGCTCCGGCTGCCTTGGAATGGGGCAGGGTGGCTGGGATGTAATTGCCCAGGCAGAGATATGAGGTATGTGGGCCTACGTGCGCTGCTGCACACACCACCAGGTCGGTAGGGACTCTGTTTGGTGAGTGTCCATCTGATAACAACCCGAACCCTTAAGATGCCAGCTGCCAGCCAAGCTGCACATGTCCACACAGTGGCACCCATAGGTCCAGGAGGCAGAACAAAGGACCTGTTATTGACTCAGTCCCGTGTTAGCACGTCATCCTCACCAAAACAAGTCTTGAGCCAGGCTGGCAGAGAGGCAGTATCCAGGAATTCCAGAATCTACAACAGAGATTGTCAAATTCTAATGGGCTCTCTGATGGCAATTTTAATGCCCATCATTGAAACCTGGGTCATTGCATTAGGATTTGGCGCTTGGGTTCCTATCTCCTATTCTTTTCTCCCCCTCCCATTGTCACCAGGCCCCGTGAATGTTGGCTCTCTCGGTGCCCTCTTCTTTAGGGCACAGCATCCCTCAAGGCCTGAAACCTTCCTTCTCCCCATTTCACTAGGACATAATAATATTAAGTACGGCCAAGCCATGTTTGCTACTTACGCTGACCACTTAGTGCTCTAAGTGATTTACATAAACCTCAACTCCTTTACTTATCGTGGCAACCGTATGAGAGGTGCACAGTTATTTTCCCATTTAACAGATGGGTAAACTGAGGCACCAAGAGGTTAAATAATTTACCCAAACTCATATAGCTCGTCAAGTGGCAGAGACAGGAAGCAAGTGCAGATACTTTGGATCCCAAGTCTGGGCTCTTCTCCATCATGCTCTACTTCCTCTCTATCTATGATCAATTTCTTACTGATTAAAAAATTTTAAAGGCACCTTAAAGGCCTCTTTTTCCAGAATGAACTGCACTCTGGGGCGAGCTAGGATTTTAGAACTTCCTACTTTGCGTACAGTAGAATGGGGAAATGTTTCTAAATTAGGGGAGGCTAGGAAGGAAGCTACTGCTCAAGAACTTGATTAATATGAATCATAATACGAATATTGAGAACTCTGGTATTTTTAGCCAAGTGAGAACTTGGGCAAAATGTCTCTTCGTACAAGCTCTGCCTTGGAGTTCCCAGCTTAAGAGAGACATACTTAGCACAGTGGGGGACCTGAGTGCATAGTGAGGAAAAGCTTCTGCTGACTCCTGCTTTGTTCATATCATTGCCTCCCCACAAGGAGAAATCACAACCTTGCATATCTAAGCTCTGCATCCAAATTGGTGAGCCATTCCCAAAAATTCATCCCAGAAGGAACACCATGCAGCCATGGAAATGAAGGAAGAGAGGGAACATTACTAAGCACGTACTCAGCTAGGATTTAATGCTCACAGAAAGCGTAGGATGTAGTTGCCGTCTTCCCCATCTTGTGGCCCAGAGACCTTATACATTCGTCCAACGTTAAGTCTAGAACTCAAACCCCATTCCAAAGGAGGGAAGGACTCAGTGCCAGTCCAAGCCCCACTTTTCTAGGAGCCTTTCCTGAGTCCTTGGACCCACATCCATCCCTCTTTCTTGAAACACCTGTATTAGTTGTAATCTTTGCCCAGTCCAATGCTTACTAACATTGTTTCATACTGGACCAGTCTCGCTAAACTTGGAGAGCCAGTGGCTGTGGGTTGAATTTTATTTCAGGCTGTCCCTGAGTATTTCAGGGCAGGAAACCAGGAGATGTAAAGACCTAGAACCACGAGCTGGTCTCCCTGATCAAGGGAGTCAGTCACTCCATCCCCAGAAGGTGCCAGCTTGGCTTTACGAGTTCCTATCACATTATCTGGCAACGGCCTTCCTGTTACTCCTGCCCACCTCTGTCATTCCCTTTAAAACTCCTTGCAGATGGTTCCAGACAATGCAAAAATATCCCCCAAAGTAAGTAACTATGACTGCATTGTCACTAACTCGGGTTTGGCGCAAGAGAAAAGATGGCCAAGTTTTCAACCCTGCTTCTGCTTCCCAGTAGCCTCCTCCCGGTGTGGCACCAACCAGCACAAGACCCACGGTCGACTCGCAGCTTTCCCTGCACCTCAGCACTTGGGGCTAGAAAGAATGCATTACCACACAGCAGGCGCACTCAGACATGCCTGCGTCATCACCAAGTCAAAGCCAACATATACTTCAGGAGAATTTACGAGGCAGAAAGCACCCTCTAATTTAACAAAAAAGCAAGAGAGCTGGGTGTTTCCTTTCTTTTCCAAAGCTAAGACAGAAGCTTTTCTCATATTAAAGAGCCAGAACCCAGCCGACCTGATTGTTTCCTCTCAGTCAGGGAGCACATCATCCTCAGCAACAGGGATGAGGGCAGACTGAGTCACGGAAGAGGCAACAGGAGGAAGCTGTCGTCTCTGTGCCACCACCGCTCCAGGATATGGGAGCGCGAGGGGGTGGTCAGCCGACGGCTTCAAGGACAAGCAGGGCGGCGGTCTGTTCCACGTCCCCTGGGAACTTGAATATCACCTCACGCCATGATTCACTACAGAAACAGAGTTGGGACCAGCAGAGACAGCCCTGAAATATGATGGTGAAGACGTCAAGCTCAGGTCTTAAATGTAGGAAATTCTCTTAAGTCAGACTCCCAATTTCAGCTCATTCCAGACTAGTGAGGCGTGAGCTATGGTTCCGCTCAAATCCTTATTTCTCAGCTACTTCCTCCACCTGCCCCTAAGGTGCATTGTGAAGGACGCTGGCCTAAGGCAAGAGTTCCAGGTGATAACCACAGTTTTGGCTGCCCCTCCTCTGATTGCAGGGCCCTCCACTTTTGGGTGTGGTTATTCTTGGTGCAATGCTTTCCCAGGGACGCGTGTACAGTCTGGTCAAGGAGAAGGAATTAGCAACTAAGGGTGACTCCTTGCCCTCTTCCTCCCTGGCACTGTCCACATCCCTCCATAGCTCATCTACCATGTCTTTGGAAGGCAGGGGCCCAGAACTGTCCTTCAGAGGCCATGGAATTAGTTCGGTGTGTCTTGAAAAATCTGAACTCCAACATTTTAACATAAAATAAATTACTAGAAAAGAGTTTGAAGTAAAAGACATGCAAAATATAAGCCCAGTTTTTTTGTTTTTAGATCCAACAGTTATGAAATTAGGCTAGCATGTTGCTATAAAGGTTTCTAAACGCTTGCTCTCAACTTCTTACTTATTCACCCACAGGTGTGAGTAGCCCTGCTCTAACGTGAGGCCTTTGCTACTTACTTAACCACCTAAACCCTTGAACCTCTGGTCTATGCAAGATGGGAGAACAGGCAGCATCTCAGCAGGTCAGCCATGCCCCTCATCTGTATATTCTAGGGACTCATGCCCAATCCTTCCTTAGGTTCCAGAAATATCTCTAACATTAGAATAGTGCTGACTTCCTCAGGAGGGGATCTGCCTGCACTTCTCACTACCAGTCTGGAGGTACCTAACCCCAAAGCACTTTGGAGAGCAATGAGGGAACCGAATGAGAAGGAACGGGCAAACGGGGAAGGTCACTGTCTCAGGCCATCCTGTGTAGGACCGATGGGAATTTTGAAAAGCACCCCCAGAACATGTGAAAGGTCTGAGAATTGTTATCACTGGGGCTGGTAAGTCATGGCCCACCCAGGCTCATAGTCAGTCAAGTACCAGCTACACGAGATCAGCTGCTGTTTATTCAAAAACCTGTCGCTGGAGCCGGGCGGGGGGCAGTCCCTAAATGGCTACAGACAGAAGAGGGCAAGCTTCTCTGTAGCATTCAGGAGGGCCTGGGAATTAAGTGGGAGGAAATGGTGACCCAGTTTAAATACTTTCTTTACTTCTAGAAGAAGCAAAGAACTCTCAGTGTCTACCGTAACAAAGGACTGATTGCACATTAGGAACAAAATTGGGCGTGATCACCTTTTAGTAGGAGGAAGCTGGAAAGTAAGGTAGGAAATATACGGTGGGACTAGGAGTCCATTTCCTTGCAACAATTTTAAAAACAGCTTTGTTGGTGTGTAACTGACATCTAATATAATTTGCATATTTACAATGCATAACTCGGCCAGCTTTGACATACATACACACTTGTGAAACCATTACCACAATCATAACGAGCATAACCATCACAACCCAAAGTTTTCTGGTGCCCTTTTCTAATCCCTGCCTCCTACTTCTTCTCTTCCCACCTACGAGGCAACCACTTTCTGTCACTGTAGATTAGTTTGAATTTTCTA
The DNA here is from genome assembly GCA_028534135.1 of Potos flavus. Lineage (NCBI taxonomy): Eukaryota > Metazoa > Chordata > Mammalia > Carnivora > Procyonidae > Potos > Potos flavus. The sequence continues at coordinate 71,476,380 of CM052896.1, forward strand.
GAATTTTGTGTAAGTGGAATCGCATGGTATATACTGTTTGCTCTGATTTCTTTCACTCAGCAAAATTATTCTGAGATTCGTTCAGGTCGTTGTATCTATCACGCTGTTCATTCTTTCTTACTGCTGAGTAATCTTCCACTGAGAAGCAATTTTACATCACAAGCCAGGTTAGCCCATGACTAAGATTTTTGAGGTGTTAAGGGAAATTTATGAAGATGTGGGCTTTCCCCTAGAGTGGAGTTTGCTGCACCTATCTTGGGAAATAAACCTTTTTTGCTTCAAAATTAAGGAGGATAACAAAGAAAAATCAGGCATTCACGATTCTTAAATGATAAAAAGGATTTTTGTAACATCCAGGGTCTGCAGGCTGTGAGTAATTAAGAAGAAAGAACCAGAGAAACCAGGAACCCTCACTGCTACCCAAGATACTTCTCAGCCTTCCTGACTTTCAATTTCTGATTCAGTTTGTTTCTTCTCTTGTGGTAGGAAATAGTCTGGCGAGGATGTTCCCATCACAGTTGTGGTTTTGCTTTTGGAGTCACCAAAAAGGAAGACTATTCTGCAGTCACAGTTAGCATTATCTGTTCGTTTGCTCACCGGACATTTCTTCGGTGTCTTCTGTATGTTGGGCATCATACTGCGGATAGAGAAACAGGCCAAAGACTTATGAGAAGACTTGATTTCCGCTTTCATAGAGTTGTAGGATGGGCAGGCTTCACAGCTGGTTATTTTATGACAAATTCCTTCATAATAAACAAGATATCAGAGATGGTAACATAGGTCAACATGGTGGTCGGGGCCAAGCTATTACCACCATGGAGACCGGAAGACATGATTGAATGTGGATATGGCGACAAAGGAAGAGTTCTGGTTCATAGATCATCAGGAAGCACAGTGTCCCATTGACAGTGACAGAAAATGCAACCCCAGCTGCCCCATATGGGGTAGGGAGGAAGATGGGAAGATTTAGGGGATATATGGAACATGTCTCCTGCCCCCCAAATGTGTCTTAGACAAGCACATATTGTTTGTCCTACCAAAATATAGAGAACCTATTTTTCTAAATAGGTGACAGTGTTCTAACAGAAGCTTTCACAAAAAGCAGACCAGTATTTGCTCCCAATCCTTCTGTCATAGAGTTATACTAAACAAACACAAATGGAATACAGCAGGATACAAAGCTGAATGAGTAAGGTGATGATTACAATTAAACAACCAACCTATTCCTTGGAAGGGAGGGTTCTAGTGGGGAAATGTCCAAAGAAAACATCCAAAAAGTTACAAAACCACTTGTTTGTGTCTTCTTCAAATTTTCTTTAGTGAGTATTTTGCTATTACATTTTTGAAGAGCTACTTTGAAACACACTCTTCATGGAAAGTCACAGGTTCTCAGCCAAAGGAAACCAAAGTCAACAGTGTGAATCTGCCTGTAGTCTGGAGAGAAGCCTGGCCACGGAGGGACTTCGGGGAAAGCAGTGACAGGGGAGGGGTGAGACCTCATGAGACGGTTTTTGCCAACCTGAGGCTTCACCCTGAGGTGCAGAGAGCCAAGAAGGGGTGCAGCCAGAAGTGGGACTGCAGCGCAACTGGAGAGCAGTGCAGAGGCGGGTGTGAGTACACAGAAGGGCCAGGACCAACGAGGCCAGGACCTGACTGGTGACTGTGAGAAAGTAACTTGATGGGCCTTCAAGATCTTTGCCTATAAAAGGAAAAAGCAAGTCTGGATAACCTGTAAGCTCCTTTTTAACTCTAAACATGTAGGAATCCAAGTTGTATGATTCGCTTCAACATTTATCCATTGAAGACCTTGGCTGTACCTGAAGAAGCACTGTGGGTCAACTGCCACCAGCATCCTCTTTGATTTAGTGCACATCAATTAAAAACCATTGAACACCTGTTACTAAATGTATAGTGATACATATTTTCCAGAAAAGGAGTTCTGCAAAAGCAGTCCCTGATTAGAGCAAGGGCTAAGAGAGCAAATCCACTTCTTTGACAATGTGACAATCCGTGTGGTTAGGGACATAGGAAAAGGGATTTTCCAGGAGTTGTGGAATGGAAATTGACCCATAGCTCAATGGGGAGAGGCCAAGGCACTGAGAACAAGCCTGCTGCCTTCATGGACACTGCTGTTGGAAGAGGCGGCCCCAACTTACTCCCAGAACTATCTCCACTTACTACTCTTGACTGAAGTTAGAGGTAAGTTGTTGTCTGTTGGGGAGGAATGTGAAAACTCACGCACTGATGGGTGGAGCAGGAAGCCGAGGGAAGGTCAGAGAGAAAACAAAGGGGTTTCCTGTGATGAGTCACTGCCTTCTGGGAAACAATTTCAGAAGCCACTACATCCCCAGCACCTGTCCAAGGCTTGTACTTTGTGCTGAAAAAAAAAAAGTGGCAAACGAAGCTTCGAACCACATCTGAGAGCCCACAGGCCACGTACAGGGCAGAAATCTGGGAGAGAGCCAGGCCAGGCCAGGCACATGTGACAATTTGCACATCGCCTGCCAGAGTCTCCAAGCAGGGAGATTGTGGGTGGGCTGAAGATGCTCAGTTCAAGTCACCCTTTTCTTTAAATGGAGCAAACTTTACGCTGTTCTTTCCTTTGATAGTCACAGCTTGGATTTTCAGATAAAGGTTTTTCTTCTTCTTTTGTTTCCTATCGTCTTGTGATTAAGGCAAATGAAAATTGAAGTTTTTAACTGTAACAAGCTTGCTGAATCTAGAAAGAAAACAAATTTGACTAAATCTGGAATGGGAATTGTTGGACTCAACATGGGATGAATTCCTTTTCTTGGTTTATGCCGAACTGAAAACAGAAACCAACATTTATTTCCTCACCCATTAAAAGGGTGAGGTTTATATGTAGAAGGGTAAAAAGGACATAGTCTCAGGCCACTCCTGGGTAGCATATATAATAAAACTAAGAGAATAAACCAAGACATAAGAAGACATAGGAGCCAGAACCAGGGGATCCAACTCAGGAGAGAGGTGGAGGAAAGTTCCAGGGTGATTATAAGGAAAACACATAGCAGTCCTGGAGAGCCACCAGTCCTGATAGGGGATGGGAGACAAGAGCCTCTTAGGAGGGCTCTCCCAGAAAAAAAATAACAATAATAATAATAATGTTTGCACATAGATCAAGATGTGATTAACAGTTATGTGAAAGAGCTCGGTATAGAAAACCAAACAACTAAGCAAATTAAAACAAAAATAAGTCAAGTATTAACTCCAGGGGCAAAGAGTTCAATAAAATAGAAAGCACACTCCTAGTATCCTATATGGCTCAGCCTTAATGATATTTACATACTTGTAGAAATGTGATCACTGAATATTCATTTAATCCACATTACCAAACGGTGTTATGACCATATTTGGAGAAAGGGAGGAAGGGAAGAGTGAGGGACATGGGGGACACAAATGTAAGAAATCAAACCATCATCTTACACAGAGGAAGTTGATGCGTAATATCTAAACCTGAAAACTAGAAAATAGCATTATAAGCTTGTTATTTAGAAAGCTGTAAGATTTAGAAGTAGTTGCCTCTGGGGTGGAATCAAATGTGGGGTAGGATGAACATGGTAAATATTTCTCTATATAAGAGTTGTAGTACTAGTTTGACTTTTTCAATCACATACATATATTACTTTGGTTAAAAAAATTTTTTTTTTTAATTTTATTTTTTATTTGAAAAAGAGAGAGTGCATGAGCAAGGGGAGGGGTAAAGGGAGAGGGAGAACCAGACTCCCCGCTGAGCACAGAACCCAACACAGGACTCCGGGATCATGACCTGAGCTGAAGGCAGACACTTAACTGATTGAGCAACCCAGGTGCCCCCTCCCCAAAAAAACTTTTAAGAGCTTAGTCTAGGGGTACCACCTGGGTGGCTCAGTCAGTTAAGTATCCAAATCTTGATTTCAGCTCAGGTCATGATCTCAGGTTCCTGGGATCGAGTCCTGAGTCGGGCTTTATGCTCCGTGTGGAAGCAGCTTGGCCTTCTCCCTCTCCTCCTCTACCTATCTCTAAAATAATTTTTTTAAAAAAGAGTTTAGTCTAAAGGCTCTTTTCTTCCCCCTTTGGGTCAATGCAAAAAAAAGGAAGAAAAGAGAAAAAAGCACGTTACAGAGATGACGAGTGGTATGAGGCCATATTGATACTAATATCTATTGTACGCATAGAAAAGAATGCAAAATGACATGCACCAAGGTGTTAACAGTGATCATCTCTAAGCAGTAGAATAATAATTTTTTCTTTTCAAATTTTATCTGTTTTATTCTATCTCAACATATTTAATAACATTTAACAAGGATCATATATTGCCTCCATAAAGAAGAGAAACTAATAAAATCATTAAATTTTTTTTTTAAGATTTTATTTCTTTATTTGACAGCGAGAGATCACAAGTAGGCAGAGAGGCAGGCAGAGAGAGGGGGAAGCAGGCTCCCTGCCGAGCAGAAAGCCCGATGCGGGGCTAGATCCCAGGACCCTGAGATCATGACCTGAGCCAAAGGCAGAGGTTTTAACCCACCGAGCCACCCAGAGGCCCCTAAAACCATTAAAATTAAAAAGAGAAGGAAAAGAGGAAGAATGGAAGAAGGGGGTAGGGTCACTGGATTCGAGTTCAGAAATCAGGCCCTACCTCTTCCTAGGTTTTGCCTCTATTAGGCATGTTTTTATCCTTCTGGGGCTTTAGATTCCCCAGTTATAGAACAAGGATATTTCTACCTGCTCTGTCTCCCTAGAGAGGTTATTGCAAAAGGTATCCGAACCTGCCCAGTTGTAAAGCATGTTATTAAATGTGGTAGACATGGTAAGAGCCATGGGAAGAACATGCAAAATGAGGGACTCTTTGTACTTCACTCAATCCTCAATAGCACCACTGCCCTTTCTCCCTAGAGATGTTCACTCACTCAGAGCTTCCTCAGCCCACCTCAGGGAAATCCCTCAGAAGTTCGGAAGCTCCTTCCTGGGAGAGCTGGACGGAGGATGAAATTCAAGGATACCTCCTTTGGGCTTCTCCTCCTTTCTTTACCTTCAGGGGCAGCCTTGAGAAATCAAATCCTCTATCCCTGCCCTTTTCAGAAACTTTCCATTTTCCAGGATATGCGGATTTGTCCCTTGTTCCCCACCAGGCCCATTCCCCCCAAACATTCCCATTCCTCCACCCACCAGGACTTAGCCCCGCTGAACGCTGCCACACTGGTGTTTTGCACAGGGCCTCAGACTGGGCCTCAAAGGGGTGCTCCTCCCAAGACTTCTACCAGGATAACGCATCTTAGTCCTGAGGACATTCCCCTCAGAACTGGGTTGCTTTGGGGGCACGTGGGTGGCTCAGTTGGTTAAGCGGCTGCCTTCGGCTGGGTCATGATCCCAGGGTGCTGGGATCGAGCCCCGCTTCGGGCTCCCTGCTCAGCAGAGAGCCTGCTTCTCTCTCTCCCTCTGCCTGCCTCTCTGTTTACTTGTGCTCTCTACCTCTCTGTCAAATAAATAAATAAAATCTTTAAAAAACTTTTAAAAATTAAAAAAAAAAAAAAAGAACTGGGTTGCTCCGAAAGTTCCAGGATTCAGGCCCAGGATCCAGAAGAGACTTACAATTTCTATCCAAAGCCTTGGAAGTCCAGCAGTAGCCCTTCAGACAAATTGTAAAACCTGAACCACCAGCTTGTGCTCTGACTTGATGTTGACCATCAAAACCACTTACACTGATACAAAGAAATGCTTTAAAAAGAATCCTGAATTAGGAGTTGTTAGAGAATCCATTGCCCAGTCTCATCTCTACCTCTGACTAGCCATGAGATCTTGGTGAGTCATTAACCTCTCCGAGTCTCAGTCTCCTTATCTATAAAATGAGACAGTGACCACGCTGATCTCATGCTAACATCACTATCCTCTCCTAAACGTGCGTTCACAGCTTCTACCAACTCTGGTTCCTTTATTGTTTCTAGAGTTGCCTCTTACTCTGTCATCTACTCTCGCATTTTGCTTTCCCTGCTGTCTTTGTAGCTCTCAGCCCTACTGCCCCGTCTCCAGGAGGCAAGGTCAACATGCCCCTGAGGAAAAAGGGAGTCGAGTGCCTCTCCCTCCTTGAATCCCAGACGCCAGGGCTCTCCGCTTCCCCACGGGGTCCTGCCTTAGCCCGCTGTCCTCCAAGGGCAAGCAGGCCGGAAGTAAGAGTCACTGAACACATGGAAGGACTAGACACCCAGGAGCTGCCACGGGGCCCCAGATAGAATAATGAGATTTTTTTTGTGTAATTTCAAGGAACTTCCCTTTACATGGAAACGATTACAGCATGCACACACAGCTCTGTACAACTCACCCTCTATGGCCCAGAGCACAGGCTCGTGATCATGCCCATCAACTCCTACGAACGAGGCTGGGGAATTCCAACCTGAAACCCCGAAGCAGGCCACACTAATTCTATCATATCCTTCAGCTGTTGACAGTGGAGCTGCCTATTTCCTTTTCGGTCTTCTTTTGTTGCAGGCGCTCTTACTTGAATACCAAATAAGTTTTCGCACCAGGGCACACAAGTGGAATGACTACTTTAGCACAGACCATTTTCAAGGTGAGGGGAATAACTCAATAAAATTGATGGGCCAAGTCTCCCTCTTCTGACCAAGAGGGGTCCACGGTGCAGAAATGTGGTACAAGGGAAAGACACCAAACATAAAGTCAGACAAGTCGGTCTCTAATCCAATTTCTGCTATGAACTGTGCCTCTTGGGCCCAACCTGTGTGAGCCCTGGTTCCTCCACCTGTGACATCACCTACATGGCTACGGGGGCAACTGACAAGGAGGTTTCCAAGATTACATTTTAAAACATGTAAAACACTTGAATCTCTTCTTTGGTTGGCTACCAGGATTCTGACATGCTCCTGGTTTTCCACCTGCCTCGCTGAGGTCCCCCTCAGTCCTTGCTGGTTCCTCCTCATCTCCCCAACCTCTGAAGATTGGGTTCAAGCCTTGGACTTCTGCTTTTCATCTCTACTTACTCCTTTGGTGATCTTATCCAGTCACATGGTTTTAATATCATCTGTAGGCCAATGAGTTGTGCATTCCTATCTCCATCTCAGAACTCTTCCCTGAACTCCAGACTCATATGCCCAGCTGCCTACTTATCATCTCAGCTTAGGTGACAAATAGGCATCTCCAACTATACATTCCAACCCTACTCTCCTGCGGTCTTTCCTAACTCAGTAAATGGCAATTCCATCCTTCCAGTTGATTGGATCCAAAATCGTGTAGTCATGCATGACTCATCTTTTTCACACCTCCTACCCATTCCACCAGCAACTCCTGAAATGGAGTTCTAACTTCAAAAGATATCCTGAAACACACTTTTTTACCACCTCAGCCACTACCATTCTGATGCAAGCCAACAACATATCTTACCTGGATTCTTGCTATAGTTTCCTAAGTAGACTCCTTGGTTCTGGCCTTGCCCCTTCCAGCCTCCTCAGTCTGTTTCTCACACATCAGACTCAGTGATCCTGTTAAAATATAAATTAGATCATGTTATTCCTCTTCACAATACTGTCCAATTTCTACCCATCACATTCAGAGAATCACGCTTGCTAAAATATGGGGGATCAGGGTGTCTGGGTGGTTCAGTTGGTTAAGTGTCTGACCCTTGATCAGGTGGCTGATCTCGGGTCATGGGATGAAATCCTGTATAGGGCTCCACACTCAACAGGGAGTCTGCTTGGAATTCTCTCTCCCTCTCCCCCTCCCTCTGCTCCTCCCCCCCTGCTTCTCCCCCCAACCTCAGTGCATGAGCTCTCTCTAATAAATAAATACATCTTTAAATAAAGTAAAATATATTTTTAATTTTCAAACCAGTGCCTGCTTCCTAGGGTTGTTATGAGGATTGGGAGTCACTATATGTGAAGCATTTAGAACTGATACTCACTGAGTGTTTACTGCATAGCAAGCCCTGCCCTACATACTTCATATATAAATTCATTATATATCAGCTCATTAATCCTCATAAGAATTCCGAGGTATGTACTATTATTATACCCATTGTACAGCTGAGGAAGTTTTATTACAGAGAGGTTAAATACCTCTCCCAAGGTCACACAGCTAGCAAGGGGCAGAACTGGGTTTCCACTCCAGGCAGTGGGCCTCCAAGGCCTGTGTTTTCACCACCCTGCCTAGTTAGTAAGCCTTCTTCTGTGACATACTCTTTTTTTTTTTTTCAAGATTTTACTTTAAGTACTCTCTGTACCCAATATGAGACTTGAACTTACAACCTTGTCACACACTCCACCTCCACCGACTAAGCCAGCAAGGTGCCCCAGTGGTATAGTCTTTAGATGCTGAATAGTATCCCATCATATGGAGGGACCATTAATTGACTTAACCAATTCCTCACTAAGTCGTCTGATCTGATCATTCCAGAGCTTCTCACTTAAGGTAGTAAATTCCTGTATTCGACAAATATTATTGAATGACAAAATACTAGGCACTGGGAACAACCAAAAAATGGACGCAAAACTGTTGTCACGCAGCTTCATTTTTTAGAAGTAATTTTTATAATGGAAGTGTCACCAGAGGCCTGATTTACTTATTGACTAATTGTTCTTCTCGACTGAGGCGACCAGACTCAGCTTCATTCATTTGACACGTCTCTTGGGCAAGGTAACTCAGCTAACTTCTGTGGGAGGAACGAAAATGATTCAGACCTGGACCTTGCTCTCAGGAGGTTGTATATTAACACATGCCTGAGTATCTCTACGAAGCAGTTCTTGTAGAACTTGTTTCTGAGCCTATCCTGTGCCTTTTCTCATGCACACCTGTCATTAAACACCTAAGATCCCCAAGGGGGAAGAACATTCATGTGGTTTCTTTTTTCTCTTCCCACAGAGCCTAGAAGAGTGCTTTGAAAACAATGGCTTCACAGATCTATGGAGTCCCAAGTTCTAAAAAGATTCCTCAAAAAAAAACAATTTGGCCACAAATTTTATTCCCCCATTGTTCTGCCCTTATTTAGGTCACAGGAATTTAGTCCATCAACAGAGAGAAGAAGAAAAGAATTAAGACTATGAGCCACCTTTTATAATTATAAATATTTTAATTATTCTCTAATTGACTACTTTTAACCATTTAGCCACTGGGATGGAGGAACCCTGACAATCAACTGGATGCTCACTTCAAAATACAAAAGATTAATCATCTCTCTCTCTCACATGCACACACATGATGCATGCACACGTGCACACACACCCTGCTTAAAACCCTTCAATGGTTTTCCATCATTCTTGAGGAAAAACTAGGCAAATCCTCAGCAAGGCCTCCAATGCACAAGGCCCTAAGTGGCCTGGCTGTGCCTGTCTCTCCCACCCGGCTTCACAGGGTACTATAAGTGCTCTTGTTTTCTGCACACCGGCCATAGGGCCTGGCTGCGGTTCTCCAAACAAGCCTGCACCATTCTACCCCAGGGCTTTTGCACGCATAGTTTCCTCTTCCTAAGAAAGCACTTTTTCTCCAACCTTCAGATTCAACTCAATCATTATTTCCTTGGGCAAGCTTTTACTAGCTTAGAGCCCCAGATTCCACCTGGCTTCATGCATTTCTCAAAGCATCTGCACCCTTCCTTTAGGCTCCTATTCATCTGTTCATTCGACCCAGTTGTAACTTTACTTGTACATGTAAAAATATGTCATTAATGTCTCTCTCTCCTCCACTAAACTCTATGCTTCGTGAGTGCAAGAACCATTTCTGGTTTTGCTCATCATTGTACATCCAAAGCTGAGCACAGTACCTGAAACCTTTAAAGTGAGCACATTCTGTGTGCCCAGTCTCGTTCTATGTGCTGGGAATACAATAGTGAACAAACCCAAATCCCTGTCTTTCTGGAACTTATATTCTGGTTTTAGAGAAGGGACAGTAAGCAAATAAGCAAGATGATTTCACAGGCATAAGTGTAATCAGGATAAGGGCGTAGGATGTGACCACTGGGGATGGGGTGGGCTACTACATCAGACAATGATCAGGGAAAGCCTCTATCAAGAGGTAACACACGAGCAGAGTCTTGAGAATTTTGAAGCGGGGGCTGGATTTTCAGTGCAAACATTGGAATAGTCCCAGGCAAACGAGAACAATCAACTGATCATCCCAGCACAGAATGCTGCTGAGAGCCTGACTGCCTGCCTTTGGCATCTTACCCAAGAATATGTTTCTCTCACACCTCCTCAGTGTCTTTTCCAGAAATATTCACTTTTTGAGAAACTATTAGAGCTTATGACTTAATAAATACTTTGTAATGATGAGGAGGCTTCCCAGGAATCCACCCCCACTCAGCTAAGAATGATCTTGGCTTTGAGATTCTCAGATACACCAGGCCCCCTCCTGCAGTCCGCCAGCTCTTGGAAGCCCATATTTGGACTTCCATTTGAATGAAATCCACCCACCAGGAAAAGCTCATTTCCTCCCTCGCTCTGGCTCACACTTCCAGCCTGGAACCTTCCCCTACAATATCCCTTGGCAGACGCCTTCTTCACTCCCTCCTAGCTGGCTGTGCTTCCAGCGAGTTCCACCCAATAGTAAACTGTCATTAACTACAGAATGGCAGATCTCTGCCCAGGGGTGTTTCCACTCCTTTGGGCCCCAACAATTTGTGGCTGCCCCCTTGGAACAGGTGCTAATTCCTCCCCCATTCTAATTGCGCTAAACTACCTCTTTAATGGATTCCAAAAACAGTTCACTGGCTAACCTTATTTTTTGTTTCATGTCCAGTCAAATTCCTAAGCCACTGTTAAGAGCGTCTCTTTTTCTGTTACCCTCTTTCCCACCCTCTCTCTCCCTGACCTTCTCCCCTTGCCTCCTCACTGCCTCCAACTGAGCTGAGTGTCCTAGCACTCCAGAGCCAAACCTGCAGGGTTCTGGTCCCAACTCTCCTCTCACAACTGTATGGGCAACATTATCACCTACCTCAATGGGATGTCAGCAGGATAAAAGAGTTAATTTACATTAAGCACCTAGAACAGCAGTATACAGTAGGCCTTCCCATGGATGTACTGCACAAATGAAATGTTGGCTCTTATTACTGTCCCCAAGATCTAAGGGCCCTTCGTGCTGGAGAGTAAGTGGCTGCAGTCTCTGGGTGTTTTGTTTTTGTTTTTTTTTGCAGTCTCTGGTTTTATTTGAAGAGACAAAATACCCTTCTGCCCAAATGCCTCCCTCTCAACTTGAGAATCCCTACAACTGGCATCTGCATTTAATGAAACACATGGGCAGGAGAGGAAACATTATAACAATTATTCTATTCCTTTTCTAGAAGAGTTTATCAGAGTAAATGGAAGAGGAAGAAGAAGGCCCATAGCTGGATGGGAAGGAGAGAGAATGTGGCTTGTGCGGAGAGAAGGTCCAGGGGGCACTATAAGGAGGGGGCCCCATGAGGGCCCTGGGTCTTGAGAGTGAGAAAAGCTGAAGCAGAGGGCATGCAGAAATATAAAGGGTGGAGAGAGGAGAGATACAGAGACAAAATTCTTCTAGGTTGTTGGAATCAAGTGCTTTTCTAAACCAACACACCTTTCCTCCCCAGCTCTGCCCCAATTGAGACTGAGCTGCTTACTGCAGGCATCCTGGTCATGAGAAAAGAGCCTGTATTTCCAAGCCAGTCTAAGCTTGGAAAAAATGCCAGTTCTACCATTTACAGATTGACAAAGTTAACTGAACCTTTCTAAACCTTCTCTGTAAAAACAACACAAAAAACAACAAAAACAAAAACAAAACAAAAACAAAAACAAAAACAAAACATCTTAAACAATAAAGTTGTGAGGATTAAATAAGGGAATGTCTGTGAGATGTCAGGTCCCTGCTAGCTCCTGGGAGGCACTCAAATCATTCAACTTCCTCTAACAATTACCCCATCTCTGGCCCTGAGCACACTCGGTCAACTTTCTCCGCACAAGCTCAATCCATAACCTCTTGTACAGTTTCACGTCTGGTCTTTGCATGTGATTTATTCCATTTAATTCAATTCAACAAAAATTTTGTAGAATGCCAAGCACTAAACTGAATGCTAGGGATACAAAAGGATCAAGTCCCACTTGCTCCCTCCCCACCAAAACGTGTAGTCTACAGGGAAGACTGGTGAGTACATAGTTCGCACAGTGGTGAGCATACCAATGAGAGAAACACAAGGGCTGTTGGAACACATATAGCTCTCATATCGTATAATAAATGCATATATAAAATCCATGTCATTTATGTTGTGTCAAGACTCCCCTATCATGGAAATCTGTAATAGAAATTTGCATAGACATTACAATGGAGCTAACTTTTATGCTGGAAGTAGTTCCAAAGTTGGCACACAGCTGAAAACTACATAATCAATCACCTTTAAAAAAAAACCTATTACTAATAAAATACAGTACACATGGTTTTTACATACAACCATGCATAGTTATATATGTGTAAATTTGTAAAAACTACAATAACAAAGATTATTTAATAAGGAATACATATGTAAAATATAAGTTTATAAAATTTTATTACATGGATGAAACCAAAAATTGAATTCGATTGCAAAATCAATGTTCTTCATGTAAAAGCTTTTGAAAAAAATGCATTTTTTTTTTAAGATTTTTATTTTTGGGAGTGCCTGGGTGGCTGAGTAGGTTAAGCATCTACCTTCGGCTCAGGTCATGATTCCAGGGTCCTGAGATTGAGCCCTGAGTCAGGCTCCTCACTCAGTGGAGAGTCTGCTTCTCTCTCCCCCTGCTCTTGTGTTCTCTCTCTCTCTCTCTCTCTTCCTCTCAAATGAAAAAATAAAATCTTTAAAAAAAGGGGGGGTTTATTTTTAAGTAATCTCTACACCCAACATGGGTCTTGAACTTACAACCCCAAGGCCGAGAGTCACATGTTCTACGAACTGAGCCAGCCGGGCACTCCAAAAATGCATGTTTATTTCTGATAAATAAAGTCCTAAAGAGCCAGGATACAGCTCAACACGAAGCACATTCACACTCTTCAATTGGGCTTTTCTGAAAAAATGTACATAAAGGCAATAGACTCAGGAAATCATCCTTTGATTTTTACAGGATCTGGTTGATTTTACCGAGTACAGAAAGAAAACTAGCTTCCAAAACTTATTAGCCCTATATCCTTGGACAAATGATAGGATCATAAAATCTCTAGGTTTTAAGAGAACTTAGAGATCACTAGTCCAACCTCTCATTTGGATGTTTCAGTTCCTCCCTAAGGGATCAAACAGCCTCTACTTAGATCATTCCAGTGGCTAGAAACTACCCATTTCTAAGAACACCTCCAGCAATAAGTAATGTAAACATACAATTACTTCAAAAATTGAACACATTGAAATAAGTTGTTGCATCAGGATTTTCCTGGTGTTGATTCACTTTAAAAATATTATGAAGAAATTACCCTGCAATATCCTTAGTATATAAAGGGTCATACAAACTGATAAATCACTAAGATCTCAATAAATAAAAATATAAATAGAGAATCACAGCACTCGTATTAAAAGGTTCAGTCTAGGGGCTCCTGGGTGGCTCAGTCAATCAAGCATCTAACTCTTGATTTGAGCTCAGGTCATGATCTCAGGTCCTGGAATCGAGCCTCATGCCGGGCTCTGTGCCCAGTACAGAGTCTGCTTGAGGATTCTCTCTCTCCCTCTCTCTCAGCCCTCCCTCCACCCCAGCCCACCCCCCTCTCTCTCCCTCCCTCTCTCTCTCTAAAATAAATAAATAAACCTTTTTAAAAAATAAAAAAGGTTCAGTCTAGCTCATTTAATAGGCAAAAAAATTTTCACATCTTAATCCACTAAATAACAGAGGTTATGAAAATTGTAATATGCAATATTAGCAAAGGAACAATGAAACACAATTAGAAACTGGTAGAAAAATTGTAGATTGCTACAAATTTCATGAGTTTCGATTCGACAATACTCATTTGTCAAAGAATAAAGACCAAGAGTACCTGAGGTATTTTTTTTTTCTAAATCACACCTGAGTATACTAATTTAGCAGCCAAGGGAGCACACACCACTGGAGACATTTGCAGAGCAGAACCCTAAAGGGGGAAAAGTCCAGATTCGGTTTGGTTTGGTTTCCAGTGCTAGGAAGAAGGAGTGCCTGATGATTATTCTAATCAAGCACTGAAAACTAGCACTCTGGATAGGTAGTAGGTTTAAACAAGTCCCATTACTCATTGGTCAAAAGAGTCTTCAGTCAGTTCCTGAGGTGGGGGGTGGGGGGAGTTGTCCCTTGAGGTTCAAGGTCCTTTATTAGCTTCACCTGGTTAGAACCAGGTGGGATGAAACACAATTTTTGGTTTTAATATTTCCCAGGCAAGTTTTGTTGTAAATGAAAATTTGCCCTTGTAGCCATTACTTCGATGCTGCACATTAACCAACTCCACGCTGGGCACTGGCAATACAGTAGTCAAGATGGCAGAGCTAGTCCCTGCACGCATGGGAATGGCCAATAGGCAATGTGATCTCATCATGAAAATGTTTGTTATTTGACCTAAAAATTCCACTTCAGGAAACCCATGCTAAGGAGATAATAAATAATATGGTCAAATATTTATACACAAAGATATTCGTTGGAGTATTGCTTAGTCAAAAAATGGAAACAACCTAAACTTCCAACAATGTTGAAAAAATATATTCATGAAAGTGACTGTAAAGTTTTAATGACATGGAGAATGTGTATGCTGTAACATTAAGCAAGGTAAGTAACATAAAATAACATAGATTGTGGTCTCAGTTATAGTAAAAAGAATTTTTAAAGTCACTAAGAAATATACCTGAAAGGCTAACATTTTTGGTGTATATATATATATAGACTTATAAAGGGTTTTTTGTCTTTATAACTTAGTTTATTGTTTTTACAAAATCATGTATTAATTTTAAAATCTAGAAAGAGTTTGGCAAACCCTCTACACCCTCCCCCCCAAAAAAAAATCGAAACAAAAACAAAGTAGGCAAACTGAAGAGTGCTCTCCAAGTGGCTTAGCTCTGTGTTTTCAGTCAAGATCCCATAAACTTGGGCTGTGTCTAAAGGCAGAATTTCCATGAGAATTAACTCATCTTTGTTCCTACTGACTTTATAGAAACTGTGTTCTCCGCGGTTTACCTGAGATGAGCAAACAAAAGAGACAGATTTTTCTGAAGTGGACAACGTCTCCCACTTCCCACCCCTGATATTGTAGGACCAAGGAAAAGAAACCCCTGCCTCTCCTTTCTACGGGCCACGGTAGTGTAGGAAATGCCAAATACATTCTCATCTTGAACCTCATGGCAACCCGAAATGAGAAGAAGCTGAGTGATGTCAGTCACACTGCCCAGGGTCACAGGCAATGACAAAAGCCTCAGGATTCAGACGCAGGCCTCGCATTCCAGGTGCGGCCCTTACCCCACGCCTCCCTCCCCCCGTCCCTCGCAGCAGCAGGACCCTCATCAATGGCAGGCATCCAAGGGCACTCTTGGTGTATTTGAGGACTGGCCAGTTATTCAGCGAACACTGGTCTTACTGCAAGCTCAGCTGTGTCCCTTTAAAGCCTACCAAAAGGTAACAGCTGTGTAGACAGTGGGCCGATTTCACACATATTAATATAAATTCTCCCGCCCCCCCACCCCCACCCCACGCACACACCCGGGACTCTTTTTTTCCTCTTTAATTTGTCATCCCAGTGAACACAGGAGAATGTAAGATGTTGGTAAAACAGGCTCCGCCAGCACTCAAACGTATTTATTTATCCAAGAGCTAAGTACCTCTACATATAAGTTACAGCAAATTGTTTTGTTGCCAACGGATAAAATACCTAAACATAAGCTTTGATTTCCTTGGCTGTCCCAAGGATTGAACAGCGCCTGCCCTTCCTTTCCTTCCCGTGTCGCAGGGTCGTTTAGGGATGGACCGAAACAAAGAGGGTGCGATACTACAGACGGCTCTTCACTGAGGAAGAGGCTGCGCAGTGCAAACGCAGAGGCCGGGCCTCGGGCCTCAGTGGACTCCCCCAGGGGCCGGAAAGGCTAAGCCCGGCGCCCACGCGGACCCGACCTGACTGTGGCCGCCCCTGCCTAGCAGAAATTCTCGGGTGCCGGCACTGCGGATCAAAGATCACAGTCCCGCAGCCGTAAAGAAGATCAAAATCGGACCCAGCGGCCAGCCTGCGGGTGAAGTCCTCGGCGGACGCGCGGCACGGGCGCGCGCAGCTGTGCGCGAACCACCCAACCAGCGCGCGGGCGGGGGCGGCGGCGGCGGCTGCGGGCTTGGCCCCCACGCCCGGCCGGGCCCGGCTCGCCGCGCACGTAGCCAGAGCGTGAGTCAGCGCGCTCGGCCGCGCCCCTGAGCCCAGGCAGGGTTACCCTGGAACCGCGCCGGCCGCCGGCACGTCCCGCCGCCCAGCTCTGCAGGCCGATCCGCCGAGCGGCTGTCCGCGTGGGCGGCCGAGGCGGCGCGAGGGGCCGGGCGGTAGCAGATGGGACAGCCACGCGGCTGTGGGGCTTGCCTTCCCTCCGCGGAGCTTACCTCTACCCCCTCCACCCCCCAACCCCGGCCCGGAAGGAGGGGAGGCAGGAGGGAAGGGAAGGACGGAGACTTGGACGGTGGTCCTGCACCAGCGGGAACTTGACCTTCGTGTCCCTGTATGCTTTCCTTTGAGCCGCACACTAGCTGCTCACGTTGGGCGCGACTCAGCAGTTCCCCCGCTCGGGCTGTGGGGCCCAGCTGCGGGGGGTCGTGCCCGGGGCAAACTGGGGGTGGGGGGTGGGGTGAATAAATTAAGGGGGGAAAGTCCCTCATCAACCTAATCTCACAGGCAGCCGGGGCTTAGGGGAGGCGGCCTGCATTTCCTCAAATCTGCACCTGTTTAGTTACAACCACCAACTTTATAAGAGGAAATTGCCTACGTGCCTGACGGCTGAAGGACAGAATTAGAAGTACTCTTGACTAAACGTGTGAACACAGCAGTGCCTCCCGTTCAGCCCTAGACCTACAGGGTTGCAAGACGGGGCCTCCTGAGGGCGGAAAACGAAATTCAAGTCCTCCTTTGCTCTTTGGTAAAATATTCTTTCCCAAATTAGGGCACGCTATAAAGCTTTCCTTTTGATGTATCTATGATGTGCCTTTGTCTCTCTTTGAAAGCCCGAGACAGGGGTAGCCATGTTATGGGGAGGGGGCGGGAGAAGAATGCTTATGAAGGGAAAGAGACAGATGGGGAAGAGGAATGTGAATTAGGAAAAGAGCACTGAACAAGGAGTAAAGTGATTCACAGAATATTAGTGAGCCCCTAACAGAGGTGAGGCATGCCTGGGCACAGGAATGCAAAATCAGTGGCTCCCCAGGGTCTCTACTCCCAATGGTTTACAACTGAGAGGGGACATCACCAAGTAAAGTGAAACACAAGGGAGAATTAGTGCAATGGTTCAACACCGGGACTCAGAAGCCAGGCGGTCCAAGTTCCCATGCCAGCTCTCCAGCATGCGGAGCCGACTGATTGCCCTCAACCCCCTTCATTTTCCTTGTTTGAAAAATGAGAATGGAAAACAATACATTTTAGGACTTTCAAAGAACTAAACACATTAATACAAGCAAAGCATTTGAACAATGCACTGCATTCCTGAGGCACTCAATAAATATTGTTAAAAAAATGAATGAAGGAAACACAGGCAGAGCCCAGTACAGCAAGGCAGACTTTGTACTGCTTAACTCCAGAAGGCACACACATACAGATGTGAATGGAACTTTCCAGAGCTGTACTATGGGTAGTCCTGAGTATATCTATTTTAATATTGTTCATAATAGCAAAAAATGGAAAACTGAAATGCATTTATTTGTAAATAAAATGTACATTCATACAATGGAGTGATATTAGAGCCATTAAAAGGAATAAGTTACATCTACGTGTACCAAAATGGATAAATCTCAAAAAGATATTGACTGAAAAACAGTTAGGTTGCAAAATGGGGCACACAGCATGATGCCGTTTGTAGAAAGCATGCACACACAAAAATCCATAAATTTTATATTGTCTTTTTTTTTTAATGCTGGAAGAACACACACTAAACTTAAAGGTCTCTCTGGATGGAGGACGAGGAATTAGGATTTGACATGGGGGTCATTAGGGATTTAGCCTATTCCATATTATACTAATTGTTTCAAAGAATGATGTACATATATATCATGAAGTCTTGTGGGTTTCTTTTAAGGTAGGGATCTACGAAATAAGATGAGAAGCAAATATATCAATGCTGGCTAATTCTGGGTTGCAAGAATATGAGTGATCGTTCCTTTTTCATTTGTACTTTTCTGTATATTCAAATTAAAAATAATTACAACCTTGCAGGACAAGTGCTATCAGAGTTATGAAAGGGGTGGGCCTGGAGAGCCTGTCTTGGGTGAAGCAAGGCTTGCATGCCCAGAACCTCTGGTCACAAAAGAGGCAAGAACTGGCTTTCCGAGACCCCTCTGTTCTGACCACACCCCGGGGCAGGAATGGGTACCTCTGGCATGCCGGGTCTGGCCGGTGGACTGGGCCAGGGCTTCCCTGAGCGTGGTGTTGTGGGTGCCTACCCTTTGTAGGTTCCTCCTTCAGTCCTTAGGCTCCCTAAAATACAGCATTCTAGTGCCTGCCAGGGAGACAGGTGACAGTAGAGCCCCTGAGCGAGGGTGCCATGCCACCGATAATACTGAAAATGTAGTGAACTACTGAATGTCACACGGCAGGTAAATAGTAAAGGTGGAAATAGAAAGCTTATCCAACTCCCATCTGTGAATGCCTGCTCTTCTCCTCAGCCTCTGCTGAGGACACTTTTATGGGTATTGCCGTCTCTGGAAGCAGCTCGGTGTAGTGGTCAAGGTTCTAGGCTTTGCAGACACTCAGATCTAGACTATGATTTGGGGCAAGTTACTCAACTTCTCTGAGCCTCTGTTTTCTCTTTTGTGAAATGGGGATAACAACAGTGCTGGGGGGACAGCCTCAGTTGGTTGTGGCTAGCTGTGGATCAGGAAGAGAAGTCTTGACAACAGAGACTGTTTTAAAGAGATTATTTCTTAACCTATGGCTGTCCTTTACCCTAGTAAAGGGTTAAATGGCTAAAGAAAAAGGATGAAAGCCTTTTGCCTCAGTCACGTGGGACTGAACTTGATATTGACATTCTAAGAGAGTTTTAGGCCTAGAACAGTTGTTTGAGAAGAAAGCCCATTACCCCCCCTTAAAGGACCCGTTGTTTTTGTTTCTTAATAGCCACAATTATCCTCTCAAAGCCCCCATCTCCAAACCGGATGCTCTCACATTTAAAAAATCACTTGGACACCAGTGCCTTCTGACGGAAGCAGACGGAACTTGTGATTAAATGAAACACACGAAGAATTCCTTCTTTCTCCCTTGGTTGCTTTCTCTCCCTGGCACCCATAAACAAAAGCGTCTTAAGGGATTTTTAATTCTGTTGGGCTGAAACTCCATGATTTAAACCTGATTCCCAGCTGCTCCTTTAGAACGGGTTGCACAAAATGTTGTTCAGTCCAACCAGCCCCGGGGAGGGGTAAACACGTACCGCGGGATGGTGGGACGTGCAGAACGTCAGGGGAGCAGAACCCAGCAGAGTTAAGCATGTGCTGTGACTAATAAAGGAGACCTGGGGTGTGGCTGTCATGAGAGAAGTCACCTCCCCACAGGGCCCCAGTACCTAAGAAAGTTGGGGAAAACAACGATTGATTCCCAGGCAGTATTTACCCAGCCAGGGTGAATGTGGCTTAAGTTATCACATTCATGCTTTTCCAAGCTGTCCTCCTGTGTTTGTTCAGGAAGGGGGTGCTGCTGCAGGAAGCCTAAATGATCTCTTTTGGGTAAGCCCGGTATCTAGGAAGCCAGCAGCCCGGCCCACAGCAAGACAGAAAAGCCTCCGCCCTCGGCCCTGGCCTGAGCTGAGATGCCCAGGCATTTCCCCAGGCATCCCAACACCCCTCCCTGTCTTGTTACCAGGGTTGGGCTGGGTATGTAGGAAGCCTCCCGGCACAGGGCACCATCACCGGCATGAGTAACCTTTCCTCTACGTTTCAGGACAGCACCGGCCCCTTCACCAAATGCAGTTTGTATTATTTCTCAGTGTACTGGTGGTGGGGATAGCATTTTTTTGCTTTTGTTTGTTTGCTTGTTTTTTGGTTTTGGGGTTTTTTGCTGCTACAGAAATAACACATGTCAGTTGCAAAAAGAAACCTAAACGAAATAGAAATATATGAAGAAGGGAATCTCAACCACCCCTGTACTGGGTGGAAGAGTGTTCCGCCGCTCAAATCCATGCTTCTCTAGAATCTATGAAAGTGACCTGTGAATGGAAATAGGGTCATTGCCTATGTAATTAAGAAGTCATATTAGGGGCACCTGAGTGGCTCAGTCAGTTAAACGTGGGACTCTTGGTTTCGGCTCAGGTCATGATCTCAGGGTCATGGGATCGAGCGCTGTATCAGTCTCCACGCTCAGCATGGGGTCTGTTTGGGATTCAGTATCTCTCCCACTGCCCCTCCGCACATATCTATCTCTATCTCTCTCTCTCTCAAAATATAAATAAGTAAATCTATAAAAAAAAAAAAAAAGAAGTCAAACTGGACTACGGTGAGCCTTAAACATAATATGACCGGTGTTCTTGTAAGAATAGAGGATTTGGACATGACACACAGGGAGAAGGCCACGTGATGACAGATAGAGACTGAAGGGCTGCACGAAAACCAAGGAACACCAACGATGGCAACCAGCCGAAGCTAGGAAGAGACAAGGAAAGATCAAGACCCTTTAAAGGGAACACAGTTCTGCTGACCTCGATTTCAGACTTCTGGCCTCTAGAACTATGAGACAATAAACTTCTGTTGTTCAAAGCCACCCAGTTTGTGGTACTCTGTTATGGCAGCCCTTGGAAACTGACACAACCCCAAAACCCACCACACCCACAGATAAACAATATTAGTATTTTAACGTATGTCCTTTGGTTCTAACTATAGTCAAACATATGAAATAGATGGCCAGACTTTCTCTATGAAAATATCGGCGATGCCTCTTCTCATTGACGTTAGGCATCCACTGTTTTTTCAACTAATTAAGCAGCTGAGAGAATACTGAGGAATATCCCTGGACTCCTCCTACCATACACCCAAACTCAGAGCCCAAGGCCCTAAAAAAATCCCGGATTCACCTCCAGGTGACTCTACAAGTCATTCTGGGAAGGACTGTCCTAGCTGATCTGCCTGGCAGAGACAGCCAGCAGGACCTGGCACCAGTCACACTCTCTACCCCCGTGTCCTGGGGCAATGAGAGCCTCAGCCACGGAACCCTCTTTGCCACAACCCTCCCCCAGTTCCCAAGGGAGAAAACTGCCTACAGACCACATTTCTTTACCTGGACAGATCGCCAGCACCTCCCCTGTAGTTGTCATTTACTAGCCATGAGCCCAGGCACCCACATTAGAGAGGCGCCTTGGCTCCTCCCTTCTTTTTCCTTACTCCAACCATCTTCCCCAAATCTAAGTAAATGTCAAGTCCTGAAAACCTTCCCTGTGTAACATTTCATAAATCCATCCTCTTTCTGCACCTATCTAGAGGCTCCAGATCAAGGTCAACATCTACAGTGATGTATCATATTGATAGTACCTACTCTTATATAAGGTGATGAAAATGGCACAATTTACCTCTGTGGTCTTCCTTATGGCAGTGAGAGCATCCGGTTTCCTTCCACACAGCAGCCCCGCGTGCGTTTTTTTACTACTCACTCCCAGTTTTTTGTAATGCCATTTTCTAAACTCATTTTTGAGTGTAGTCTCAGCTTCAATTTGTGTAATACTGAAATCATGAGAACTTCCTATGTGACCAACAGCAAAAACCTATTGTCGTGTGCATTGGA
>CM052896.1:71498743-71517855 GCA_028534135.1 Potos flavus
TTTTTATTAAGTTTTATCATGGTGTAATTTGTAAACATAAATTACAAAAGGAATTATGGATGCATCTTATACGAGCATTTGTCATAGCCAAGTCCAAAACTACAAATTAAAGTGCTCTGAAGATTTAATGTGTCTAAATGTGGCCTCTTCTGTGTCAAATGTTAAATGAAATATAAACATTTTCTTGTTTTTAAATCTAAAAAAAAAAAAAAAAAAAATCCTATCTAATTGTTAGGAAAAGCATCAGACATATCCAAGTTGAGAGCCATTCTACAAAACACCCGAAATGTACTCCTCAAGACTGTCAAGGTCGGTACACCTGGGTGGCTCAGTCAGTTAAGTGTCTGACACTTGGTTTTGGCTCGGGTCGTGATCTCAAGGTGGTGAGACAGAGCCCTGAGGCAGGCTCTGCACTCAGCACAGAGCCTGCTTAAGACTCTCTCTCGCTCCCTCTGTCCCTCCCCCCACACTCATTCTCTCTAAAATAAATAAATAAGTCTCAAAAAAAAAAAAAAAAAAAAAAACCAAAACCAAAACCAAAAACCGTCAAGGTAATCAGAAACAAGGAAAGCTTGAGAAACCATAATAGCCAAAAGGAGTCTAGGTAGTCATAATGATGAAATATAATGCGGTATCCTGGATAGATCCTGGAAGAGACAAAAATGGACATTATATAGATACTAATGAAATCTGGATCAAATATGATCTTTAGTTACTAATAATGGATCAATATTGGCTTGTTAATTGTAATAAATGTGCCACAGGAATGAATATAAGATGTTAACTATAGGGGGAATTGGTGTGGCAGTATATGGGAATTCTCTGTACTATCTTGGTAATTTTTCTATAAGTCTAAAACCATGCTAAAATATTAAGTTTATTTTAAAAAAAGAAAAGGAAATTGTGTGCATAGGGCAAGGGGCTGGTTGTGGATGAGGGTGAGGGTCAGGAAGAGTCATCAGGAGTATGACATTCCCTCCTGGCTTGAAAAAATCTAAACACCATTAACTCAACCTACTCCTTCCTCCCAAACACCAGCAAGGGTGTCTAGAATTCAAAGTATTAATGACTCTTCCAACAAAAGATTATATTTCAGAAAAGTAAAAACAAACAACACACAGGGTACTCGCTACATCAAAATTCACAATAATACAGTCCTCAATTTTTCTTACCACTTTATTTACCACGACCTATCTTGCATACATCCCATGTTTTAGTCAGACTATTCTAGAATGGTAGTTCCCCACCTTTGTTGTGCATCAAAGTCACCTGGGAGACTTATTAAACACAGATTTCTGAGTTCCAGTCCTAGAGTTTTTTATTCATTAGCTCTGGAGTCAGGCCTGAGAATTTTCATTTCTAGCTAGTTTCTGGGCGATGTTGATGCTGCTAGTCTGGGGACTAATAGTTGGAGAATGACTAGTCTAGAATTACCTTTCTTATCTATAGACTTTTTTTCCTTCTTATCTCTGTGCCTTTGCACATTTAGAGTCCTACCTGGAAGGCAATCAACATATTTAGTACCAGGCATCCCAATAGATTCTTAGGCTACGACAGTGGTTCCTAGCCTCATGGAACCTATATTCTAGGAGTCAGACAGGCAATCAATCAATCAGTCAATCAATAATAGAAAGTGCTCTGAAGGAAATAAACAGGGTTCTATGACAACAACTAATTAAGAGTAGGAAGTATATGAACATTTCTTGGGTACCTGATCACCATCCATTCTCCCTATTTCCCAGGCTTATACTATTCATGAGTTTTTCAGCCATGTTGGGAGAGTGGGATGGATCCCATCCATAGCTCCAAAAGTGAATCCTACCTAGCTTAAACCAATTAGCACGGCAATCTTCCTGACCCCAGTGGGAGTGACGGATGTTATGGTGCCCAGTTCAGATGTTCTTTTCCAGGCAGCACACATATCCCCCAGATGCTGTGAGTATCGACCGCTAAGGCACACAGCTGCCCTCTTCTCCAGAGAACTGTCCTAGCCGATGGCAGTTGCCCAACCCGGGGGCAGCACTCAGCCAACCGCTGACTGATCTATAGGCACAAAAAGCTACCTTGCCCCTGAGTTGTGGGTTTATGCTCCCTCTGTGCATCAGGCCAAGGCTAGAATTGACCTGAGATTTCTTAATTCTTCAGAATGTTTGCCTTCCTTACCCTGTTCTACTCTCTCCTTCAGAAATGTGTCTCCCTCCCTTCTTTCTTTTCTTTCCCTTTGTTCTTCCTTCCTTCCTTGCTTCCTTTCTTCTGTCCTTTCTTTCCTTTTATAGTCATCATGTTGCACATTAAGTCTCCAGAACTTACTTGCCTTACAACTGAAAGTTGGTATACTCTGACCAACGTCTCCCCACGTCTCCCACCCCGCAGCCCTAGGTACCCATTTGACTCCCTGTTTCTCTGAGTTTGACTTACTTAGATTCCACATGTAAGATCATGCAGTATTTGTCTTCCTCCACCTGGTTTATTTCATTTAGCATAATGTCCTCCACAATCATCCATGTTGTCACAAATGGTAGAAAGTTCTCTTTAAAAAAAATTTTTTTAATGTAATTTTTAAAGATTTTAAGTGATCTCTACACTCAACGTGGAGCTCGAACCCAGAACCCCGAGATCAAGTGTTGCACGCTCCACCAACGCCAGCCAGGTGCCCCTGTGTGTCCTTCCTTTATAAGACTGAATACTCTACATCTTCTTTATCCATTCATCCATTGACGGATATGTAGATTGTCTCCATATGTTGACTACTTGAATAATGCTGCAATGAACATGGGAGCGCAGATATATTTTCAAGATAGTGATTTCATTCCTTCTGGATATATACCCAGAAGATTGCTGGACTATACGGTAGTTCTATTTTTAATTTTTTGAGGAGCCTCCATACAGTCTTCCATAATGGCTGTACAAATTTACATTCTCGCCAACGACGTATAAGTGTTCCTTTTTCTCCACATGCTCACCAACACTTGTTATCTTTTGACTCTTTTATAGCAGGCATCCTAATAAGTGCTACATCTCTCATTGTGGTTTTGATTGGCATTTCCATGATGATTAGTGATGTTGATGATCTTTTCATGTACCTGTTGACCATTCGTATGTCTTTTGGAAAATGTCCGGTCAGGTCCTTTGACCATTTTTGAAATCAGGTTATTTGGTTTTTTGCTGCTGAGTTGTTTGAATTCCTCACATATTTTGGATATTAACCCTTTATCAGATACATGATTGGCAAATATTTTCTCCCATTCTGTTAAGTTACCTTTTCATTTTGTTGATTGTTCCCTTGGCTGTGCAGAAACTTTTTAGTTTGCTATAGTCCCCCTTGTTTATTCTTGCTGTTGCTGCCTGTGCTTTTGGTGTCAAATAAAAAAAAAAATCATTGCCAAGATCAATGCCAAGGGTTTTTCCCCCACGTTTTCTTCTAGGAGTTTTATACTTTCAGGTCTCACGTTAAAGTTTTTAATCCATTCTGAGTTGATTTTTCTGATGGTGGAGGGTCCAATTTCACTCTTTTGCAGGTACATATTCAGTTTTCCCAACACAATTAATTGAGGAGACTATCCTTTCCCCATTGTATATTCTTTGCACCTTTGTTGAAGATTGTTTGACTGTATATGAATGGGTTTATTTCTGGGGCCTTGATCCTGTTCCATTAATCTATGTGTCTATTTTTATGCCAGTACCATGCCGTTTTGACTAGTGTAACTTCTAATATAATTTGAAATCAGGAAGTATGATGTCTTCAGCTTTGTTTTGCTTGCCCAAGATTACTTTAGCTATTTGGATTTCTCTATGGTTTCATATACATTTTATGATTGTTTTTCCTATTTCTGTGAAAAATGCCATTAGAATTTTGATAGGAGGGGTGCCTGGGTGGCTCAGAGGGTTAAGCCTCTGCCTTCGGCTCAGGTCATGATCTCAAGGTCCTGGGATCGAGCCCTGCATCAGGCTCTCTGCTCAGCAGGGAGCCTGCTTCCCCCTCTGTCTCTGCCTGCCTCTCTGCCTACTTGTGATCTCTCTCTCTCTGTCCAATAAATAAATAAATAATCTTTAAAAAAAGAAAAAAAGAATTTTGATAGGAATTACACTGAATCTGTAGACAATTTGGGGTAGAACGGACATTTTAACAATATTCATACTTCCGACCCATGAAAATGGGATAGCTTCCCATTGCTTGTGTCTTTTTTTTATTTCTTTTTGTTTTGTTTTGTTGTTTTTCTTTTTTTTTTATTTCTTTCATCAATGTTTTATAGTTTTCAGTGCACAGATCTTTCACCTTGTTGGTTAAATTTATTCCTAAGTATGTTATTCTTTTTGATGTTATTATAAATAGGATTGAACTATATAAAAATGCAACTGATTTTTGTATGTTTTTATATCCTGCAACTTTACTGAATTTATTTATTAGTTTTAACAGTTTTTGATGGAGTCTTTAGAGTTTTCTATATATAAGGTTATGTCATCTGCAGTGACAATTTTACTTCCTCCTTCCTGATCGGATGCTTTTTGTTTCCTTTTTTTTTTTCCTCACCAGCTCTGACTAGGACTTCCAGTACTATTTTAAATAGGAGTGGCAAGAATGGGCATCCTTGTCTTGTTCCTGATTTTGGAGGAAAAGCTTCAGCTTTTGCTTATTGAATATAATGTTAGCTGTGGCTTCTCATATATGGCCTTTATTACGTTTAGATACATTACCTTATACCTAATTTGTAAGTCTTTATCATGAGAGGATGTTGAATTTTGTCAAATGCTTTTCCTCCATCTATTGAGATGATCATATGATTTTTTTCCTTCTTTATGTTTATATCACATTTACGAATTTGCATATGTTGAACCATCCTTGAACCCCAGAGATAACTTCTACTTTATTATGGTGTATGATCTTTTTAATGTGCTATTGATTTGGTTTCCTAGTATTCTGATGAGGATTTTTATATCTATCCTCATTAGGGATATTGGCCTGTAGTTTTTTTATAGTGTCCTTGTTTGTCTTTAGTATCAGAAGAAGACTGGCCTTGTGAAATGTTTGGAAATATTCCCTTCTCTCCAATTTTTTGGAAATGTTTGAGAAAGACTGATATTAATTTTTCTTTAAATGTTTGGTAGAATTCAAGAGTAAAGCCATGTGGTCTTGAGTTTTTCTTTGTTGGGAAATTTTGTATTACTGATTCAATCTCCTTATTCATTACTGTTCTGTTCAGATTTTCTGTTTCTTCATGATTCAGTCTTGGTAAGTTGTATATTTCTAGAAGTGTAGCCATTTCCTCTAGTTTATCTTCTGGGTTTGTTGGTGTATAATGCTTACAGTAATATCGAACAATCCTTTGCATTTCTGTGGCAACAGTTGTAATATCTTCTCTTTCTTTTCTGATTTATTTAATTGAGTCTTCTCTCTTCTTGGTTAGTCTAGCTAAAAATTTGTCGACTTTGTTTCTCTTTTCAAGAAAAACAACTCTTAGTTTTGTTCTTTTCTATTGTTTTTCTTTTGATTGTTTTTTCAGTCTCTATTTCATTTTGTTTCTACTCCAATCTTTGTTATTTCTGCAGCTAACTTTAGGCTTAGTTTGTTCTTTTTTCCCTAATTCCCTGAGGTTATTTAAGGTCTTTATTTTTTTCTTAATTTGGTGTTTTATCACTATAAACTTATCTCTTAGAACTGCTTTTTCTGGGGCGCCTGGGTGGCTCAGTGGTTAAAGCCTCTGCCTTCAGCTCGGGTCATCATCTCAGGATCCTGGGATCAAGCCCCGTATTGGGCTCTCTGCTCAGCAGGGAGCCTGCTTCCCCCTCTCTCTCTCTGCCTGCCTCTCAGGATCCTGGGATCAAGCCCCGTATTGGGCTCTCTGCTCAGCAGGGAGCCTGCTTCCCCCTCTCTCTCTCTGCCTGCCTCTCTGCCTACTTCTGATCTCTGTCTGTCAAATAAATAAATAAAATCTTAAAAAAAAAAAAAAAGCTTTAAAAAAAAAAAAGAACTGCTTTTTCTGCATCCTTCAAGTTTTGGTATGTTGTGTTTCCATTTTCCTTTGTTTCAAGGTATTTTCAATTTCCCTTTTGATTGCTTCTTTGATCCATTGGTTGTTTAGGAGTGTGCTCTTTAATGTCCACGTATTTGTGAATTTTCTGAGTTTTCTCTTGTTATTGATTTCCAGTTTCTTATGTGGTCAGAAAAGATACTTGACACCTTCCATGTATTTCTTGAAGAACACCTACACATGCATCTGAATACCTACCTCAGACTCTGCTTTTGGAAAAATGGCCTAAGACAAGTGAGCACAAGACCCGTATCGGACTATCAGAGCCAATGTATATTTATCTCAGTACCTAGATGTTGGTGAGTTGTTGACAGCCATTAGAAAGAAGAGAAGAATCAAGCCAACACTAAGGAAGTAGGGTGAAAAACAAAAGACAGATCTTGGTCATTTAGTTTAAACTATAGCTATGATGTATTCTTAGGCCAGATCTATGACTGGTTATTTAGTTATGTGAGACAATAAATTCCTTTTTATAATATAAGCCAATTAAGCTGGAATTTGTTACTTGCAAGAAAAAGTATCCTGACTGATATACTGGGATTATCAAAGAAGGTGACTGAAATTTAAAGCATGAGAAAGAGCCAACCACGCAAAGAGGCAGGAAAAGGAAAGGAGAAAATAACCAATGCAAAAGCCGTTCAGTGGGAATTTAGCAACTGGAGCAACACAGAGGCCAATGCGAGCAAGGTGGAAAGAGGGAGGACACAAGATTGGGAAGTACAGCAGAGACATCATACGTGTGGCTTATGCAAGAAAGGTGAATAGAATTCTAGTCAGCAAACCCATACTCAAAGAAAAGATCATGTCTTAACTTCAAAAGATTAAGGAATAATTCTACGTTTAGAGAGTTTTGGTGAAAATTTTATGTTTAAAATACGTATGTATCATTTTTTATGAGTCCCCATTTTAAAATTTTCAATTAAGCAACTACCCATTGCAGATCTCATCAGATCGGAGCATTGTTACCCTATCCTCTCATACGGATGTACTATAATCTATTAGCCTTATCAATTGTTGCCAGTGTTTCACTTAATTAATAGTTCTGCAGTGAATGACCTTGTATGTACACCTTTGCACAGTTACTGGAGTAAACCTGTAATTTTATAAACATAGAATTTCTCAGTCACAGAAAACCCACATTCCCATTTTAAATAAATATTGCCAAGTTGTTCCTAAAAGTACCAATTTATACTCCATTTATGGGAAAACTTACTGGACATTTTTTAATTGTAAAAAATACATTTTCTGGGGCACCTGGGTGACTCACTTGGTTAAGCGTCTGCCTTTGGCTCAGGTCATGACCCTGGAGTCCTGGGATCCAGTGACAGCATCGGGCTCCCTGCTCAGTGGAGAGTCTGCTTCTCCTTCTCCCTCTGCCTCTCGCCCTGCTCCTGCTCTAAGTAAATGGATAAAATCTTAAAAATAAATATTTTCCAACCAAATAGGCCAAAAATGCTTTCATTTACATTTCTTTAATTATTGAAGTGTATTTTTATCTGTCTGTTGGCCATTTGAAGTTCTATTATAAATGCCCAATTCATATCTTTTAAACTTCTATAGAGTTCTTTATCTTTCTATAGACTTGTAGAAATTCTTTGGATATTATGACTATCGGTCCTTTATTTGTCATATGTGATTTAAATATTTTTCCCATTGTCACTGGTGTTTGACTTCGGTTATGGTGTGTTTTCGATTTTTATGTAGCGAAAATCATTCTTTTAAAAATGCCGCTAGGTTATTTTTTCATGCTTGGAGAAGACTTTATGCAGGCACACCTCGGAGATAATGCTAGTTCAGTTCCAAACCAGTGCAATAAAGCAAATATCACAACAAAGAGAGTCAAATGAATTTTTTGGCTTTCCAGTAAAAGTTATATTTGCACTACACTGTAGTCTCTTAAGTATGCACTAGCATTATGTATTTTAAAAAATGTACATACCTTAATTTAAAACTAATTTCTTCAAAAAATACATAAATAAAAAATACTTTCTTGCTAAAAAATGCTCACCATCATCTGAGCTTTCAGTAAGTTATAATCTTTTTGCTGCTGGAAGGTCTTGCCTTGATGTTGATGGTCGCTGACCGATCAGTAGTGGTCACTGAAGAATGAGGTGGCTGTGGCAATTTCTTAAAATAACACGACGATGAAGCTTGCCACATTGATTGAACCTTCCTTTCACCAAGAATTTCTCTATAACATGCGATGCTGTTTGCTTCCATTTTACTCACAGTAGAACTTCTTTCAAAATTAGAGTCCTCTCAAACCCTGCCACTGTTTTATCAACTAAATTTACAGAATATTCTAAGTCCTTTGTTGTCATTTCAACAGTCTTCACAGCATCTTCACCCAGAGTAGATTCCACCTCATGAAACTACTTTCTTTGCTCATCCATAAGAAACAACTCCTCATGTGTTAAAGTTGTACCACAAGATTACAGCAATTCATCACATCCTTAGGCTCCACTTTTAATTCTAGTCTTCTTGCTATTTCCACCACATCTGCAGTTATTTCCTCCACTGAAGTCTTGAACTCTTCAAACTCTTCAAAGTTTTCCATGAGGGTTAGAATCAACTCTTCCAAATTCCTGTGAATGTTGCTATTTTGACCTTTTCTCAGGAATCACAAATGGCATCTAGGATGGTAAATCCCTTCCAGAAGGTTTTCAATTTCCTTTGCTCAGATCCTTCAGATGATTCACTGTCTATGGCAGCTGTAGCCTAATGAAATGTATTTCTTAAATAATAAGACTTGAAAATCCAAATGATTGCCTGATCAGGCTCTGTAATGGATGTGGTGTTAGCAGGCATAAAAACAACATTAATCTCATTGTGCATCTCCATCAGAGCTCTTGGGTGACCAAGTGCTTTGTCAGGGAGCAGTAATATTTTGAAAGGAATCTTTTTTTCTAGCAGTAGGTCTCAACAGTAGGCTTAAAATATTCAATAAACCATATTGTAAACAGATGTGCCATCAACCGGGCTTTGTTGTTATTTACAGAGCATGGGCAAAATAGATTTAACATAATTCTTAAGGGCCCTAGGATTTTCAGAATGGTAAATGAGCACTGGCTTCAATTTAACCAACTGCATTAGCCTATACCAAGAGAGTCAGCCTGTCCCTTAAAGCTTTAGATCCAGGCTTTGACTTCTCCTCTTTAGCTACGGAAGTCCTAGATAGCATCTTCTTCCTGCAAAAGGTTCTTTCATCTACACTGAAAATCTGTTGTTTAGTGTAGCCACCTTCATTAATTAGCTACATCTTCTGGATAACTTGCTGCTTTACCTTAACTTTTATGTTATGGACATGGCTTCTTTTCTTAAACCTCACACACCAACCTCTGCTAGCTTCCAATTTTTCTTTTGCAGCGTATTTACCTCTCTCAGTATCCATAGAGTTGAAGATTTGGCTTAAGGTAATGGGACTGGTTTAGTCTTCCATCCAGACCACTCCAACTTTCTATAACTCAGCAATAAGATGTTTTGTTTTATCATTCGTGTGTTCCCTAGCATAGCATTTTAAATTTCCTTTAGGAATTTTCCTTTGTCTTCACAACTTGGCTAACTGGCACAGGAGGCCTAGCTTTCAGCCTGTGTTGGCTTTTGACATGCCTTCCTCACTAAGCTTAGTCATTTCTAGCTTTCCATTTAAAGTGAGACACATTTGACTCTCCCTTTCACTTACATGCTTAGAGGCCATTCTAGGGTTATTAATTGGCCTAATTTCAATATCATTGTGTCTCAGGGAATGGGGAGGCCTGAGGAGAGGAAGAGAGATGGGGGAACGGTTGGTCATTGGAGCAGTCAGACAACATTCACATTTATCAATTAAGTTTGCCATCACACATGGCATGATCCATGGCACTCCAAAACAATTACAATAGTACCATCAAAGATCACTGATCACAGATTACTATCACAAATATAATAAGAATGACAAAGTTGAAATATTATGAGGAAGACCAAAATTGACACAGAACTATGAAGTGAGCAAATGCTGTTGGAAAAATGATGCTGGTACAGTTGCTCAAAGCAGGGTTGCCACAAACCTTCAATTTAAAAAAAAAAAAAAAAAGCACAGTATTTATAAAACACAATACAGCAAAGTGCAATAAAACAAGGTTGCCTGTAATTAAAATTAGAAAACCTTTCACTTGTGTTTTCTCTAATATATTTATGGTTTAATTCTTTACATTTAAATTCATTTGGAATTAATTTCGTGTGAGGAGTGAGGTAAGGATGAAGTTTAATTTATTTTCCAGAAGCCTTGCCAATTGTCTCACTATAATTTATTGAGTAATCTGTATTTTCCCTACCAATTTGAAATGAGGTTATTCTCAAATATTATTTTGATGTTCAGGTATATTTCTATGCTCACTATTCAATTTCATCAATGTATCTATTCCTACATCAGTACTAACCTATTTTCATTACTGCAACAAAAATGCTTGCCTTATACCTGCCTTTCCTTGGCTATTCTCTTTGCCAAGTTTTAATAGTTATTTATTTGTTTTACCCCCTCCTAGTGAACTTAAGTTCCTTTAGAGCAGGAACTATTGCTTAAGCATTTTTATAGCCTTGACAACTTGGCTGAGTATTTATTTTTCTTAGTAGCTCTCCATCTTGCTCCCCTACCCCTCAGTGCCTTGCACAAAGTAACCACTCAGTAAACACTTACTAAATTTTAAGTGGTAAGGGGCACTTGGGTGGCTCAGTGGGTTAAGCCTCTGCCTTCAATTCAGGTCATGATCTCAGGGTCCTGGGATCGAATCCTGCATGGGCATGGGACTCCCTGCTCAGCGGGGAGTCTGCTCCTCCCTCTCCCTT
The DNA here is from genome assembly GCA_028534135.1 of Potos flavus. NCBI lineage: Eukaryota > Metazoa > Chordata > Mammalia > Carnivora > Procyonidae > Potos > Potos flavus. The sequence goes on from CM052896.1 coordinate 71,509,597, forward strand.
TCCCTCTGGTCCCTCCCCCCAGTCATGTTCAAGGACGTGCGTGCACGCTCTCTCAAATAAATAAATAAAATCTTTTTAAAAATAACATAAAATAGGGGTGCCTGGGTGGCTCGGTGGGTTAAGGCCTCTGCCTTCGGCTCAGGTCATGATCTCAGGGTCCTGGGATCGAGCCCTGCATCGGGCTCTCTGCTCGGCGGGAAGTCTGCTTCCTCCTCTCTCTCTCTCTGCCTGCCTCTCTGTCTACTTGTGATCTCTCTCTCTCTCTGTCAAATAAATAAATAAAATCTTTTTGAAAAATAAATAAATAAATAACATAAAATAAAATGAAATTTAAGTGTTAAAGTAGGAAGAGCAAGATGTCCCAAGCTAAGAGACAGAAATCAAAAGAATGAATTCATGAGAGGCTAAGCAGACAGCCCCAACGGTAGTGATGTAAGACAAGTGGGATGATAAGCGGCCCCAACCAGGGTGTCCGTCTGCTCACAAAAGCACCAGTGTTGCTGGTGTCAGTGAACCAGCTCTGGTGCTGGATCAAGTGCTCTGGTCAACAGATCTCGATGACCGAAGGAATGACGGCCTTTGTCATCCAATTCCGTAACAGATGAAGAACTGACTACCCATTGCCTCTGCATTTCCTGAAGAATGGCTGTCACCGGAAAGTACTGTGACTTGGCATACGTGCACCTCATCATCCTGAGGAGCTCTCTCCCTCTCACAGTAGCCCCCTACGTGTGGATGAATTGCCCGTGTTAGGAAGCTGTATATTTGTTCTGGTGATTCTGCCACAGACCACAAAGTTTTATTGGCATTGCCCTCGGAGCCTAAGGATAATCCACATGTAAGAGGATTTGGGGTGAAGCTGCCAGCTGAGAGTAAACTCCCAAAACTAACCCAGAACCATCATTTTCCAAAATTTGCATCCCTCTTAAATGGTAAAAATTTCAGATTTCCAGTCACGTGGAGAGTCTGGTTCAGGAGGTCACGGTGGGTTTGAATATGTATGCCTAACAAGCGCCCTCAGTGATTATCAGTTTGGGAACCACTAACATAATGGATTAGATTAATCAGGATAGAAATGGGTTGTATAAGAGACTGAGGAAACACGGGAGTCCAATTAAGTTAATTAGGGTGTAGCCTTAAAACAAGAATGTAACTAAAGAAAACCAACCTCATTATTTACTCTGAGATCTATGTTAAAAAACGAAAGAAAAGACCGGTGCTGATAGAAGAGTGTGTGTCAGACTCAAGCCTAAAATAGAAATCAGAAAAATGTGTCAGTAGAATTAAAATGAAAGAATGAATGAACATACAGACCAGCCAAAGCAAATTTTCAGCTCTCCTTCGATAAGAGAATCTCAGAAAAGTTCTGGCCATGGTAGTTGCTAGAATGAAGTATGCAACCGACCAGGATGACACCTTTAAAGTATGAAAATCCTCTGAATGCAATGTTTCAACATGGATTACCTTTGAAAAGGCCCATTAGTTCGAAGTCACAGTATGTAGCCCTGACAATAGCTAAGTGCATGACTTCAGGCAACCTGCTTACCTCTGGGGGCCTGTTTCCTGCCTCTGAAATAGTGTCAGATTGTTTCTGAGTCCAGATAATCTGTAAATTCTCCTACAGGTCGCGAATTCTTTGGTTCTAGGACATGACCATCTCTCACCTGATGCACACACAGGGATCCCTACTGCTGACATGGGCCCAAAATCTTGCGGCCTCACTTCTTCTAGTCCTTCCCTAAGACAAGGCCTGTGACAACCTGCGGATTCAGACAGAGAGACAAACTGCTGCTGAATCCTCAGGCTCCTCTACAGATCACTGATCTCTGAAGGGGTTTCTGGTCTGTGTTCCAAGACTCCGCCTTGGTCTCATATCATTCCTTCCTTTCTAATAGGCATTGTCCCTTAACTGCTGATTGAAGGTGAAGGTGATTTTCTACCATCTTTCCATGGCCTCTGCTCTTTGAGAGTTAACTGAGCAAAGACATTTGTTTGTCATTAAGAGTCTCTAAAACAATGTTATTATACAAATATGTCACAAAGGTATGAAAGAGAGAGAATTATATCTTTTAAGGATTTTATGCTTAAGTAACCCCTATACTCAACATGGGACTCGAACCTACAACACCAAGATCAAGAGTCACCTGCTCTACCAACTGAGCCAGCCAGGTGCCCCCAAAATTATATCCATTAAAAAAGTAGATAGAAATTGGGGCACCTGGGTGGCTCAGTCAGTTAAGCGCCCAACTCTTGATCTCAGCTCAGGTCTTGATGTCAGGGTTGTGAGTTCAAGTCCTACATCGGGCTCCATGCTGGGTGTGGAGCCTACTTAAATAAACAAACAAATAAGTAGATAGAAATAAAGATAGAGATAGGAACAGTGATAGAGATGGAGAGATCTTTCCATTAGAGGTATCAACCTAATGCCCCCAATATACACAGAACTCTGAGAAACTGAAGAATAAATAACTAAAAATCACGTAGCTGAAGATATCAACCATTGACCCAAAAAGACATAAAAACAAGCCATAAACATTCAGAAATTGCTCAACTTCAAAATAAAAAGAGACATACAAATTAAAGCAATGCTGCAATAGCTTTTTGTTCTTACCAGGTAGTCAAAACTGAGAAGCCTTGACAAAGCATTCTGCTGGCAAGACATTAGGGAAATAGTCGCTCTCATAGTTTACTAGTGGAAATACAAAATGGCACATACTTACAGAAGGGAATTTGGCAATCTCTAACTAAACTACATGTATGTTTACCTTTTGACCCAGCAATCCCCCATTTATGACTACCCTGAAACTATACCTCTACCATAATGAACAGACATAACAGCAAAAAATAAGCAGTTGAATAAGGTGTAGCACATCCATTCAATGGAGTACTGTATAGCTATAAAAAAGAATAAGGAAGACCTCTATGAAATGATATGGAGTGATTTACAGAATATAGATTTAGGTTTAAAAAAAGTGAAGTACAAAGAGTATAGATGGTATGCTACCTTTTGCGTAAGAAAATAAAGGTGAAATAAGAATATGTATATTCACTACATATTTTTGCAAAAAGAAACACAGCAAGAAAAAATGAGAAATTAATGAGTTTGGTTATCCAGAGGGTAAAAACAGGTTATAAAGGGATAAAGGAACACTACACATTCTTGGAATATCCTTTTTAGGTATCTTTTGGCTCTTGGAAGTATAGTACTGTTCTATTTACTCAAAAACATAAAATTAAAGCAACAAGAATGGAGGTGGATGAAAAATCTAAAATGGGATACAAACAGAAACAAAAGTCTTACTATATTTCAAATAAATAACCTAAGCACACTAAAGAAAAATAAATTAAGCCAAATAACATTTGAACACAATGCTCTGCTTATAGAACCTTGATCTAAAGACTAAAACAGCTACAAACACTGAACTCCAATTTAGTATATACATTTTTCTCAGTGGTATGGGTGCATAATTCTGAAATTATTTTCTGTGTGTCATAGGATGGAGTAAATGAATAAATATTTTGAGAATGCGGGGAACCAATTTTCTTGCTTTTGGAGAAGACATACAAATATGGAGGGGGTAGGCTTTAAAGAATCCTGTGTTGTTGGATTGAAACTGGATACAATATGAATTTATACTTTTTAGTGCATATGTAAATATAGAAATAGACATGTTCAGAGGCGCCTGGGTGGCTCAGTGGGTTATAGCCTCTGCCTTTGGCTCAGGTCATGATCTCAGGGTCCTGGGATCGAGCCCCGCATCGGGCTCTCTGCTCAGCAGGGAGCCTGCTTCCCCCTCTCTCTCTGCCTGCCTCTCTGCCTACTTGTGATCTCTCTCTGTCAAATAAATAAATAAAATCTTTAAAAAAAAAAAAAGAAATAGACATGTTCATTTGTGTATATATGAATGTTTGGGTACATCAAGAATTTACAGTTTTTAATATATATATATATATGGACATAGAAATAGATGTGGATGTCTGTTTCCTAGGTCTGTCTGCTGAAAGGGCCTAAAAGCTTTGACACTCCAGTAGCACCCAAGTCTGGGTTTCTAGATACCATTCCCCACTAAAAGGAACCAGAGTTCCCTGCAGAAACAAGTGATTCCAGGGCTCATGGGGAAAAAGTACAAGATGAGAGTTTCCACTATCTTGTGTCAGAAAGTAAATAAGTGCTCAAAAAAATGATGAGATATGTCAAAGGAACATAAGAACCAGCTTAAAAGGTGCATCCATTGGTCAAATCTGAGACAGTTTGAGCATCAAAATTAATAATAATAGTAACAAACAATAACCATTGAACAAAAATAAGAATCCATTAGTCCATACTTATAACTGATACCAGGAAGTGCTCCCTCCCCACAGCACGCCAACTCATAAATGTAGAAAACATGATGGAGTTAGAAAATCAACATTTTGCAGCTACACAGTAATAATTGATTCAGATAAGATCATTAATGAATGATAAAACTAGTAGATAAAAGTTTGATGAGAAACGGTTTACTTACAAAGTCTCAAAACATCTCACTACAAGTTATTAATTATAAAGGGAAAAGTAGTAAATTTGCAGGAGAGAAATCTGGCAGATACTACCTTAACCAAGTGATCAAAATTATCATCATCAATAATGGGTCAAACTGACACAGAATGCCTCTTCATAGAACACACTGAGAAGGACACAGTAGCATTTAGGTAGGATTCCTGCCAAAAAGGCATAACCTAAATCTAATCATGAGGGAACATTAGACAAACCCTTATTGAGAACTATTCTGGAAAATACATGACCTGTACTCTTAAAAAAAAAAAAAAGTCATTGACATGAAAGGCAGAGAAAGCCAAAGAATCCAGACTACGCAAACTAAATTCCAGACTATGCAAACTAAAAAGCCATATAAGTAAACGTAATACTTAATCTCCTATTGGATTGTGGGGCAGAAAAGCAAAATTGGTAAAAGGGACACAAATTTGAGTAAGATCTGCAGGTTAGACAACAGCATTATATCAATGTCAATATTTCCTGATCTGATATTTGAACTGTGGTCGTGTAAATGAATATCCTTATTCTTAGGGAATATACACTGAAGTATTCAGGAGTAAAGAAGTATGATGTATGCAACACACTCTTAAATAGTTCAGAGAATGATAAAATATTAACAACTGGTGGATCTGGGTGAAGGAATAAGGAGGGTGTTTTTTTTTTTTAATCTATTCTTATAACCATTCTATAAGCTTGAAATTATTTCCAAATGGAAAGAAGGAAGGGAAAAGAAGGGAATAGCTAGGGGGTGGGGAGAAAAGAGGAAGGAAGGGAAGTGTGGGGAAGGGAAGGGAAGAAAGCAAACAAGCCAGCAAGCAAGCTTCAACTGTACTTCAATTAAAAAAAAAAAGAAGAAGAAGAAGAACTCTAGTCTCCTATCTCAGAGCCTCTGGCCTGGGCCTATGAGATCACCAGTTGGCCCACTAATGTGTGATCCCTCGCAGAAGGGAAGAGCGAGTGTCAAATGTTCAACTCATAGCCATGACCCCAAACTATTCATGACGGTTTTGTTATAAAAAAGATAGCAGGAAAAATAATTTTTAAGAAATACAACCAACCCCAGAACCTTCCGCGCGTGTGGCTAAACTTGTTTTCTAGCTAGAAATCTCAGAAGGCTTACAAGAAGTTCCCTACAGAGCACAGACTTCGGGTTACAGAATCAGAACTAGGCTCATATCCTGCTTTGCGACTTAATAGCTACTTATTTTTCTGAGCCTCAGTTTCCCCTCCTGTCAAATGGATATAACTGTGCCTGCCTACATCATACAACTGTGAAAAAGATTAAATAAAATAATAAATACAGATATGATGACATATGTATAGCACCTAAGTTATGCTAAATTATGTTCAATGTATCTTTTTTTTCCCTTTTCTCTCCCACAAATGACAAGAGTGTACCTGATAGTATAAATATCTTTAGGATTATGACGAATATTCAAACATGAAAGGTAAATATTTTTTAATTTTCAAGTTAATCGGTGGTAAATAGATTAATTAATATCTATCAACAGGTAAACTAGCCAGAATTGCAGGCTCAAATCAGAAGAACGAACTGGATAATGATCTAATTGGAAACCAGAGGTCAGCTGTGAAAACAGCCCCATGTGTAGGGCACAGACAAGGAGTCCGTGTTATCACTGTGGCTATTAAAAAGGTACTCAGCATCTCCTTTGGTGCCCAGATAGGCATTCAGACCTTATAACTGTAGCCCAGCCAAAACTCTTGGCCAAAATCAACACCAACCTGCTTGAGATGGTAAAAGCTATCTATCTACTCTGGAATGTTTAGAATTAAATATAGAGATGATGAAATAAACCAAACCATGCTACTAATAGTTTGTTCGTGCATTTAGGAATGATCTGTGTACATTTTATATTTGAAGTGTTTAAGAGAGTTTAGAGAATTTGATAGATTTGGCCTTTGATTCTAATTTGAAATGTAAAACTCAGTAACTTGTTTTAGACTTAGATTTTCACTTGAAAGATAAAGAGAATTATGCAAAGTTTGTAAGCAAAAGTGGAATGTAAATGATTAGCTTGAGATGGACCACATTCATTAACTTAATTAGCTTTTTTAGAGCTGGGAAGCCCTTGGTGGGCAGGTTGGGCAGTAGAAGTGTTTTAAATAATCAGATACACTCAATTTATAAGTGCAATTTAAAATGTTCAAGGGAATTTTAAAAATTGAGATGTTAATAGCACAGATGGTTTTAGGGAATTTAGTCTGTTCAGCTACTCAATCAAATTATAATCAAATACTGCCCTGGATTGATTATATTTATTTTTAAAATAAGAATTATAATTTGAACTTGAAGGCTTAAGGAAAACTAGTTTTACTTTTACTTTTTAACTTTTCTAAGTTGAATATTAATTCCAGAATCTTGAGGTTTAAATTGCATTTTATAGCCACAAAAACATATTGCACAGAAACTAATTAACTCACCTGGACAGTGCCAGTTTTAGGTTGATGACCACTTAGATCTCTACTGTATTTTGTTTCCTAGGAGAGCTATGTATAGAAAATGGAACTGACTCAATTTTGAATTAAATATTTTTAAACTCTTTTAACCTTCAGGAAATGGAGGAAATAGGGAGGGAAATCCATAATAGGATGATAATGCTAATAACTAAAACATATTTTGTCCCTAATATGTACCCAAAACAGCTCTAAGCACTCAACATCTACCACTATTCACTTAACCTAAAATCCCATGAACCCTTAGAAGTAGAAGAACAGGAGTGCCTGTGTAGCTCAGTCCTTAAGCCTCTGCCTTCAGCTCAGGTCATGATCCCAGGGTCCTGGGATCGAGCCCTACATCGGGCTCCCTGCTCAACGCAGAGCCTGCTTCTCTCTCTCCCTTTGCTGCTCCCCCTGCTTGTGTGCTCCCTCTATCTCTATCAAATAAATAAATAAAATGTAAAAAAAAAAAAAGTAGAAGAACAACAGAGAAGAATAAAAGTGTTGTAAGTGTTGCGTGGGTTACACCAATCTAGGAAAAAAAAAAAAAGAAAGGAAGGGAGGCTGGAAGGAAGGAAGGAAGAAAGAGAGAGCGGGAGGGAGGGAGGGAGGAAGGAAGGAAGGAAACTTCAACTAAAATTCAATTAAAAAAAAAAATTCTAGTTTCCTAGCTTGAAGCCCTTAGACCTCTGTCTGTGAAGTTACCAGATGGCCCACTAATGTGTGGTCCCTTCCAGTGGGGAAGATTGTTAAATGTTTAAAAATTCTAGGAAAGGGGCGCCTGGGTGGCTTAGTAGGTTAAGCATCCCACTCTTGATTTCTGCCCAGGTCATGATCTCAAGGTTGTGGAATCCAGCCCCACATCGGGCTCCATGCTGTGCGTGGAGCCTGCTTAAGATTCTCTCTTCCTCTCCCTCAGCCCTTCCGCACCCCTGCTAGCACACGCTCTAAAAAATTCTAGGAAAAATTATTATGTCAACATTCTAAAGTAGCTCAGTTCCAATATGCAGCCCCCTGTGACACACCTGTTCGTGGTTCATTCACTCTCACAATTAATATTAAGTTCTTACTGTGTGTCAGGCTGGAGAGTGGGGACTAACTTGTAGGGAAGCAGGCCTGGAGACTGGTCAGGAGGCTGAGGTGACGATTCAGGAGGAACTGATGGTGCTTGCCTAAGGCTGGTGGCAATGGAGATGTTGACGAACGAACAGACGGAAGAGTTCTTTAGAAGTTGGAATCCGTAGGACTTACTGGAAAGCAGGATATTG
>CM052896.1:71518355-71575107 GCA_028534135.1 Potos flavus
GCCAGGGGGGGTGCGGTGGAGTGCGGAGGAGAGAAAGGCCAGAGGCAGATCTGCGGGAGGAACAGCTGCCTTTAGAACCATTAAGAGAAAAAGCAACCAGAACAGAAACCAAATAGGTAATTAGGAAGACAAGGGCAGATTTCCTTAAAATATGAATGTATTACCTTATTTTTAAGCTGAAAATAATGAAGTGAAAACTCAAGTGGGAAAGAACATTAAGACAACTCAGCGACACGTAGGTGTATAAGGATGAGGTCACTGGGGAATTCTGAGAACGGCCATTTCCCTGAGCAGGGAGAGGAGACGGGGAGGAGAATGGAGGAGCAGGTGCGTGGGGAGGGAGGGAAGCAGTGAGGACATCCACCATGAATCAGTACAGGCCAAACTGTGCCTCTTTCCCGGAATAAACCACCTCCCTCCCACATCTCACTGGTCTGACACAATAAAGAGTTAGTTCTTATTTACATGAAGACTGATGCAGGTCAAATTCCCGTCTTATAGCTGAGCCTTCCTGGACACAAGACAGAGGATACAGAGAGCAAAGGAAATGAGACACTGGCTTTTTTTCTCTCCAGTTTTATTGAGGTATAATTGACAAATAAAATTGTATATATTTAAAGTGTAAAATGTGATGATTTGATATACATATATTTTGTGACATGATTACCATAATCAGGTTAATTAACACATCAATCACCTCAGCTAGTTACCTTTTTTGTGATGTGGAGAGAATGCCTAAGATCTACTCTTTCAGCAACTTTCAAGTGTACGGTACAGATTAACCACAGTTGCCACACCGAAACTCAGAGCCCTGGAACTTACTCGTCTTATAACCGAAGCCTGGTGCCCTTAGACCAGCATCTCCCTATGCCCGCCAGCCCCCAGCCCTTGGTAACCACCATTCTACTCTCTATGACTTTGAATTAAAAAAAAAAAAATCCCACATATGGGGAGACCATACAGTATTTGTGTTTCTCTGTCTGGCTTATTTCATTTAGCATCATGTCTTCTAGTTTCACCCACATTGTTGCAAAAGGTAGGATTTCTTTCTTTCTCCTGGCTGAATAATATTCCTGTGGAGCGTGTGTGTGTGTGTGTGTGTGCGCGCACACGCGTGTGTACCACATCTTCTTTATTCATTTTTTTGTCAATGGACACTTACGTTGTTTCCATATCTTGCCTATTGTGAATAAAGCTACAACGAACAGAGAAGTGCATTTTTGTGTCCTTCGGATACGTTCTCAGAAGGGAGATTGCTGAATCGTGTGGTAGTTCTAGCTTAAATTTTTTGAAGAATCTCTAGACTGTTTCCCATTAGAGCTGCACCAACTTACATTCCCAAAAACAGACACTGGCCCTTTCTTTAAGTCAGTGTAGAAGCCACATGCGTCACTTCTGCTCCTGGTGTGTTGACCTCAACCTAATATCGGACATTGAGTGAGCCCTGACTGTCTGTACAGGCACCTCATTCAGGAAGTCAGGAAGGGAAGTAGAGTGGGAAACAACGGTGCAAAGAAAGCAAATGACTTGCCCAAGCTCATCTGCTGAGGCTTAAATTTGGGTCTCCAGGCAGGGCTCCACCCCCGATGCCACAAGATGGCATCTGCTTCTTTCTGTACCTTTGACAGAAGATTCAAAATGGCTGATACTCCCTATAGACAGAGTAGTCAATGAGCTAGCCATGTCTTTGAATAATAGTGTGTTAAATTTCTTTTATTTCTAATGCTTCATATAAACATTAAAGAAGTTGTTTCAGCAACTTCCACTCTAACTTTGGACTCTAGCAAGGTTTGTACTTTCAGTCCCAATTCCGCCTGGGAGCAGATTTAAACTGGCATAAGAAATGAACGGCACCGCAACCCAGCTCCCTCTCACATGCATCCTGCTATAGAGACATTTTTGCTAGTGACCCAAGGTCAAAGTGGCTGGGCTTGATGAGCGGATGGTATGTGCTAGGCCTGGGTCAGTCCTTTCTCTGTATCTTCATGGGGTTTGCTTTTCATTAGGGGTCTCAAAAAAAAAAAAAAAATGCTATGTGAATACAATCACCATTCCCTGGGTGCTGCTACGTTCCTGGAGCCCCATATGCACCGGCCCCATTGAAACCTCACAGAAGCTCTGCAAAGCAGGTATTATTCTTAGTGTATAGGAGGCCAGAGAATTTAAGCAAATTAGAAAGATTCTATAGCCGCAAACAACATGGCTGAGCTTCAAAGCTAAGCCCGTTTCTCTCCAAGGCCGAGCACTCTCTATGGGTCCACCAAACCTCCGGGCTGAAGGACAGAATAAGAAAAATGAAAATAGATCCACAATAATCTTCTTAGAGCATGACACAATGACTTTTCCAGTAGTCTATTTTCTCAAGGAAAGAGAACAGGAAGGGAGGGAAGGACAGAAACAGACAGACAGACACTGTAGATATTGTTTGGAACACCTCTATGCATGGTTTAAGTATCAGAAGCTACATCGTCCCATGTTTTCAGAGCTACTGGTCAGTGGCCAGGCTGAACGTGGGACAGAGCCCTGGGGAACCACTGCTGAGAAGCAGAAGGAAAACAGGGAGAGAGGTAACACAGTTCCCATGGGCACAGAGAAGAGCATGTGCTCTCTATGCCAACATCACCGGCCTATTTCACAGGGGGCCTCCTGGTCTTTATTTTAGCGAAAGGATTTAAACACTTCAAAGATGAGCATTTGGAGCTAAAAGAAGAATGCTAGAGGTTTGGGGGTTTTGTTTTTTGTTTTTTTTTTTTAAGATTTTATATATTTATTTGACAGAGAAAAAGAGAGAGCGCACGAGCAGGGGGAGTGGCAGGCAGAGGGAGAGGGAGAAGCAGGCTTCCCACTGAGCAGAGAGCCCAAGGAAGAAGGGCTCCATCCCAGGACCCTAAGATCATGACCTGAGCTGAGGCCAGCCGCGTAATCAACTGAGCCATCCAGGAGCCCCACTAGAGGCTTTGCTTAAAACAGAAAAAGCCTTTAAACTTGCTTTTTCTTCTTCTTGCTAAAGCTTGGCCCGGGCTGCAAGTGCAAAGACACTTAGCTGCGGAAGCTCACGTGGCTCCTTTCACCTGCCATTTGCGGGAAGGAAGTGACCTAATGGAAGCCCCAGCTTCCATAGCCCCCCATAACGGAAGCCCTCAGCTCATCCGCCTTCCTGGCCACCAGAGTTCATTTCCAGCTTCACCTCATAGCCACTTGTGAACCCAGCTCCAATGCCCAGAACAGCCTCTGAGCCCACATTTGTAGGTCGCTGTGTGTACGTGAGTCCTTTCCCGTGCTGCGATTAAAACTGAAGCAACTACTATTTTCAGCCTAAGCAACTGCCAGGTCTTCCCCGCCAAGTGGGTGGAGGCAGCTCTCCGTGCCCAAGGGGACTGGTGAAACATGAGGAACGCATCTGAGGTCAAAACCCTCAAGGTTTCAGGAAACACGAGTTTCAGACACTCCACGTCGGTGACATCACCACAAAAATAGACGCTTTTCCTTATTGTCAAAGCCCATTGGAAAGAACCACAATGGTGGGTTGCATCTTGCCCAGGTTTCCTGAAGTACAAACGTGATAGAGGGGCAGGGATTAGCAGGTCCCCATACCAGGCTCCCAAAGCACGTCCAGGATGCTAAGGGGAGAGGTCAACATGCAGTGTATGGTGGGCACTAGCTCAGTCCCAGCCTCAGCGACACCTGTGACTCCCAGAGTAGGACTCACAAGAGGAGACAGCTCTCATTTTAAGATATGCCTCAAGTCATTGCAGGCCCTTAGGTTCCCTTTGTCCTAAAATTGCAACGGAGGTCATCAAGTTGAAAGGGACTCCTCAGAAACAGGTAGGGACTCAACTGTAAGGTACAGACCAACGGGGTCCCCTGGCTGACCCTATGAATAGGGTCAACTGCCTCAAATGTTTTGCCTGGGCTATGCTGACCCAGTCCACAACTGGGATGGAATGGAAGGTTGATGCTTCCCATAAAAGGGTGTAGAGTACAGGACTTCCGTGAGGGAATGTTCTAAGCTAAGTCATGATGTACCTGGAGAAGCGACTCAAGTTTCACCCCAAAACCAAAGATAAGTTCATGCTATTCCCCATGGTGTTTCCTCCCAGCAGAAACTCGGAATTTGTTTGAGAAAACCAACCTGGTCTGGGCCAGGGCCACCCTGCCTTTAAAAGAGAAGGGAAGCAGTGGGTGTGGACGGAAGGCAGGAGAAGGGAAGGATGGTTAATCTGGGGCTCCCACGAAGGAAATACCTGGCCTTCTTGTGCCGTGGCCTCGCCCTCCACGCTGTCCCCCCGCACCTTCTGTTACCCCAGTCGAGCCCCTGCCTTGCTAATTCCTGGGCTGCGAGGCGTGGTCTTGCTCAACTGAGGGAAGCTCAACTGAGGTTCGGTAACTCACACAAAGTGACCTGACAAGGTGGCTGGGGGCCCGGCCCCCCCGACTCCTAGCCCAGTGGTCTTTCCCACCGATGGCTCATGGATGACTCACCCTGTCTCTTCAGTCACAAAGACAACACTGACATAACTCTCCCTGGGGGACTTCTGTAGTTGTAATCAAAGACTACAATCCTTCTTTGAGTTAACCAAGTTCCAAGTCCAAGGACACAGGGTGAGGGACAGCCGCCAGACTCCTCTTCCCTTTACGGGTGAAATACAGAGGAAAGAGCACCTCCCCACTTGGCAGAGAAGGCTGAAGAGAGGGCTACAGTAACTGGGCCAAAGGTCACACGAGCAGTTGGTGCCGGAGCTGAAAGGGGACGAGTGGGCACCAGCTAGTCACAGTGAGTCTCAGCTCTGACCGCAGCGCTCTGCACACGACGTCCCTGCACCCGCGTGCCCCCGTCTTCCCTGCCGCCAAGCATCAGCTGCATCCCCACCGCATAAAAATCTACCCTCCGGACTCCGCCAGGGGACTACCCAGTTAAGGCATTAAGTACATTGCAAGGGTGGGAGCCAGACTTTCTATCTTCTTGCCTCAGGTAACATGATGCAAACTCCAAGTTTTAATGCCCCCCCCCCCAAAGTTCCCAGGGTGGAGAAATTTCAGGGCAGGTAGGGGACAGGAGGGCTTAGCCCCGGAATCTCCTGGGAGGCTCGGCACTGCCTCCCCTGGAGCAGGAGCGGATCCTGGGGACTCTGTCCACAGGCCCAGATCACCTCCAGCTGGTTCTGACCAGCCGCGAGCTCCTTTGTGCCCAAGGGTAGCAGGTCACCGGAGAGAAATCTGCTGCCTGACACGTTCGCCCAGGCTGGTTGGCTGCTTTGCATGCCTATGGGGCAAGCAGGTTATTTTTGAGCAGATTTCATAACCCCCGTTATAGCTGCTGCGGCTGCTGATTGCACACGTGTTTCCAGCTCGTTCCTGTGCTGAGAGTGTTTACAGAGATGCGCATTGTCAGAGAATGTAAAGAAAGCAAGATTGAGAGATTAGGAGCACAGTTTCCATGTCTAGACACAGCTCGCCCAGCCAGCATCTGCTCCAGAGTCCCCGGAACTCAGCGACTTGGCCGATCCTTCTCTGAACCGTTCACCCCACCCTGAGACTCCAACCAAGTCCCCAAGGCGGGTGGCAGGGGGTGAGGAGAGCACTCGGGCACCCCTTCCTGAGAGCAGATCCAGTGTGGATTTCTGAGTGTTGGGGGAAGCAAACACTCCAAGTATCAGGAAAATCTGCGAACGTCTGCATACCTTTTTCTTTCTGTGTGTGATCTTAAATCTCCAGCCCAGTATCTGCCTCAGGGACTGGCTGCCTCTCCCCTCTCTGCCGGCAGGGTGGTCCACACACTGGTCATTTGTTTACCTACCCCAGTCTGCTTTCTTCTTCTTCGCTTCCCTCCTGTCAGCCTGGTGAAAAGCCCGCTCACCTCTTTTGTTTTTAATTTATGCCTTTGCTCCTCTTTTCTGCCTTCGCCCACTGTGCTCAGGCTCTGTCAGAAAGCACTGTTTCTCTGTAACATTCAGCTTTCACTTTCCAGTCCCACCAGGTGTGAACGACCTGTTCCGCCCATCCTTCTTTTGAAACTTTGATTCCATTTGTTACATGCCCCTCTTGCCCTGTTCTTCTCTCTTGGCTCCTGTCATGTCCGGAGTCGTGACTGCCCATCATAAGCCACCCCCGGGCAGGATCCGTGTCAACTTACCTTTATTACCACCCTCACGGTGTTCCGGGATGGCTCAAGAAAAATAGTAACAGCCCACAGTTGAGACTCTGTGGCAGGTGGTGGACTAATGCTCTACGTGTATTTTTTTTTTTTTTCACTTAATTCTCACAACAGTTTTCTGAGGAGGAGATTGCTGTTATTTCCCCAAGTTTACACATAAAGAATCTGGAGCTTTGAGAGGTAAAGTTATTTGCCCAAGAACACACAGCCCACTAGTGGCGGAAAACAGGCTTTAAATGTTGAGCTATTTAACTCTGGAATCTGAGTGCCTAATGGTCCTTGGAAAAATTTAGGGATGAACAAATGAATATTCAAGATCCCCAGCTTTCTGGTCATTTCGCTTCTCATATTTGCTTTTTTTTTTTTTCTTTCCTGACTTTCAAGGAAAGTAGAACCCTAAAGAGAGTTCTACATCTAAACCCAGAAATCAACCCCCTATTTTCCCAACAGCTGCTGGGGACTTGAGGTACCTTTCCTTACACAGCATGGCGGAGCGAGGACTGCACCTTCGCGGACTCACTCACAAACTCACCATGAGGCCCTAGGACTGACATCACTACCCTCTTCACGATCCCCAGCAGGACCACCGCCAAGGCAGCCAGGCTCCTTGCTCAGCAGAGCACACGCAACACCAACCACAGCTTACAGGGATAAAATGAGGCAAGACCATGATTTCCCCAGAAAAATAAGAGAGGCCAAGAAAACCACCAAAGATAGAAACAAATAAGGTCCTGACAGTCAGTGCTCCTCCCATTTACAAAATAATGAGCCAATTTTCTGCCACACTGACTGCAGAAATCTAAGTTTCTCTGAAATTCTTCCATAAATCTGACTTCCATGAACTAAAGGAACCAAAAGAGAGCAGCTTCTTATGGTCTAGCTACCAGCCTAAGAGGAGAAACAAGAGCTTAAATCCTAATCTTAACCCACACTCATCTCCTCCAGTCCATAGTCTTAGGACCTGCTACCAAGATGACAGTTTTCATGCTTTGACAGAAGAAGATCACCCCAGTCTTTCTTTGGTAGTCGCCACTGGGGCTGGGGGTATGAAGGGTGCTCAGGGACCACCACTGCCCTTATCCTTCTGTGTGCCCCCCCACCCCAAGCTATGGCCTATACGTGAAATGTGCCTGCTGATCCTGCCTCTTCCTTGTTGCTTGGTTCAATTCTAAGAGTGTCCTCAGCTCTTCCCAGGTGCTCCTGCCAGGGCTGGTCACTTCAAGGACAGAGAGCTAAGATGTTGGAAAGAGCTTTCAAAATTAAGGGATCAGGCTCACAGTGTCTCTCCCCTGCTGTTTAAAGAGAATCCTGAATTCCTACAACTTTTCCCACCCTCCCTCCTCTTAAAGAGGAAGAATTCTTCCTAGAAAAGAGGTGAAATGATCCATAAAATAAGAGGAAGGGGGTGGGGGGGTAGGGAGCTGGGAGAAGAGAAGAGAAAGGAGGGAGCTGTGGCTTTGGTATGTGAGATGTTCCAGAGCAGCTTCCAGAAGCTAGAGGACTGGCAAGAGAAGGAGACAGGAAGTTTTCTGTCCATCTGGTTTATGAATTGGATCCTGTTTAGTATTCTAAGAGAGACTCTGGTAAATGATGATTCTTTTTTTTATTTAAGGTGGGAGGGGCAGAGGGAGAGGGAGAGAGAATCCCAAGCAGGCTCCATGTTCAGCACAGAGCCCGACCCTGAGGTCATGACCTGAGCTGAAATCAAAAGTCAGACGCCTAACTGACTGAGCCACCCATGTGCCCCAAAAATGATTCTTTAAAAAAAAAAAAAAAAATCTTTTTAGTACCTATCTGCAAAACAGTGTTGCTTTAAATGTGGTTTCCTGCAAAAACTAAGTCATATGCCTCTGCTCTCAAAAAATATAAAAGGAAGCATTTTGAACTCTCTGACATCTTTAATATAGAAAGACAATTATCAGTTCAAAGTCATGTGCTCA
The DNA here is from genome assembly GCA_028534135.1 of Potos flavus. Lineage (NCBI taxonomy): Eukaryota > Metazoa > Chordata > Mammalia > Carnivora > Procyonidae > Potos > Potos flavus. The sequence goes on from CM052896.1 coordinate 71,526,450, forward strand.
GGGTTGCTCTCTCCATTCTTTGACTCCTGGCTTCTTCCCTTTCCTCCCCCCAATAAAGACTAAAAGTGGAGGAGAATGGGGCTCCTTAAGAACAGAGAAGATTTCTGGTCCACAGTGGTGAGCCCAAAACAGGTGCACAACAAATGGCTATTGAACTGACTTAAGAATTCAAGTGCCAAAAAAATTCATGTCACGGGAAGATGCCCACAAAATTATGTCATATAATAAAAGGACATCAAACTATATCACCTAACCTCAATTTCTAAAAGCCAAAGGATGTATATATTCACACACATATATATAAAAAATGAAATAACCAAGTTGTATAGAGTTGAGTAGTTTTGTTTTATGGGGGGTTTTTTGTTGTTGTTATTGTTTTGTTTTTTGGTCTATGTATTATGCAGATTTTCTATAATAAACATGTAGTTTCCCCCCAGAAAACACTCTTTTTCTGTTATTTTTTTTTCTTTTAAGAGACATATCTAAAAAATGTCTCTACAGCCAACATCAAAGATATTACTGCCTATGTTTTCTTCTAGGAAATTTATGGTTTCAGATATCATATTTTATTCTTTGGAAGAAAACTCTTTTCTCTCTCTCTCTTTTTTAAAGATGATTTATTTTGAGAGCAAGAGAGGGAGCACAAGTGGGGGGAGGGACAGAGGGGAAGACTGTCAAGCTGAGCCCCCACTGAGCAGGTAACCTGATGCTGGGCTGAATCCCACAACCCTGAGGTCATGACCTGAGCCAAAATCAAGAGTCAGTGCTTAACCAACTGAGCCACCCAGGCGCCCCTGAAGAAAACACTTAAAAAAAAATTTTTTTTTTTATTTTAAGTAAACTCTACACCACATGCAGGGCTCAAACTCACGACCCCAAGATCAAGAGTCACAAACTCTATCAAATGAGCAGGTCAAGCACCCCAGAATAAGGCACTTTTTAAAAAGACAAGAATATTAAGGTCTGGTGCATTCAGATGATAGGATAGGTCTTTTCGGGAGAGGATAATAGTCTAAACGTAGACCTCAAAGTCTGAGAAGGTCTCAAGCTGGAAAAAATTGGAGAAACCATTCTTCATGTTCACTGTAGCCACCCTCCTAGTGATGGTAGAACATTCTGTGCTGGTGGGTAAGTTGGTTTACAAGAGAGGGCAGAAGCACTCTTCCTTCAGTAAGGAAAACAGATTTCTGTGTGTTAACCACACAGAAATACAAACCTCCCCAAACCGGAAGAACCATTCCTCTTCAGAACAACCATAGCTTAAGTTTCTTTCTTGACGTTAATGTTTCCACTTGGCATTGCCACTTGGCACCAACTCATGGAAAGACAGGAGGACTGAAAGTGAAATCAAAAGATATAAATTCAGGACCTGGCTGTACTACTTACTAGTTCGGGGACACTGAGCAAGTCATTAGTCCTTCTCAAATCTCACTTTACTTGCCATTCAAAGAATGTTGTACAATATGAATAATAAAAGGGAAAGGAAGGAAAAAATCCGAACCAAGAGAACGGAAGAAGAACAAAAAAAGCTCCTTTTAAGAGCTGATAGTGCTTCTGTTTTAGAACATCAATTTGACTCTGTTTCCTGCAATTCATTTTTGTTGCTATCTAGCCTCCAACCACCATTTCTATTAGCCCGCTGCTCTTCCGCCATTAATCCTAAGAGTGGCTATCCCTCCCACTATGGCCATCAAAGGGACTAGCTTCCCCAGCTGAAGCCTGGCCAATCAGAAGGTTCTCTCAGGACGTGAATCTTAAGTGAGTGACCCAATATCATAGAAACAATTGGACATCTTACTCACCTTGGTCCAACAGCATGAGAACCAGTTTCTGTGGCCTCACTTTCCAGAGTGTCTTTCGTACCTATATTCCAAACTTGGTCTCTGAGCATTCCATCTAGTTGGGGAGCTCCCCTCTGATTGTGTGACATTCCTTAAGCGACAAGTAAAGTGAAGTCTGAAAAGGATAAATGACTTGCCCAATGCCCCTGAGCAAGTCAGTGATAGAGCAGGGTCCTGAATGTATATCTTTTGATTTAAATATCCTTTCAACAAATTCCTCTTTTCTGCCTCAGACAGCTAGAATTGATTACTGTGATTTGCAACCTAGAACCCCAGCTTATTCACAGGGTAGAAATAGAAACATGATAAGTTACAAAATTCTCACATCAAAAAAGAGGATATAGACCATTTTCTCACAAGACACAAGGTTTTCTTGGCACTAAATTCAAAAAGCAATTTCTCGAGGGGGGACTCATATGGGAGATGGCAAGCAGTAACGTAACAGATTATGTACCTATGATGACCAGACACTTTTTGAGAGCCAAGCACTTGGTGTTTTATCTCTTGTTTGACTACAGTACCTTATTCATAATGACACCCAGGATATTTCTACAGAATAAAGGAATAAATGAATGAGGTAACTTTTTAGAAACTTTTCTCAGCTGGCATTCTCAATTGGTCTTTTATCACCTTTGTCTAGGAGATACACAAAGCTTTCATAAAAACACCTAACAGACTTTTCTTCCTCGATTCCCACATGTATCTACCAGCATTAGCATTCCCTGCATGATCACCCGCACCGTGGGCACTTTCCTTGTCTCCCGATTCTTCATTATTCCTCTTCTGTCCCTTCCATTCACCTAGTCCAAAGCCAAATATGGAAGCCAACCTGAAACAGAGGCCATGGAATTCAACCCTGATGACTAGACAGACAGCGTCTTGGAGGTATGGGGCAGGAAGAGCCAATGGGCAGGGGTGCCTGAGTGGCTCAGTCGGTTGAGTGACTCTTGATTTTATCTCAGGTTATGAGCTCAGGGTTGTGAGATTGAGCCCCACATCAGGCATGGAGTCTGCTTGAGATATTGTCTCTCCCACTCCCTCTGTCCTTCCCCACCCCTGGAACACATTCACTCTCTCACTCTCTCTCAAAGAAGAAGAAGAAGGAGGAGGAGGAGGAGGAGGAGGAGGAGGAGGAGGGGGAGGGGGAGAAGGAGGAGGAGGAAGAGGAAGGAGGAGGGGGGAGGAGGGGGGAGGAGGAGAGCCAATGGGCAGGATTAGGCAAAGCAGGACTGTTTCCTCAGGCCAGGAGCCCTTTCTCTACATCTCTGGCTGGTTTAATAATGAGATGGAACATGACTTTGAATGCCCCGCAGATAACTTCATGGCATTAAAATAAGTAGCCAAACCTAAGGTACTGAAGACTGCAAAGTACTACCCAGGGGGGCAGTGCGAGCCCCATCTGCAGGTCATCCGGCCAGGCTGTCAACCTCCTAAGATCTTGCCTTTTTCCAATGCAATTGCTTAAAGAAGTTTTCTCCTTCTCTACTGAGTCATGTTGAGAATACTCATTTTCTTTAGCTATAGAGATTGTGCATCTTAAAAACTGAACCAATAATCCAATAATATCTTCCAGAAGAGTATTTTTTCTCATGATTGCTGGGCAGTGACCATGAACTGGTAGTTACTATTCACCTTAGATCAATCATTGCCTGGAGTCCCCGGCAGACATTAGATTCCTGATATAAGTTGTGTTTTCTCAGATACTAGGAAACACCAGAGGACAGAAACAGCACCCCGTAAGTCAAATGTCTTGCACCCTCCTGCACTGTTTCCTAGGCAAGCTATGTGCAATTAGAGAGGACAACTTGCTCAAATATAAGGAACGTGGTGTCCTAACAGGAGTATGACCTGCCCCACCACAGGCCTGTTTTGCATTGAGAAATGCAAAGAAGCAACTCCTCCTTGTGTCTGAAGTCAGTCCCCATAATAGAGTCAAATTGTTTCTATCACCCCTGATGCAAGGCATCAAGGCACTGAGAGTGGCTAGAGAAACAATAGAAGCAATTCTGCTTGGTAGGATCCACATTTCACCATCTCCCTACTCACAAGTAATGTAAAAATATGTTCCAACAGCATCAGGAAAGCAGAATATTACAGAAAGTCTGAATTAAAAGCCCATTAGCTCATTAGCATTCCCAAGGTGGCTGGGCAAATTCCTTCCCCCTTCCCATGGCAAGAGATTCATTGCCATTGCTTGAGTCTTGCTCAACAAGTCAAGGTAGTTCTCTTTAGAGAAGCTACTGCAAAAAGGGAGATGGCAGACCAGAGGTAAGGCCACCAGTGGCCTTCAGTGGACCCTGGAGGGCTTACCCCTTTGCTTTTCCTATGAAGCACTTATTTAAACTGAAATTTACATGTTCAGCTTCAGTCCAAGGACTGCCTGAGCCCAGCCTATTTTAAGCATGTAATAATGAAAACTAGAACTACTTTTTTTCTAGCGTCTCTCAATTTCCCAGGAAGGGAGAAAATATACTCTTGCTTGGTGGCCTGAGGATGCAAATTTACCTACTCGGCCCCCAAAGCTATTACTTTCACATATTTCCAGGCATCCCACCCTCTCAGTAATATTTTTCAGAAAGCAAGTCTTTAAACAAGTAAGGGGAAAAGAACTTGCCTGAACACATGGCAATTTTATAAATGTTGAGGTAGGTTAGCTCTCAGGTGTCTGGGAAGTTGGGTAAACATGGGCCGACGCTCAACAATCATTTGGCTGTGGTTTTTATGTTCAAGCCAGAAGACGACAGATGTCCCCAGGCAGTGTTTACGTGGTCGCTCCAATTTCTTCTCACAAAGGAATCACAATGAAAAGGCAAAATGGCATTTTAAGTGCATTGTTTGACAGGGCTTGGGGAGATGGAGTGGGAGCGGAAAGTGGGAAGGAAGAAAGAACAGAATTATATACCTGGACACCGAGTCAGGAAGCACTTGTCATCGCGGCCACTTTACCGCTCGCCCACACACATCACCATAATAACCTCTCAGGGAGCTGGAACAAAAGACAAGCCAAAAAGTGGTGTCCAAGGAGAATCTTGACCTGAAATAGTTCACATGAGAATCCACTTCTTTAAGAGCTTTATCAGGATACTGCCATCTTCAAAGGACATCAGCATTATTGTCACAATCCTAAAATCAATCCGCAACAGGCACTTGAAGCTCTCCCGGGGATGAGGAAGGTGTGATTTGCTTGTCCTTCCCTATTGACCAAGTTTTGATTTTCTTTTTTTTTTTTTTTCAAGTTTTGATTTTCTAAAATACTTTCCTACCTTGAAGGTGGATGTCACGAAGTGGCCCAGTTACAATTCTTTTTGATTCAGAGTGCCTCTCTGATATATAGACATAACTTCCTGCTCAAAGGGCAAAAAGGGGAAGTGTGGCTGGGACGGCCAATAGGATTATGGCCTAGAAGTTGTGGGGCAAGAAGGGTGCAGCCTCTCTCTCAATGCCTCTTTTCTGTCCCCTACTCTGTGTCCACGACATCCTCAAAGTTCCATGTCAGTCACTTCTGCTCTTCCCCAAAACTGACACTTTCAATACCAAGATTCCAAAATCCTACTAAGAAATATGCTGTAGAACCAATGTTCTGTGTCTTTGCATCTTGGATTGAGTGGTTCCCAAAATAAGCATTTAAACAATTCGGGTGGCCCCCACACTTTCACAAGTCACGTCATTCTCACGCTCTCACTGCAAGTGGGTATCATTACACCCAATCAAAAGACCATGGAACTGGAGCTGGGAGAGGTCTGCTGTTTTAGCTAAGGTCACACACCAATCTAGGCAGAGCTGGACTGGAATCCAGGCCTTCTGACCCTTCCTACCATGTCATACTTGTCTTGAATTTGTAACAGAATACACAAATCTAGGAACAATTAAAGTGCCATAACGGTCCCATTCCCTTGCAGGATTTCCATCTAAATCAAGGGATGCAAACTCAAAAGCCTTCAGGGGCCATATCCCGTGGAGCCCTGGAGAACTACAGAGCTCCGGCGCCTTAAAGAGGCAGTTGCTAGTCGGTTCCAGCTCAAAGTCGCCATACGAGCAGTGATTCGGTGTTACCAAGGATTCCAATTTTCAAGAGAAGCAAGCAATCTGAGAGAGTGTGTTTGTGTGTATGTGTGTGTGCGTGTAAGAGAAAGAAATCACCTCATTTTTTAATGTGGGCCATTAACGCACACATTTTAAATGGCTGTGTGGACCAAACAAACATGTCTTTCGGATAAGGTCTGGTCCCTGGACCGCTAATTTAAGGGGATGGCAGATGTAATGCAAGTCAGTTTATCCTGGCGCGGGCCAATTATTTCCCTAACAGAGAACTCCAGTCCCACTTTCGAGGTCCTTAGAGCTCCCCTCCATGTTTGATGAGGCGGTCTGCTTTCTGAAGCTTCTCCTTCCTGCTCATTGCAAGTCACCTTCTCCCAGGGGAGGCCCCTCTAGCGCAAGGAAGTCTGGTCCTGTGACCCGGACACCTGGCTCACTGCTGTCACATGCCCTGGCTGAGCCTCGTCCCCTCTACGGGAGGACCCATGATTTCAACATTCAACAGAGCAATGTCTTTTGTAGACTTTACAGTGTCATGCAAATGAAAGGTAGTGACCGCGAGTGAATTTCATTCCTATCAGGATTCGGGTGACCACAAAGGAAGCTTTCCCCCACTCTCCTGAACTGCTTAACACTCAAGATCTATGCCATTCACCACACCTTTAATCACGACCCAGCTCGTGGCATTTGGTGTTGCCATTGACTCTCCTGTTTTCAACTCTTGCACAAAAGGTTTTTATTGCCCCAGGTAGACTGCAAGCTCCGGAAAGCAGAGATTAGCCCAGATATTTCCCAGTGTCTACACTAGCACCTGCCTATTGTGATCATCACCAAAATATGCTGATGACATTAAGTAAACACACTGCAGACTCTTAGATGGTCTGAGTTCATTTTTTCCTTCTTTCCAGTCTCAGAGAGGGAACTGAGTCTGCTGGAGGATAGACTGAGGGATGACTTAGAAAGAAACCACAGCAAGGTGGACATGAAGGAAACCAAGAACGAAAGGTTCTCATCCTGCATTGGCCTCTGACTGATACTGAGTAGTGACCTCAGGGGACCTAGCCAAAGGTGAGGGAGACAGAGAGATGAAATGGGAATTCTGGATCCAACAAGGACAGGATGGAATGTCCTGTGTTTCTTCCCCATCCTACCCTTTCCTCCCACTATTCCTTCATGGAAAGCAAAGGAACAAAAACCAAAACCACAGCAAACCCAACCCCAAAACACAAACAAGAGGGTGAAATGGGGAATTCCAGCTAGAGGTAAGCTCCGAGGGATGGACAAGGGGAAGACCGCCATCGAGCTGCGACCTTGCCCTTCTGATGCTTCCTGCTTGCTACCCTGACCTTCCTTGGGGTCTGGTGACTGGCAATCCTTTTACCCTCATTCCTGGGACCTGTGTCTTCCAGCATGCCGATGAGAGAGCTCTGGTGTGATGATACAATGCCCAGTGTGTTGTGGGAAAGAGAAGATCAGCGACACACCCATGACTACGATGACACCCTTGGACAAGTGCCGGTTAGAAGCATCTTCACACCAATGCCGTGACTACGACTTCAGATTATGTGTCAGATAGAATTGGCTCTGCTTCCTGTTTTAACTTTACGAACTGGATAATTACTAGAGCTCATTAAGTTCTTCCTTGTTGGCTGGAGTCTTGGGCTTTCCCAACTGTATTTTAGTTTTACCGATACTATTTAAAAAAAAAAAAAAAATCTGATGAACCTGAGTCTTTCAGTGGCTCAACCATTCTTTCCCAACCTCAGGCTTGAGAATCGCCGAGTCAAACATTTACTGCATCGTGTACACCTCTTCCCCCATCTTCCCGTCAGCAACAGCTCGGTTCCTTGTACACCTTTCCTCTCTTCTCTCTCTTACACACATCTACAGTAGAAGGTTTTGATTTAGGAATCTACAATAGAAAGTGCGGTATTTTACTTGTCTGTGACCTAATACTGATAGGAAAACACTTGTCTTGTGTACAATATAGGCAAATATGGCTTGACTGTCTCTCCTTTTACAGTATAGATAGATACATGATAGATAGATAAAAATAAATACAGGGTGCTCAGAGAGTAAAGGGCTTATTCGAGCTTACATTACCTTGAACCCTGGGATTAAACCCAAGTCTCTCAAATTCCAAGCCATTCCTCTTCCCCATATTCTACACTGGACCCTTGCAAAGTACCACCGCATCCACTTTTATGCCACTCAAGGCAGACAATCCCAGCTGCACTTCTGGAAGGAAACGTGAACAGGGGCTCCTAATCCTCAGAAGCTATTCTGCCCTTGCTTGCACCGACTGCTGGCTGTGAGAATGTCCACCCATCCGTCCTCCACTCCCAGTGGCCATTGGCTCCTTGCAGTGGGCCACAGTGGGATGTTCTACAAAGGAGAGGAAGTGCTAGCTATAGCTCTGTAGAGGGCAACTGAGTATCAATAGGAGGGTCATTCCCCACAAGAAAAGCAGAACCTCACAGATCTGGTCAGAGATCTCTTTTACTCATACTCTACATAATACCCCTCCTCTCCCCCTTCAGTCGCCTTTCTGGGCTTTCAGTTGCCTTTCTGGGCTTTCAGTTTTTGTTTTGTTTTGTTTTTTAAGATTTTATTTATTTATCTGAGAGAGAAAGAGGGAGCACACAAGTGGGGGAGAGGGAGAAGCAGGCTCCCCGCTGAGCAGGGAGTCTGACGCGGGGTTCAATCCCAGGACCCCAGGATCATGACCTGAGCCGAAGGTAGATGCTTAACCAACTGAGCGACCCAGGCACCCTGGTCTCTCAGCTTTTTTTTTTTTTTTTTTTAAGATTTTATTTATTTGTTTGACAGAGAGAGAGATCACAAGTAGGCAGAGAGCCAGGCAGAGAGAGAGGAGGAAGCAGGCTCCCCGCTGAGCAGAAAGCCTGTTCCGGGGCTCAATCCCAGGACCCTGAGATCATGACCTGAGCCGAAGGCAGGGGCTTTAACCCACTGAGCCACCCAGGTGCCCTGGTCTCTCAGCTTTTTGCTGTTATTTTCTTTTAAATACATTTCCCCCAATATTTGTACTTGTTATTATTTTTGTAATGTTGATTTTTATCTTTTTATTTCTCATTTTCTATTTTCAATCTTGAATCGCTTTCAGTATTTTTGCTTTCCAGTTCATGGAGTATTTGTATTTTGTCTCAGACTTTATCTTCTTTGTTTTTTATGTTTTTAACCTTTTACCTCATTGATTTATAACCTATCTTCTATTTTAAACCTCATCCACTTTGTCTTCTTATTTTAAAAAGCTTAACCTTCTACCTTTATTGGACTTGTGAGCTTATTTTTAACTGCTTGTTTACTCCTTTTTTCTCTTACATTTGATTTTCTTTTTATTTTAATGGCTTCCTAAGTTTCTACTCTTCCGCCATGTAAAAGGTTTTCATTGGCTTTAGCATTACTCAGCAAGTAGTGCAAGAGGGGAGAACTCACACCGTGAACAGATTTCAAATGCCTTTTTCCCTTTGGCTTTCTACATGCCCCCTGACTTTTCCTTAAATTAATCTAATTTTAAGGGTGGCTTTTAAAATGCAGCTGCTGTGAAGGGAGTTATAAATAAGGAACGGGAAGCCTAGAATAAAGCCCATGATCCTGGGATGGAACCAGAGGTATTAGTACAAACTCATGGCATATATGTGTGCATGCGTGCATTCTACGTGTATTTACTTAGATACACACATATATATGAAATATAGCATATACGTATACACATACATAGTCACACAAATGTATTTATTTCATAACTCTGCTGACAAAGCAATAAAACCCCAGCAACGACGAGCCTATCTATAGCCCAGAGCAGGGTTTCTAAACACCATTCTTCATTAAAAAGAACCAGGATTCCTTGGAGAAATGACTGCTTCTAGGACTGAGGAAAGAAAAGTACAAGATAAACCTGAAATATCTTGCCGTGTCCAAAAGAAGGCTCATATAATGATGCAGATATATCAAAAGAACAGAGGACCCAGTTTGGAGGAGTTCCCACTGGCCAAATCTGGGACATTTTGACTATCAAAATAAATAATGATAGTAATAAATTATAAGCCACTGAATAAAAGAACTCATGAATCCATACAGGAATAAATAAATACATACATACATGATGGAAAGTTCTTCCTTACAGTAGAATGCCAACTAATAAATGTAGAAAGAATGATGGAGATAGAAAATCACCATTTTGCAGCTATCATAATAATAATTGGTTCAGGCAAGAACCATAAATATAGATAAAACTACTGGGTAAAAGTTTGAGAATAGGATATATACATAGCCTCAAAATATCTCTTTACAAGTTGCTTTCTAATTTCAAAGGGAAAAAATATCGATTTTACAATTGAGACATCTGGAAGATACCAATTTCAACCATATGATTTCTGCCATGATGCTCTGTGAACAAGAATACAATATCATTTCTGTAACTTTCCTACTGAAAATACATAATCTGAATCTAATCGTAAGATAATATCAACTAAACTCAATTTGAAGGTCTTTCTATAAAATAACTGGCTATACTCTTCCAAATATGTTAAGGTCATTTATGACAAATAGAGACTAAGGAACTGTTCAGATTATAAGAGGCTGAAAAGACATAATAACTCAATGCAATGTGTGATCCTGGTTTGGATCCAGGCAAGGTGGGGGTGCATATAGCTATAAAGGACACTTTATAGTGTCCTTTATAGCTATATAAATTGTCCAATGGAACAATTGACGAATTTCAACATGGACTATCAATGAGATAATAATAGTGTATGAATGTTGGGGCACCTGGGTGGCTCAGTCAGTTGGGCATCTGCCTTGGGCTCAGGTCATGGTCCCAGGGTCCCGGGATCAGAATTGAGCCCCGCATCAGGCTCTCTCCTTAGTGGGGAGCCTGCTTCTTCCTTTCCCTCTGCCTACCCCTCCCCCTGCTTGTTCTCTATCAAATAAATAAATAAAATCTGTAAAAAAAATAGTGTATGAATATTAAATGTTCTGATTTTGATGACTCTATGATTATGTAAGAGAATTACTTCGTTCTTAGAAAGTCACACTGAAGTATCTGGGGATAAAAGTCTATAATACCTCACTAACCAAATCTGGGGCATTTGGGACATCAAAATAGATAATGATAGTAATGAATTACAATCCAGTGAATAGAAAGAGAAGTCCATGACTCCATATAGATACAAAAAAATACATAAAAGGAAATGGACAGCTCTTTCTTACAGTATAATTCCCTCAAATGGCTCAGAAAGAGTATATGTGAGTGAAAGTACACACGCAAGTGACAAAGCAAATGGGGGAAATTATAACAATTGGTGAATCTCAGGCAAGGAGAGTTTGAATGCAGTATGCCAGTACTGGAGAGGAAGGTCGGCTGAGGAAGGTTGGCTGAAGGTGGGGAGGAGCTATGTGGCACTTCACTTCACTACACTCTACTCTTGTGGAAAGAAGACAATGAAGGATTCTTTTCTGGGCTCCACTCTCCAGCCATCGTCTAATATATTTCTTTCCAGGTTGTTCCATATCCCTCCTCAGCAAAGTCACAGCAAAAGTCAAACTCTTGCAGAGTACATTGCCTTTCTTTTTTTCTTTTTTCTTTTTTTTTTTTTTTAGAGAGAGAAAACAAACCCCAGGGGAGGACAGAAGGAAGAGAGAGAATCTTAAGTTGAGCGTGGAGCCCAATGCGGGGCTCGATCTCACAACTCTGAGATCATGACCTGAGCCAAAATCAAGAGTTGGACACTTAACCGACCGAGTCACCCAGGTGCTCTTGAACTGTCTTTCTCTATGAGAGCTATTGCTGGCCAGAATGGGGACTATTTCAACTGTTTAAAAAAACATCATCAATCATGCCTCTTTTGGCCAGCTGCAACACATGTCCACATAGGAAATCAGGAAGGCGTGTTTCAATCCAGATCACAGGCCAGTATAATCCCTGGAATACTTCCCAGTGTACAAGATGGTGGCTGAGGCAGGCTGTCTCAGAGCCACCATTTGGCCTCTTCAAGGAAAAAAAGATGTTATGGAACGGATGAGTCCTGAAGGACAAGTCAGTCAAACTTCAGAACTTTGGCTTCAGGCACAATGTAACTTTCTGCTCCACATCTCTTGTTAGATCCTCTTATAAGATTCCACTGAGGGTCATTGTACCATGTCTCACACCAGAAAGTGGTTTTCCTCTCAGTTCTTTCCTCTTTGACTGAAGAATGAGAACGTCAGGCCACCCAAACTCACTGCCAACAGACACCACACTCTCTGGGGAAATTCTTGACTCCATGCATAAATTACTCAGCACTGAGCCCCACCCTGGTACCTGACCCAGAAAATCTGAAGCATTCCCTAATTCTAGAAATTGGTTGGGTGCTCCACCTTGGACTGGATGAGCTTGACTTGCAAGATGTGAGAAAAGCCAAGTCACCTGAGGAAACAGCTTAACCGGTGATATGCTCTAAGTCTTCGGTTGCTTTCCTTTGAGCTCATAAGGTCCCTGGTGTTTGCCCCTTAATGAGTAAGAGTCTTCTAGAAAGATAGTAGTGTGGCAAAGGTAAAGAACTGAATGTGTTGGCTTTTTAAAAATGGGTTCTAATATCTTATCTAATATCTAAATAACTGCCATTTTAAGACATTAATCTCTCCAAATTTAAAGTTGGAGGACTGTTAGAGAAGAAAAGAGGAACAAGAAATATATAGCCTCAAAATATTTCTCCACACGTAATACTTATTAATTACAAATGGAAAATATGGTAGCCTTACAACAGAGACTTCTGGAAAATACCAACTCAAACCATGTGCCTCCTGATATGATGTATGGGAAAAATACAATAACACTTCTGGAATTTTCAAAATGAGTAAGATCTTCTTTCTTCCTACTTCTAGGCTACTTTTGAGCTCCACTGCTTATGTGGCTGGAACCTGTTCTTTCTAGTTCTCATCAATTCCTCTGGAAGTTGGACATCATTTGTCTTGACATCTTGCCCACACTCACCTTACCTATCCCCAAAGTTCTCATTGTTTTGCTCTCCATATGATCTTTTTATTATGTTGTTTAAATCTCAAATTATTCTGTATCTTCCATGGAAGAGTTGGTCGTCTCTAAGACTCTAGACACCAGGATTTGTAGAAAATGCAATGAAATTCTGCCAGGAATCATTCAGTAATGAATGCGTTACTTTCCTATGGTTTGAGGATGTTCCTTTAGAGACTCACTGAAATTCATTATGAATAGAATGTGGTAGTGCTAAGCAATAGCTTATAGGAAAAAACTGAAGAAAAATTTTACTATACATCTTCCCAAAGGTTAGAACCAAGTTTATACTAGAGCCTGGTGTTGTTTACTTACTACTATCCTTAGAGTTAGCTTAAGACAGGTGGAAGGAGCCAATTTTCCCTAAGTTTTAAGTCTAAGTAAAATCATCCTGAAGTCAAGTCTGCACTCACACTTTTCTGGGTTGGTTAGAAAGTCAACTTATTCTTCAGAATAAGTTGAGGGTCTTTCAGCTTCTACTGGTGGTTTGTTGCCATCCTATGACCTTTCAGAACTTGGCCTCAATGCCTAGAGGAAGAAATTTCTTTGCTCCCTTCCTTCCGATTGGTTGCTAATAACTTAAAACCTACCTTATCCACACTAGGTCTCAACCACATGCAACTTTCCCTTCCAGTACCCATTACATAATGATTAAAAAGAGCTAGGGACTGCCGGACAGGAAAACCAAAACAAAATGAAACAAACAAAACTGTAAAACTTACATCATGCTAATCAGAAGAACTAACCGGGAGTTTTCAAATTTTAAAACATCTTATCACATTATAAAATACTTTATGATTAATCTATGTAATAAGATCAGAGTTTGACCATTAGATGTGGAAACGAAGGCAGATTCTGGAACATTATTATCAGAGCAATGAATTTGATGAATGAGGTCTTAGAAATCTGGGTTTTGCTCAACTGCTGAGCTTGTTTTCCCTGCTTTAAAAACCCAAGTGACTTTGTAGATGTCAGGCTGCTTTCTTGCTGGATCTAGGTAGTGCTCCTTGTATTGAACAACTGTTTTGTATAAAGAAATCTGACCAAATAAAGTACCCGAGGGGACTTCCTGCCCCCAGAACTGTTAAAGAACTGCTTGGAAGAGTAAGCTCGGATCCCAGTTGGTGTATCTTTATTAACTCCACAAATATCCTATCACCCAGCTAAAACCATTGCGAACTCCATCACAGTTTTTAAAACTATCCCAACTACTATTTCCGCGTTATACAATCAGAGTGTTAGCAAAGGTAGTCCCCAAAAGCAATCACCCAAAGGTGATGGGGTCCCCTAGGTATAATGTCTCAAGATCAAGGAAGAGGCCACTTTCTTGACCATCACCGAACCCCTGAAAACCCACACGGGCAATGACCCCTGGAAGGGTCCCGCTTTGCAGCAGGACTAACCTAGCCCTAACTGCCAAGAAACTGAGAAGCAAGAAATGCCCCCCAGGCTTTCCGGTGCTCTCCTGCTTCCACCCACACCCAATCACACCACTAGCACTTCCTGTTCGCTGCAGCTGAATGTGATGCTTCTGCAGTGTCCAAAAGCCAATGTCGTGGAGAACTTGTGAGTTGGATGGACCCAGCTAAAGAGGCCTGCAGGTTGTGACCACAGAAAAGGACTCTACAGATAGCAGCATGCCTGTTTCCTTTTTGATAAATTGCAAGTTTAGGTGCAGCAAGCCAGTATTTTATTCAGGAGAGGTGGCCTTGAGGCATAGTTATTCCACTACTGATCATTCACAAACTCTGTATTAACTTATAAATAAATATCTTCAGAAAAAAAAAAATATCTTCAGAATGACACAAGATCGTACGTGTTCTTTTTGGATTTCTTCTTTATATGTCTGTAGATGAGAATTGACTGTGGTTGGAGAGCACAAGATCATTATACTATTGACCCTCATTATTGATGCTTAATGAGAACCTGCTCCTTAATCCACTGTCAGAGCTAGGATCTATAACTGATCAGGTGGAAACTACATGTATGAAACATGTTTTACTGTTTTCTACTTGTTTTTACTTTGTTTTCTACTTGTATGTATGTATATATACATGTATACCATTCTTTTTTTTTTTTTTTTTCCCTTTTTAGAGAGAGGGAGAGAGAGAACCCCAAGCCGGCTCCACACCAGCACAGAGCCCAACACAGGGCTCGATCTCACAACCCTGAAATCATGACCTGAGCCAAAATCAAGACAAAATCACACCTAACTGACTGAGCTTCCCAGATGCCCCACATGTATACCATTATTGGTTGGGCTGGATGTGTGCCTTGTCATGGACTAGAGAAGGAAAAACACTCTCACACACAGATCCTAGCCTTTCAACATTTGGAATATAGTGCCCTGCTACGAAATTACCGCCACAAAGAAGCGCTACCTTCAAGTCAGTTATTCTAAAATAAAGTCATCATTTTGGGTAGGCATCTCTCCCTTACATTTGGATTCAGGAGCCAATGTACCTGGATTTGAATCCCACCTCTGCCACTTACTAGTTACATGACTCTCTATAAGATGAGGATGATAACAGTACCTGCTTCAGGTGATTGTACTGAAGGTTAACAATGTTAGTTTATGTGAAGTACTTAGAACAATACAGCACAGAGTAAACCCTAGGTAAGCATTAGTAATGATTATTGCTATTTGACTGGAATGCAGTATAGACAATCACCCAGTATATAAGTTAACTTATTTAGGTACCCATGTATAGACATTTCTTAATAACCAATTTATTGCCAAAGTGAGAGTTTGCAATAGCTGATTTAACTTTTTCCCAAGCTAAAATTAGTGTAGCCACTGCGCTACTGACCACTCTTTTGACTGTGCACAGCTGCTTACCCAAAACTACTCAAGGAGGGATGTGTGGCCATGTCCTCATTAAGTACTTCTTGGCCCATGCGGAGGCAAGGTGGTCTTCTACTTACGCTCCTCTAGTTTGAGAAATATGTAACTATATGGCTGTGTCCCAGGTACTACCCACAGAGTATCGGCTCCCACTCACTGTTCTCAAAATGTATCGGAAACTCATAAAATCTTTAAAAAAAGGGGGGCGGGGGGGCGCCTGGGCGGCTCAGTGGGTTAAAGCCTCTGCCTTTGGCTCAGGTCATGATCTCAGGGTCCTGGGATCGAGCCCCACATCGGGCTCTCTGCTCAGCAGGGGGCCTGCTTTCCTCTCTCTCTCTCTCTGCCTGCCTCTCTGCCTACTTGTGATCTCTCTCTCTCTCTGTCAAATAAATAAATAAAATCTTTAAAAAAAAAAAAAACGTATCGGAAACTCAACTGGAAAAACAGTACTTATGAAAGTTTGCCTGAAAGATATCAAACTCCTTAAAATAATTAAATAATAATAGTAATAATAATAATCCTATAAGGATTTTATTAGGATCATTGTCCTTTTTATGAAAATGTATCCACTCAAAAGGAATTCAAGGAGAAATTTTCTCTCTGGACTCAGTATCAGAAATGATAAAACACTAATGTTCACTGGGTGCTACGAAGAACCGATTAATTTTCAAAGAACTCTTTGTGTATTAATTCATTTAATATGTGAAATACTTCTATGAGTAGATAACATAATTATCTTTGTCTTACAGGTGAGAAAACTGAAACACAAAGCAATTAAGTAACTTGCCCAAATTACACAGCTAGTAAGTTATAGAGACAGGATTGAAACGCAGATAGTCCACCTCCAAGGAATAGCCTCCAAACCACCACCCTGTACTGCCCCTTGGAGAATTTGCTCTGCTCCTGAACTGCTAGTTGGGTGTTGTCTCATGGATTTTGGTGAATCATGAAATTAATTTGAATTCATTACTAGGAATTTCACAGCCAAATTCCTAGCCATGCAAGAGATCTTGTGGCATAAATGCTGCATCACAACCTAAATTCTAACTTTTATCTGTTATTTATTATTACATTTTTTCCTTTGTCTCATTATCCTTATCCACTTATGAAAATCATGCGTGCCTGATATCAACACCTGTCAAGAACAGTAAGGAAAGGAACATTACCAGTCTTATTCATGAGCATAGATGTAAAAATATTAAAAACATTAACAGTCTCACTTAAGCAATGTATAAAAAAATCATAATCAGATTGGATTTATCTCAGGAATGCAAGGATGATTTATCATTAGAAATGCATGAATAATAAAATTCATCATATTAACAAATTAAATGAGAAAAACAATAAAATCACCCGAATTCATGCAGGTAAAAAAGTATATAATAAAATATAGCTTCCATTCACAATAAAAAATTTTAACAAACTTGGAATCAAAGAGAAGTGTCTTCCCCTCTATTAATGAAAAATTTTATAAGATAACCCTACAGCAAACAACATATTATCCGTGAAACACTGAAAATATTCCCTTTGAGATCAGGACCAGGACAAGGGTTCCCATTATCTCTCTTTGTATTCAACACTGCACTGTGCCTAGTCAACAGAGAAAGGCGAGATAAAGAAGGAATAAAACAACCATTATTTAGTGATGATATGACTGCATATGCAGAAAATAAGAACTCTACAGGTAAATTACCAGAATTAATAAGAACCAGTATGCAAAAATCAAACGCATTCTACATATCAACAAAAACAAATACGAATAAAAATTTAAAGAGATATCATTCTCTTGCACTGCATCTTAAGTAACTGGAATTTAAGTAAAATCTTGAAAAAAAAAAGGGAAGAAAAAAACAGAAATACCATTCTCAATAGCATTTTAAAGAGATCTTTATGGAGATAATTATAACTCTTAGTAAAAGACATTTTAAAAAAACTAAAAGTAGAAATGTATCAAGTTCACAGATTGAAAAACTTAATAATTTAAAGACGTCAGTTTTTCCCAAATTGAGGTCATAGCTGTCAAAATCTCAACCTTTTGCTTATTTGTTTGTGGGACTTCACAAGCAGATTCTAAAATTTATGTGGAAGTACCCAAGCCAAAAAGAGACAAAATCCTACTGATAAAGGACCTGGTGAAGTAAATTGTTCTACCAGATATTAAGACCATTTATAAACTATAGACTTTGGAACGTATAATATTTGTGTGGGAACAAACAGGTGGATGGAATGGAATAATGAATCCAAAAATGATTCACATAAGGATGTTTGATACCTGACACAGTTGATCCTGTAAATTAAGAAAAAACAGACTTTCTTGGTAAATGGTGTTGGGACAATTATCCAAATGGGAAAATGGGAAAATTGGACTCCTACCACATACAAATATCATGTCCAGGGTATAAAGTCCCAAAGGCAAATGGCAAAATATAAAATTTGGGGGTAAACTTAGAACATCTTAATTACCCATGGATAGAAAAGGAGTTTATAAATAACACCAGAAGCACAAACCATGAAGCAAAAGCTCAATAAATTTGACTGCATCAAAATTAAGAACTTCTACTTACAAAAAATTCCATAATAAAAAAGAAAAGACATCATAAGATGAGAGAAAATGTGGGTAATTCATATAAGCCACAAAGGGATCATAACCAGAATACATAAATAACTCCGATGAATCCATTTTTCAAAAGGCAAACAACTCATAAAAGAGCTTTGAGCAGGTACCATCAAAAGAGAAAGCCTGAATGACCAATCAACATATGAAAGGATGCTCAATTTCATTAGCGATCAAGGAAATACAAATGAAACCACAGCGAATTACAATTTCATAGCCACAAGATTGACAAAAATGTAAAGTTTCACATAACATGCAATCGTGAGGATGGGGAGCAAAAGGACTCCCCACCCACTGCAGGTGAGAAAGAAATCGGAGTGGTCTTGGAAAACAGTTCGATGTTGCCAAGCATGGAAAGGCAGTGAAGTCAAACACTGCAAGGTCATTACGTAGAGGCACAGAAGTGGTTTAACTGATGGGAAAAGTTAAAGCACAGGGTCAGCAAAACATGGATAGTTCACCGTTAGTTCAGTCTCCCACCACGTGGGAAGGGCGAGGGCACTGCCAGGCACACCAGGGAGCTCTGCTCCAGAGGCAGGAGCACATGGGAATGGCCTTGCCAATGGGCAGAATGCATGGTACGGGTGGGATTTGATCCGTGTTCAGTAATCTGAATTTGAGATGCCATTCAGAGTCGTCTGGCAACACCGCTGCTAGCATCCCGTGACCTTGTGGGAAATTGGGTGGGGGCACAAGCCCTTCTGAGTTAAGTGGGAGCTCCTCAGCCCAGCTGGCCTGGTGCTGGGCAACCGGAACTGCCAGCGGCATTTATTGGACAATCACACTTGTCTCTTCACAACTAGTAAAGCTGACCATGTGCTCTAAGGGCCAGTATTCTCATTCCTTAAAGTATATGCCCTAGGGAATTTCTTACACATGTACAATATTGTACGTGTGCAATAATATTAATAGCTGCATCGCTTATAAGAGCAGAAACTGGAAACAACCCAAATATCTATTAGTATAGCCTGCATAAATAAACTGTGGCATATTCAAATGCTGGAATACTATAGAACAGAGAAAATAAATGAAATTGAGTTATTTGCACCAATTATTTTTTAGAGATTTATCTATTTGTTTGAGAGAGAGAGACCACGAGCCCGGGTAGGGGCAGAAGGTGAGGGAGGGGGAAGCTGACTCCTCCCTGAGCTGGGAGCCCCGAAGCTGGGCTCAATCTCACAACCCTGAGATCATGACCTGAGCCAAAACCAAGAGTCGCACGTTTAACTGACCGAGTCACCTTCAATAACACAATATTTAGAATAAGAATTCAACCACAGAACTCAAAAAAGCCAAAATAAAAATCATATGTTATTTAGAGATATACCTGTAAATGGTAAAATTGCTGTCGAGGGCCCAAAGGGTGCTTCTAAAACACCGTCTGTGCTGACACACAAGTGTTTGCTTCATTATCATTATTCTTTCCCCAGTACATGTACATTTTTTACACTCTTCCATTAATTAAGATATTTCATAATAAAAAAAGGCAGAGAGAAGAAATTACAAGTATACGAAAAACAAAGAGAAATCTTTGAGCCAGACTTCGATTATTATCCTTCAGATAAATTTCCAGGAATATTATGGCAAAGTCAAAAGGCAGAAACACTCTTGGAGGGTCAGCATGTGTACACACTTCGGCAGAAACCCTTATCTTACGTTTTCTTTTCTTCTGTATGCATTTATGTAGTTGCCTTCCCTCTTCTGGATCAAGGTGAAGCCTCAAAGAAGCAATAAGAAGCTGAGGAGGTGGGACTAGACACGGGAACAGAGCCCTTTGTTGCCTGTGCGGGGCTTTTCCCCAGCAGAGACACAGCTTAGGGTCCCACGCGAGAGACACGCAAATGTGGGGCGGGGGTGGGGGGATCCAGGATCGCGGCTCTGGAACCCTTATGAACCCACACGAAGAACCAGGAACTCTCCTCCCAGTCAGCCTGTGAATACTGGGCTGCCCTGCCTGTCCCCAGCTGGAGGCCTTCTCGGGCCACCTACTCTCAGCTTGCCCATCCGCCTGGAACTTAACTGCAGCCTCGCCCGGTGTGTTTACGCGATTCATGATCGGCTCATCTTGCCCGAAGTGCCGTGACTTCGAAACCACTGATAACTATCAGCAAGAAGTCTACATAAACATTCTAAGACATACTTCCGCTTTTCAGAGCCTTGGCAAGGTATGGAAAGAAATACTGTGGAATAAATGCTCCGCAGCCCTTGTGCCTTCCGGCTAGAGTGGGCCCGGGACCGGTCTGCAGACACGCCCACTGCACCCTCCACTCCTCGCTAGCAGAGCTCTTCCCCAGCAGCTGGGGAAACTCGTCTCAAGCCCTGTCCCCCGCTTCCCCATTTCACTGTGTCCATGCATCTTTTATCCTCAGCACCAGCATGGTGACTGGACCCTATTGCTGGCAGAAACCAGCTTCGAAAACTCCTGGCACCCTACTGTCTTTACCCAAAGGAAAACGGGTTCCGATTGTCAAGGAAACCTGTCAAAAGCCACAGAGAGGGCGGTAAGAGGCGGAATCAATAGTCTTCTGAATCCCATTCCTACTTATTGCGGAGGCATGCAGGTAACAGCTGTATTGTATACCAGCTCTTGGAGTCTCAAGCCTGCATTCTGCCCTGGCAAAAACAAAATGAACTAATTAAATGCTTGCCACTGGCTTATTTTGGAAACCTCATGGAGTGTGTGAGAGTCTGAATGAATTTCAGGCCACTACTGATTGCTTCAAATGCGGAGGAAATCATCCAAGCATGGGAGGAAGGTGAGGAAGCTAAACCCGTGGCCGAGGGTTATTAATATTGTAATGCTTTTGCTTATTGGCGCAGAAAAGCAACTCTTGGCTATAAGGGACTAAAACTTTAAGGCTATAATGGAGGAGAGTAAATAGAATCCTTCAAGGTTGAAGAAGAGTCCAACCAAATACTCCACCTAATTGCTTTGGAATAACCAAGATCACCCTGCTTACTGTGGGAGAAAGGAAATCAATAGATTGTATTTAGAGGAAACTAAAGGTACAATTGGGTCATTCTCTGTGTGGCTAGTAGAGAGTGCTACCTTGGCACAGATCCCCCAGAGGGACAGCAATTAAGTGAAAAGCAGTCCATGCTGCCTAAAATAATCTAACAACTTTTAAATATCAAATGGTTGGTTGCAAAACATAAAGGCTTCTAGTGGGTCTATAGAGCTACCCCATGTTGAGAGGCTCTTATAAGGCACGCGAACCTTCGCTCACCCTCCCTCCAGCACGTACTCCAAAAAGGTATGAGTTAATTCAGTGGTCAAATTGATAAGGTTTTTAGGTCATAGCATTAGTCTCAGTCACAGAGATTTCATGGAACCAAATTAAATCTCTTCTATTTCTCACGAAGAAAAATTTCTTGGGCTCTCAATCCAGAGCTTGACCTGCCCAATCTTCGAACGTTCTTATCTAAAGCTACCCGGCATTGTCCGTCACATGATAAAATCATTTCAGAGAACACAGCATGCTTCACAGAAATGTGGGCCTTCCTTCCATCGTTGGCACCGAACAAACTTAGAACCACCTGGCCTTGCGCTGTGACCATTCCAACCCATCCCCTTTCTGTATGTACCCATTAGTGGTGACCTTTGGGAAGTAACTACCGTTTGTGAGAGCCTCAGCCTGGGATTCGGGTGGACATTTAAATGAGGCATCTTATTTGTTTCCAAAGGAAGTTATAGATCAAGTGATTTCCAATACAGTGTCAAACTAAATAATACTTCAGAATTAAGTAAAGTATAGCTCTTTTATAATATGTTTTTTTTTTTAAGATTTTTATTTATTATTTATTTATTTATTTGTCAGAGAGACAGAGAGAGCACAAGCAGGGGAGGGAAGGGCAGAGAGAGAGAGAGGAATAAGCAGACTCCCCGCTGAGCAGGGAGCCCGATGCAGGACTCGATCCCAGGACCCTGGGATCATGACCTGAGCCAAAGGCAGACACTTAACCAACTGAGCCAGCCAGGCACCTCTATAATATGGATTTTCAAGGCCATTATTAATTCATTCTGTGTTAGCAAAAAAAAGAAAAAAAAAGGGGGGTAACTTCATTCTCTGTTAGCAAAAGAACATGTGATTTGATATGTGGATTTTATCCTAAAGTCTGCAGGATCGTGGCTCATTGTTTCCCTTGACCCTTCCATTCAGTCAGTCATCAGTCTCCACAGGCCCTGCTCTAAAACCTGTCGGATCCTCTCCCTCCTCCTGTTCCTCTGGCTGCTGCCACAGCCTCCACCCTCCTCCTCGGGGCTCTGTCTGGTGCCCTGGCCCCACCTCAGGCCTCGGCACAGCCTTCCTCCTGCCTTTTATATCCTCCATAGCTCCCTAGTGCTTAGAGAAGAAGTCCAAACTCTTCGATGGCATGTGACCCCTCACGAGACCCCTCGCCTGCCACAGCCTCAGCTTTCCCTGCTGTCCAGCCTCCTGGACATCTAGGACAAGCTCAAGTCCCCTTTCCTCAAACAGGTCTGCTGCTTCGCGTCTCTGCCCTTTTTTACATAACATTCTGCCTAAAGTAACTTTTTTTTGCTCCTTTCCCAGGAACAATTCTACTAATTCGACACTGCTCCTCCCTACTTCCTGTGGCCTCCCCCTTCCCCTCTCTCCTGTACTTCCGTGGCTTTCTGGAACATGTTTATCGTCCTGGGTACACGATCAGCTCCTTGAGGGCAGGGCCCTTGCTAGGCTCATCTCTGTGTCTCCTCTGGGCTTCTCTCGGTGTCCAGCACGTGGAAGCTACAGGCGCATCTTTGCTGAAAGAATGTACTCTGTTGGATTTCCAGAGAAGTGATCTTGTCCCCAAGACCTGAGATTGGGAGTCTCAGCTCCATTGCATACTTTACAAGAGACGACAGCTCAGGGAGGGGCGATGCAACATCCACACCCACTTATTTTACAAAAACATGTATTTTGTCACCGGGTTTGATGTGTCATGCTGATACGGCTGTGTTGACATTACGTCTTTTTGTTGTCACATATTTTACCAGGGAGATGCTTCTTTGCATCTCTATCAGAGAAAAGCGCTCTTGAAAATGCCTTCTCTATACTGGAAGATTAAAGCTACTTCCGTCTCAGAAACTATAAAGCTACCTGTCCATCTGCTTTAGCTCTAACTTTGTCATAAAACGTGGCACCACTCACCCTACAGCTGTATCCACTCAACAGAGTCCCACGAGGGGGGGACAGTAGGGACACATTGGCTTGCCCAATGACTCGCACAAACTAGGCACTCGGGAAGTGATTGCTGAATTATAATTGTTGGTCTACTTTTTTTTAAGATTTTGTTTATTTATTTGACAGAGCGAGAGAACACAAGCAGGGGGAGCAGCAAAGGGAGAGGGAGAAGCAGGATCTCCACTGAGCAGGGAGCCCAACACGGGGCTCGATCCCAGGACCCTGGGATCATGACCTGAGCTGAAGGCAGACACCCAACCGACTGAGCCACCCAGGTGCCCCTGTTGGTCTACTTTTTAAAAGAATATTCAGGGAGTACTTATCCTCAGTAATTAGTAACTTCTCTCCTTGCTCTTGGGTCTGCTTGATCATTCAGTTAACACTCCACTTTCAACTCCAAGACAGGACATAGTAACCCCCACTAGCACATGGCTTTTATTATGGTTTGGTTTATTTCAAATGTTGCTATTTTAAAAATGTCTACATTATTAATTTTTATGTATATTCACATGGTATAAAATTTGAAAAGGAATATACATATATTAAATATAATAGATTACATGGCACAAAATTCTAAAAAGACCAATATTAAAGGGGAAAATTCTTCCCCTTATCTTCCAGCCCCTTCTCCCCTTCCTTGAAGGCAATAAACATTGCCTGTTTTCAGTCCTTCTAGAGATAAGTCTGTGCATATACAACTAATTCACTTTTTTTCTTTTTACACATTTGCTAACATATTATACACACTATTCTACACTTGCTCTTTTCATTTAATTTACTTAAAGGTTGTTTTGCATCTGTCCATAAGAGCATTCTCTTTCTTTTTAAGATGCATAGTCTTCCATTGTGGCTCTAAATTATTCCTCTAAGTATTATGGGTGGAGTGCCCAGGCCCTGAGACCTTCAGGTCATTTCCTGGTGGCTGCCATAAGACATATGCCATGGGTAAAACACAAGGCAGCCTAGGTCTCTTGAAAACAAGTATCGCCATGCGGCACCCGAGTGGCTCAGTCAGTTACACATTCGACTCTTGATCTCAGCTCAGGTCTTGATCTCAGGGTGGTGAGTTCAAGCCCTGTGCTAGGGTCTACACTGGGTATGGAGACTAGGGAAAGGGAAAGGGAAAGGGAAAGAGAAAGGGAAAGGAAAGAAAAGAAAAGAATTGCCCCTTATGTATCTGGCACATACACGGACTGAAGCTATATTGCACCATATCTAGCTAAGCCAATTGCCCAAAAGACTTTATGAAAGTAGAAAAGTATAGTTATGACCACCATTCCACCAATAAGGTTATATATTCTGAATCTAGCCTTTGGGTGATGACTCAAGATGAACATACTATTTCCTTAGGATCTGCTCAGCAAGTTTCTTTTTAACTTAATAGGAGTAGATCCAATGAAATAATTATTGGTGAAATATACTTGTTCAGCCTTACCATCTTTGTACCATTTAGACTTTATATTATACATAATGACTTAGCTACAAGTTCATCTCTAGCATAACCCTTGTATGTTTTATGATTAGAATAAAAATCAATACAACAATGGAAGATATATTTAAGGTGATTTCTCTCTTTTTCCTTCTCTTTCTCTCCCTTTCTCTGCATTGTACATTACATTAGCCATTAACCACACCTGGCGTGATTTCTTGAAATGTGGCTAGTGCCAACTGAGATGCCAGAAGTGTAAAAAAACATCAGATTTTTAAGACTTCGGTTATGTGTTGAAATTATATTTTAAATATTTGGGGTTAAATAAAATATATTATTAAAATTATCCTCATCTGTTTCTCTTTCAGTGTGGCTACTAGAAAAGTTTAAATTGCATGTGTGGCTCACATTATATTCCTACCAGACAGTCTTGGTCTATAGCTTACATTTACTTTCTACTTAATATGAGGGCAGACCAGCATGATAAAAGTACATTCTACTTTAGCTTCTCGAATGTAGGTTCTGCCTTCTCTTTTGTATAATAAATTTAAGGAATTTTAAAATTCAGAATTCATATATGATTCATCAAAATGTAACAAAGAAAGGGAACCCAAAAAATGAGTTATGAAAATACAATTGCTATTGAGGATGAGGACTTTCAGAAGCGTGGAAGCCGACGTCACGTTCAGCAGCAGGTTACGTTAGCAAATGCTTGGAGAGACTCCTCGCCCATCAGGAACAGGTTAATGGAGTGTGGCTGGGAGGAACAGTAGCTGGAAAGTCAGTTCCTGACTTTACCAGCCTGAGCCTTGGAACAATGACGCTCCTCCAGACATCCTCTGATAGTCTCTTTATCCAGTTTCTTTTTTCCTCTTGCCGATTTCAACTTGAAAACTCAGAGGCAGAGCGTTCATCGGAGCTTGGTAAAAATCTCTAGGATTTCACACTGTCAGAACAAAAAGTTGTATTTTCAGGATTTCTTTTATGAAGAATATGAATTACCAGGCCTCTATCGTCATTATCAGAAACCAATCTTTTTCACGTTCTGATCACAGAAAGAACATTGTAGCAGGCACCCATATATAAATGTACATAGTTCCTGTCCTCAGGAGGCGTATAGTCTGACAGGGCCATCCAGAGCAGTCCCTTTCCTTCTCCAATAGGAAAGGAACATTTTGGTTATGAAGTGTCTGGCCTCCTTGGCCTGGCTTGGCAGCCTGGTTTGCCGGCCTCACGGAGCTAAGTCCCTGCCCGCGCTGGCGCTGGAGCAAACTCACTCTTAGTTGCCCGTGTCAGAGGCCCTCGACTCCAAACTGCCTGCCGTCTGGAACGTGCGTCCTTGGTGACACCCAGTTTGCAGATCCCATAAGAGCCACCATGGGTGTTCTCTGTCCCCAGTAGCCCATTGCCAACGGCAGTCAGCTCCTGATCGGAAGTGATGCAGGCCTCCCTCAGGACAGCTCAACTGCCTCTGCCTGGGAAACTTCTCGCTCAGGGGCACTTTATTTACACAACATGGCCTATACTTCGAGTCAGACCGCTTCACTCGTGGCCTCAGAACTTCAGGAAAATCCAGCTAGCCCATTTTGAAAGGTGGAGGAACAAGAGAGGAAAAACATCATTGCATTTACATAGACAATTGAGGGGGGCGGGGTTGGTGGGTTTTTTTGTTTGTTTTTTTGCTCCAGTTCGGGGAAGATTGTTGTTAGGTGGTGTCTTTCCTTTTTCGAAGTCACATTCCAACATTTGGCATATTTTTCTATTTCTTCTCCTTGGCTAGATGTAGTCTGTTAGCTCCTTGGCTCACATCCCTCCTTGACTTCCATTTATTCCACATTCCCTTCTCTGTGTTAATGGTTAACAGAGCATGTACTGTAAATTAGCATTTATAAAAATCAATTACACTGCTTCATAAGACAGAGTAGAAACTTAGATTGTCTTCACCAGATCATTTGTATTTATCTGTTAATTATAAACCTTAATTGTCTCTTTTTATCATATTAATTTGCACAAATTGTACAACTTCAGAGTTTAGCAGTTTTCAAGCCCTTGAAAAACAATTATTCTCAACATTCTTTTCAGAAACATGGTATTCATTAATGATTAGGTTGGTAAAAATTAGCAGTTCTGATAATTGGCCTTGGCTTCTCCTTGGCTTTTTTTTTTTCTTTCCCCACTAAAATCCTGGTTCTCACAATTATGCATGCCTGTTAGCCTTTTACTGTGCCCAGCTCTGTTTTAATTGGACTTCATGGCCCATGAGATTTCACAGGGTTTTGGCTCAAAGTAGAATACAGTTCTATCCCAGTGAACTTATTCCAAGTAGGTTTGACTCTTTTCCCCTCTCCTCAGCAGAACCTGGACTTTGGTCCCAAGGGACAGTCTGCTCACCCCAACTTTTGACATAAAAAGACTTCTATATGAAAGAAGGAAAAAGCTTTCCCAATTCCAGCTCCATTTGTGAAATCGTTGCCCTCCTGCATTTTGCAAGTTGGTGAGCAAGCCTGAGGAAGATGGGGCTCTCCCCAGCCACCTCTCAATTATGGTTCTGTTTCCACTCAACGTGGCAGCCACTTAGGAAGAGTCATAAGTCACAGAGCACAGATCCAAAGGCCAAAATAAGCTTTCTTCTTTCAGGAGGCTGCAGGAAGCTGAGTTCTGTGAGGGAAGTGATCCCGACTGAGGGGCAAGGCGTCCTGACTACCCTGGAACCAAGTGGCTTCCTGCGTTGGGCATGGCAGGCATGTTCCAGATGACTTCCACCCAACTTTGATGATGCTGACAGACAAGCTGTATATTCTATCCCACAGGAGCAACGAGGAGGAAGATACCCTGTCCCCTCCTGACCCACATAAGGAAACAAAGACAAAGATTCTGTCCTGCCCCACTTGGGAAACCCAACTGCTTTCCCCTCAATAGCGGCATTCACCAAGTGTGAGGTGGGTACCCAAGATTATAAGAGCGAGGGTTTGACACAACTGGAATTTTTTGAGTTCTCTGACTGGGTCCCTGGAAATGTGCAGCTCACCATGATTCTGCCCCTTCAGAAGCAACAGTTCAGAAGTTAAGCCAAATGTTCTCATACGTTATCCAAGATAGGACCCCCACACACACATACGAATTTGCCAGTCAGGATCTGAAGTCTCTGAGCTGTGGTTTCCCAGGGATTTGTTCATTTTCCTGGTTTTGGGGAGGTGCTGGGGAGAGACTGGCTGGCCAGAAGGGACTACGGCCCAGAAGGGACACCAGAGGTGAGTGGCTCTCCAGTGTACTAGAGTGCGGGGTGACTGGCTCCTCCAAAAGGGAAAGGCGTCTCTGTGTGTTCCAGATACAGTAACTCTGTGGTACTCTTCATATCTGATTTCTTTGAAGAAAAGGCACATTTTTCCCACATACAGAGTATTCATCAGCTAGATCTGTCAACATTCTCCCTATGAATTGGTTCCGTCCTTCCTGGCTTACACCAGCTTGTGCCATAAATATGTGGTCAGAATGCCTCTCCATAGAGGCTCCCCATCGCACATCTTCCATTGAATGGGGCAATTCAGCCTCTCATGCCAGCACCAGGCCTCAGGGACTGAATTTAGTGGCGGGGCGGGAAGCTATTCCTGGAGAATGACCACTTTTGGCTGAAAATAAGGCATTGACTCAGCCACTGTCACTTCTGTGAACTAGAAGACAGGACTACCATCATTCCCCCAACTGAGGTGATAAGCAAGGCCAGAGAGGTGAGAACACATCTGCCTGGTTAGCACCTTGAGGGAAGGGTGGGAGGTGGAAGCGGAACTTTCCACAGCAAAGTGATTCTTTCTGTGAAAATCTCTCGGCAGGAAAAGCATCCGGGTATTTTTGGTCACCTCAAGCTAACTCTGACAGCGTCATTGCCTGATGTTTTTTTTTTTACCTCAGGGCCCAGTGTGAATAAACAACAGTGTGCTGGATGGTCAGACCTACCCTTGCCAGCTGCCCCACCCTGGATTCCCTCTCACTCATCCCCCCAGATAGGTACCTCCACAACTTCTGTAGCTGGGGCATCACCCTCCTCAGACCGGCACAGCACAGAGCCGCAGGTGACTCAGCTAACAGCTCACCTGGTGATGGCAGCCTGAGTAGAAGCAGCTAACACTGTGGTTAATGAAAATCCAGCCATTGCTTGTCCCTGAGCTCCAGAACAGGCGAAAAGAGAAGGGCTTCGCCAGCTTGCTCTAGGGCAACTCCATAGTCAAGACAAAACTGGGGGCCACAATTTCAAACTGACTGAGGGAACAAAAGAAGAAATCTGAACTCTGCCTCAGGCCGGTCCGCTGCTAAAATACACAGCACCTCTGTAAGAATTAGGAAAAGGTGTTTCCCTCAAGACATTTACTTTCGCCTGTCAAAAAACTGTCATAATAAATACTTAAATCCACCCCTTAGATAGGGTCCCTGGTGCAGTGCACAACCTGTGTAACTACGTGCAGTCTCTCTGTCAAAGAGAAAACAGAAGTAATCACAATAGCAGCTAATGAGCTCTTTACTTCGTGTGAGTGCCAGGCTGAACGCCTCCTGTGGGTTATCTCATCGAATCCTCATCAAACCAAAATACTATTATTATCCCATTTAGATCTCGCAAACTAGGATACTGAGACTGAGCGATCTGCCAAGACAAGAAGCTATTAGGTGTCACAGCCAAGACGTGAATGCAGTTGGGGCTCATCCCAGAACCTGAGCTTTGACCACGATGCTCATAGAAGTGGAAACACAGCAATGTGGGGGACTTCCGGTGTCTATTGAAGTAAATGGCACCGTCTTAGGGAAGATTTCCCTGAAGCACAGCCTTGAGAAAGGGATCTGGGTGCTGCGATCTGTTGAGGGCAGGCTCCCCGAGAGAAACCTGCAAGCTAGCAAGGGAAGCAGGAGAGGGAAGATGTTGAGCAAGGCTGTGGTCTCAGGTACCATGCAGCTTGGCCTGATCCACGAGACTCCAGAGGACACATCCTATAACAGAACTGTCCCCCCTTGAGGCAAAGAGGCCAGCCTGTTTTACCCCTTTAAATCATTCAGTCACTGGCCATGGGGGTCAAGCAGGGGAAACTTCCATATGTCTCCAAATAAGGTGACTCCCAGGGAGGCCACAGGTGTAAACCCTTGGCTCCAGCACTCCCAGCAGCTGGAGGAGGCAAACACCAGCAGGTAAAGGGGTCTGGGTGGGGCACCAGCAGCATCTACTATAGTCACCCAGTACATTTTGGCGAAGAGTCAGCAAATGAGGCCTCTGTGATTATTTAGGGTACACTTCCACTTGAGTTAAAAGTGGAATTTTATCCATCCATATATCCACCAAGATATCCATCCATATATCCAAAAGTTAGAGCCTAACCACCACCAAACTTATGGCACCAACAAGGTGCTTATCACTCTCTAAGAAGACAGTCACACCACACTCGGCAAATACCATAATTCTGCAATTCAAAATCCGACCAGGCTTCCCCTACCTGCCAAGAGGGGAATTTCTAAGGTTTATATGACCAGTTTCCAAACCACCTTTCCGGCCTCATTTTCCACACCATCCCTTCAGATACCCTCTGCTGCAGTGTCCATTTGGAGAATTCTTCCCAGCTAACCGTGAACTTTCTCATGCCTGCTCCTTTATTAATGCTGTTGACTGAACTTGGAGAGTCTTCTTTTACCCTGTCCTCTGCCTGGTGAAATTTTAGTTGCGGCCCTTCTGTGGCAAGAAACAGAAACCCACTCAAGCTAACAAGTAAAGTGGGATTTATAAGGAATCTGAATCTTTCTAGAAGAATGGAAAGGAGAGAAGAATGGAAAGTCTTTCACAAAGGAAATGGTAATGGGAGCTAGAAAGTCAGCTCTCTCCAGAGATGTGGTCCTCTTGTTAGAGCATGAACCTTTGAAGGTGGCTTCATGGTTAAGGCCAACCTATTACACTCTTCACACAGAAGTGGCCCCTCAACAGCCATATACAAGCCCCATGACCTGCTTCCACTCCAAGGTCACAGGTACTGGACCAGGAAGAGACACTTGGTGCCCTCTGGGGCAATTAGAATTTGGAAGTAAGACTAAAAGTTAGATTCTAACTCAGTCTGGCCTGCTGTCTTGATCAAGGAAGATATAAAACTGGAGGTCATGGGGTGGCCATCTTGTACCTGCAAGGTAGACCAATTAGCAGAGAAGGCCAGTCTGCAAACAGAAAAAGATGAAAAAGCCAAAACGCAGTGAAAAATGACCAGGTCCTGACAGCTTTTCAGTTTCTAGTTCCAATCTCTTCCTGAGATGCAGTTACATTTCTGCCCTTGGATTCTGTGACATCCCAGCAGCCTGGCTCCTCATGGTAAAGGCTTGTTTTCGGTTTAACAAGTTCAACTGGAATTCAGGAACTTGTAGCCAAAGACTCCTCAACAGCACACCCATCCCTTACTCATCTCTGTGTATCTGTTTCATTTGTCCCTTCTACCCTTCTTTTTCCTCTAACTTCCTATGCCTTTTCCTCTCTCTTCTCTTCCATTTCCTTCCCTCCTCTTCCTCCTTCTCCTCTTCATTCTTTCTTTCCCTCCTCCTTCTTCTCCCTCCTTTTCTCTCTCTCCCTCTCTCTCTTTCTCTCTTCCTCGATCTCCTTTCTCTTTCCCCCCTCCTCTCTCCTACTTTGCTTTATTTATCTGCTCTCAGAATCAAACATGGCTGCACCTTTACACCTGCCCAGCAACAAGCTACCATTCAGCTGTTCTCAATTCAAGACTCCCAGGAAACTTTAATGACAGAACCACTGTGCCATCTCCCCGAAGGCCCTTGCTTCTATAAAGTTGACAAAGAGATCCAGAATCCCATACAAACATAGATGTAGAGCCCACAGCCACTATGGGGAGGCGCAGACTGAAACATCCAGTACGGACGCCTCTCAGTCAGGTTCTAGTGTTGCTCCCTCTATATCCCCATCACACATTGCTTGTATCTCTGATGACCTCGTCATTTTCCATTCTATTAAATCTTTTTTTTTAATGATTTTATTTATTTATTTGACAGAGAGAGCACAAGCAGGGGGAAGAGGCAGAGGGAGAAGCAGACTCCCCACTGAACAGGGAGTCAATGTGGGGCTCGATCCCAGGATCCTGGGATCATGACCTGAGCCAAAGGCAGACGCTTAACCGACTGAGCCACCCAGGTGCTCCAATTTTCCATTCTATTAAATCATATTTATACATAAGACCCTATATCAAAACCTTCTTGAGGGCATGGTAGACACGTCATAGGCACTAAAAACATTAATTTTAATCTGATTTGTGTACATGAATAGGGGTAGGTAATACTTGCAATTTGATTTTTGATGGGTGGTTCAAGAAATATGCATTTGGGGATGGAGAACCTTCCCAAAGTATCATTTCCTTCTGTATTTCCAGTTATTCTGTCCTCTCTGATCCACAGAACTTTGTATACATTTAGTAAATAATCATCACATTGAGTCATCCCTATTTATTTAAATATTTAATGCCATAACTGGACTATAAACTCTCTGAGGGCAGGGTTATATCTTTTTTGTCTTTCTATCTCTAATCTAGTACTAGCCTGATGCAAAGGAAATGTCTACTGAATGCTGTTTGTTGGACTGAATTGAATCCAAATCCACAGAGATCTGAGCTAAGGACATCTCATACCTGCTGGCAGTCATTTACCTGATCTGCTAAGTCCTCTTTGAGACCGAGTGTGGTAAAACTCTTCTTGGAAACCACCATTTTGCCAAGACTACAACCTTCCTTCTCTGAAGGAGCTCACTTTATTTATTACAGTAGAAAAGCCTGATAAATAATTTTGCCCATAAGAAACATGCTTCCTCTTTTTGACAATTTTGACAGCCTATTGCTTAAGTCTGAAAAAGGAGCACAGAAATAATTTCCAGGGGAACATGGCTCAGGTGTCTTCCCCAGATGCTTTTGGTATCTTGAGACCATCCAGAAAGGTAATTTACACACATATACGTATACACAACAAAATTTAAGTGTGCTTTGTGTTTCCACAGGGTGTCCAAACACTAACATTTGCCATCTGGCCTACTCAGATGGCTGTTTCTGATGTCTGCCCCAAACTCTAGGTTTGCCTTTGTTTATTACTCAAACATTTATAGAATCTGAGCACTATGCTAGGCACAAGGGATGCAATGATGGAAACCTGCACTCTGCTCTCAAAAAGTAATTGTAGACCAAAAAAATAAATAAATAATTGCACAATAATGCAGTAAAATAAAACTGTCATGTGCTAAAATAAATCTTACAACAAGATGCAATAGGAGTATAAGAGAAGGATCCATTTAGTCAGCCTAGACAGGAAAAGGAGAGTTCATACGGGAGTCAAATCTGGGGGGGTGCCTGGCTGGGCCGGTTAAGTGTCTGCAATTGGCTCAGGTCATGATCTCACGACCTGAGGGGTCCTGGGATCAAGTCCTGCATCAGGTTCCTTGCTCAGAGGAGAGCCTGCTGCTCCCCCTGCTTGTGCTCTCTCTCTCTCTCTCTGACAAATAAATAATATCTTTTAAAAAGGAAAAAAAGAAAAATAGGAGGAGAATTAAGAGAGACCAAAGCCATGAAAAGCAAAGGAAAAGAAAGAACATGGAATTTCAATAGTACTGAACAGTCACCCACAATGAGCACACAAAGTGTCTATGGGATTTGGCTTTTTAGATCAGAAGTCATGCTGATCTTTTTTTTTTTAAAGATATATTTATTTATTTGAGAGAGAGCAGTGATGAGGGTGGGAATCTTAAGCAGACTCCATGCTAAGCACAGAGCCCGACGTGGGGCTCAAGCTCATGACCCTGAGATCATGACCTGAGCCAAAACCAAGAGTTGGTGACTCAACGGACTGCACCACCCAGGCACCCCACGCTGATCTTTAAATACGTGGTCTCTTAAGTATCTGCATAGAAACCTGCTAAAAACATCTAATTTCGTCTTGAAGTATAGCCAGCAGCATCTAGATTGCGTGTTAGAAATACAGAAACCCAGGCTCACCCAGGAGATTAATGTGTACTTGAAAGTTTGTGAAGCAGCCACACCCTTCCCCAGAAAAGTGGCAGTTTAGGATGAACGATGAGATTAGTGACTTGCAAGGAAATGGTTTCACAAGGTTTCAAATTAAAACATCAGCTTGACAGGTCTACATAACAAAAAGGAATATATTCAGAGAATTTGTATCTATAACCTTCATTTAAACATTGTGAGTTTTATTGAAGACATTATTACTCCCATTTTACTGACCATGAAACAGGAGCGTGAAGAGGCTAAATGCCTTGTCAACCACCTCAGTGATAATAAAAAGCAGAGACTGGACTTGAACCCAGGTCTTCAGATTTGCTGGCAGGGAGGAGGATTCTGTTCACTAAAGAGAATAGGAAGTCAGAAATGGGTCTGAGTGAAATATCATGTAAGGCAATTCAACATCCTTTGCTAGAATTCTGGGTTTGCCAAGCAGCCTTCTGATGACTGGTATGGCTTACTTTGAGTTCTAATTCTGAGATGGGATGCCCTGGAAGAAGAAGAGAAGACAGGGGAAAAGACAAAAATTTTGCTGACGTTTTCATTCGTAATTTTTTTCTGGAAAAAAAAATGCTTCAAGAGATCTGATAAACTGAGTTTCTGAACGATCAAAGCTTAGAGTCTGCCATAACCTATGTGAGCTTTACAGTGACCTCACTACAGCAAAGGGTTAGGGAAAAAGTCTATTAGGAATGCGCAAGGCCGGGAATCCACCTGGCTGTAGTGTTGGGCTCCTCAAGATGATCAACTTTTTTCACAATGTCTAAAGAAGTTGAAGCTGATCTGGCCCAGCAATGCAGGGGTATAGCTCAGTGGCAGAGCATTTGGCTGGGCCAGCAGTGTTACCCAAGAGGTTTAATTTGGTGGTAAAGGATGGCATCAGATGCTTTTGGGTTGATACAATCATTTCTCCTCATCAGTCATGTGAACAAGTCATGATTCTATGGAGGTTAGTCTAGTTTGAAAGAGTACTTGGCCACTGGTGGCAGCCTTTTCTTGATTTCTTGAGTTGGTAAGAGTTAGATAGAGCTCTAACCAAATGGTCTTGGGTTCAGGGTCAGGGATGAGCCTCTAATAGGAGGAAGAATAAATTTCAGAAATCAAGAAAAACACCTAGCAATATATCATGGTGGTTAAGGGCATGGATTTGAGAACAGCTAGACATATTTTCAGGTCCCAGCACTTCATCTTAGTGTGTGACCGTGGCAAAGTCACTTAACCTCTCTGTAAGCCTCAACTCTAAGACCAGACTAACAGTAATAACTACCTCAGAAAGTCGTTGCAAAAATTAAGTGACAAAAGATTATATAACATTTTTAACATAGTGTTATAACTCAGAGGAAACTTTCAAAATCAGGTGTTATCATCATCATCTGGTCTGGGCATTCCCAATGGAGTTAAGGGTCAAGGCCTCAGTGGTGGATCCCTGGGTGGGATTTGCCCCCAGGAACACCAGAAATGGGCAGACAAGCAGAAGACTTCACCTGCTAATGGAAATGGGCCTTTGGAAATAGTACCAGGCCTGGATTGGGCTGGGTTCAGGCCTGGGCTGAGCTGAACTAGTGGAAGGCCTTACACACTGCCCTTGGTAGTGTCTGAAGGGTTGGATATAAACAACCCTGGAAAGAAATTTATCCCCAAGGCCCAGCTCTAGCTGCTAGCCAGTTAGCTCTTTTCTCTTTGTAACAACGAGAAAAGCTTTAATAAAGAAATGCCTCAAAACTCTTGACCAAAACTATTTGCTCTCATTCTAGTCAGCCTTGTCTTTCTCAATCCTCCTCTCACTCTACCTCCTCCAATCTGAAAAGATACTGATGAGTTATTGGAAATACCTTTTAATTTATTCTGTGATGGAATGATTTCCCTAGAATATAAACAAAGGGAAAGGCCTTTAGGTGATGTTAACTCAAGCTGGTAGGAGCGGAGATATAAATATTCCCTCTAGCACTTGGGCAAATTGGAGAAGATCACTCCCAGGACTTCCTGATAAGATTAATACAGAAGATTTCCTGGTGGGCTTTGTTATACTTTTGGAGGTGAGGAAAACTATTTCCAGGGCTCCCAAAGGAGGCCCGTTGTGACTCAAGACAGCTAGTTAACCACCTGCTAGCGGCAGGCAAATAAAACCTCCATATTACATGACTTCATCTTCACAGCCTCACAGGCGCCCGGGGTTGAATTCCCACAGATCTGCCGTCTGTCCTCAGACCCAGGTCTGTGCTCTCATTCCACACACCACAGAACTGCAAATAATTCTTAGTCAGTAAGGAAATGATGAATTCTTCTTGTTTTTATCTCGACTCTGTAGTGTACAGATCCTCCTGCCTCGGCGGAATTACCCCTCCCTTTCTCTTTTTCTGTTCAGGGGTCAGAGTTTAGCCTTAGGCACCAGCCATCCAGTCCCTTCATTCTTACTGTAAGGATTTTTTTTGTGAAAGGCTAGAACGCAGAGGTCAGAACCATTAACATGGTCAAGGACGCCTTTTCTAGCCTGAGAACTGCTGAACAGGCTTAAGGGCAGGCTGGCAAAAGAGTGTGAGATGATTTGACCTCTGTTTCTCCAGCTAACAACATGAATAGGTTTTATTTAATGAAGCATAAATGATACCAAAATTTTTGCTAAAGTTGAAAAAATAATAAATAAAATAGGACTGGCAGAGGGGGTAGGTAAAGATGGGAGCAAGAAAGACCAGTAAGACTATTCTTCCAGCTACAACCCTCAGGTTAGGCAATACCGCAATCTACCCCATCCCACCCCCCAAAAAATCCACCCTGCCTTTTTCTTAAAAGATTTGCTGGAAATGTTAGCCTATTTTCATGATGCCAACTGAGAATGCTTCCTTTTTCTCTTTTCATGTGTTTGTCATTAAAAAAAATAAAATAAAAATAAACCCTTCCATTTAGGCTACTTCACACTGCTTCCTTCTATAATTTCCAAATCTCTTTTGGAGTTGAGCTATGTTTTCCGTTTAGGGAGATGTCTTCTTGCTGAAGACAGGAAGCAACAGGACAGTTTAAGGCCTGGAAACTTCCCAGATCATCAGGAAATCCTGGGGGCTTGGGCATTAGTCTCTTTGAAAGTTGATTCCCCTAAAAGAATAAGAAGGCAGCAGAGGAACTCTCTGAACCCCAGCTCCCCAGGGCCAGCAATTTGTAGCCATTAACAGGATCAAAACTCTTCCTGATGAGGCCCTTTGTTTGTTCGCTCAAATATCAACTGGTTATGAGAGCAGGAAACCCAAGATCAGCTTCCACTTGGAGGAAGCCTAGGAACTGACACACTCCACTGGGGGGCCACAGTGTATATTTTCATTTACACTTGACGTGGTTTTCCTCTGTTCCCACAGATTTTTCTTATTTTCTTTCTCTTCTACTATCCCAAAGGGAGAGAGCTCAAGGTTTTAATAGTGTGGCACCTTAAAAAAAAAAGAAAAGAAAAGAAAAAAGAACAAACTCGGAAGACCACAGACCCTTGGCATCCCTGCAGTTGCTAGAGCTTGAGGTAATCATGGTCAGTATCAGAACATGAGGGTTCCCTGCAAGATGTCAGTCCTCAACAGGCATGAAGAAATGCCTGTTAAATGGCAAAGGGACACATGCAGAGACCATGTTAAATAAATTCCAAGTTCTAAAAGCCAAGCCTTACATAGGCGAGATTATGCTCTTTCAAATTAGAACAATACTAGTAAATAATCTGGCACTATTTTCCACCAAGATCTTGAAAACAATGGTGTTATCTATGTCTCTAGATATAAGTTTCACCCCCTAAACTTTTTTTTATTGAAGGTCTCCTGTGTGCAAAGATGGTGATGGCAGTGCCAGTTCCTCTACCTGTGAGCCCCAAATCCTGGGCTTGATTGGTTCAGGGGGTTGAAGGAGAGCATGTGACCTCATAGAGACGCACATTCAAGGTACCTACTTGGAACTTGTAGGATTTCAGAGCTTCTAGAGTACTTCAGAAGAGATGAAAGTCCATGGGACAAAGTGACATGGTCAAAATTAGTCACACTACTCCAAAGCCAGGACTAAAATACAGGTCTCCTAAGGTCCAATCTAGGGCTCTTGACCTTGTATTTACCTCTTTAGGTTAGCAAAGTCTTGCCAACGCAAGACTCACAAGGAAGAAGATAAAAACTTTGGAGGCAGGAAGAGGTGGTACGGATAGCATTAGAATGTCATAACCAGGGTTTGCTACGAGAGAAAAATGCCTGTAGCTATTGCCCAAGTCCCCCAGAAAAGGTTGGGAAAAAAACCAACATCAAAACAGCCTCTCTAGGGCACCTGGCTGGCTCAGTCAGTAGAGCATGCAATTCTTTCAGAGTTGTAAGCTCAAGCTCCATGGTGGATGTATAGATTACTTAAAAATAAAATCTTTAAAAAAAAAAGAAGAAGAAGAAGAGCCTGCCTGACTTGTCTAGGGGGATCCAAGATGGCAACACTGAAGATCCCAAACTCACCTCCTCCCATTGACACACCTAATCTACAGCTACATATGAATCATTTCCCTCTGAAAAAGACCTGCAAACTAGATAAACTGTTCTTCATAACAAAGGATAAAAGGACCACATTGATATAGGTAAGAGAGACAGAAACAGTCTTATAAAAAACCCCACCCTCAAGTGAGGCAATGCACAATAAGGAAAGATCTTTCTGGACAGGCACTTGTCCCAGAAGAGCAAGAAGTTTCTACCCCACAGTGGGAAACCGAACCCCTGGGATCTGCATCAGAGAGATGAGCCCCCAGAATGTCTGGCTTGGAAAACTACAGGCCTGAAGTCTGGGGGTCCCAAAGAGCCATAGGATACTGAGATTTCCCCCTTTGGAGGGCTCACATGTGGTCTTGCTCACCCTTAAACCCAGCAAAAAAAAGAGCAGTTTGAAAAGTGCCTAGATTGTATGTAAGGAAGATTCATTTGCTGATGGGGGGGAGGGCATTAGCTGGAAGGGCAAGAGATAGTTGAGATGCTCCCCCAAGACAGAGGTGCAGGCAGGCACCATTGTTGCACTCTCCATTAGAGCCCGCTAGCACCGACAAACAGGCTCAGACGTGGCACCCTTTGGCCACCTTGCTGGGATGGCAGGGGGGCAAGTGTCCTGGCACTTGCTGAGGCTAGAGAGTGCAGGCAGTTGCAATGTTCCCCTGCTCCCTGGCTAAAGCAAGTGAGCACAAAAAGTCATGGAGTTCTCGGGCTCCCTAGCTAAAACTGGGGCATGTGGGCCATTGCAAAACTTCCCTTCCCACCCCCCCTCACCCTCCCCCAAGCTGGGGCTGGCAAGTATGAGCAGTCAGGGCATTCTCTTGCTGCCAGCCTAAAGCGGGCATATACACAAACGCGCGCGCACACACACACACACACACACACACACACACACGGCACTTTCATTGCACTGCTGAAGCCCATAGGCGCACAGTCAAAATACTTTCCTGATGCACTTCCAAAGCCAGCAAGTGAAGCCCCAACACTCTCTAGCTGCCCTACTAAAGCCAGCGGGCATGCACAATCCATACAGAAGATGCCCCTTGATTGCTTGGCTCTGGCGGTCAAAGGGGCTAGTGTTCCAGAGCTCCATGGGACTGTAACAATCAGAAAGGCAGTTCTGTTATATAGTTATACACACGGTTATGGAGTATACTCCAGTATACAATTATATACACAAAGGCACTATACATACAACAGACTGAAACACAGCCCCAGACTTCCTATGAAAACGGCCTATTTTCTTAGCCTGGCTCTTTTCAGTGTTTGGGACAGGCTTCAGATTTCCCGTATGTCTAGAGGCTAAGTAGGTGCTCCCAGGGAACATCAACAAGGAGACACCATCTTCAACTCCCTGTTGGCCTTCCTACAGCTCAGCAAGACTTCTCAGAAAGGTGCTACACTAATCTGCAGTGCCAATTATTGCAACTGTTGCCCAGGGGACACCTCCAACCTCAGGGTCTCGAGGTCAGCAGGATTTATGACTGTGGTCCCACCAGACTACATATATTTGCTTTATATATATATATATACATATATATATATATATATATTTGTATACTTTAAAAGCTGCTGCCTGAGGGTCTGTCTTTCAATCAGCCTGAAACTAGGTGATAAACGAGATTCCACCCCTTGGATCACTGACAGGTCGTGGCAGACCCTCAACAATGGGGGCATATCAAGAATAAATCAGGTAGTTTAGATAATCACAAAGGTTTGAGAGAAACCAAGAGCTAGGGCAAGACTGAACAAGTAGGATCATCACCC
Organism: Potos flavus; assembly: GCA_028534135.1. NCBI lineage: Eukaryota > Metazoa > Chordata > Mammalia > Carnivora > Procyonidae > Potos > Potos flavus. Next base: position 71,566,701 of record CM052896.1, read on the forward strand.
ACACAGGGCCACTCCTTCAAGACTGAAAGAGGTAGCTGTTTTTGACTAATATATAGAAACATGCACATGGAGTCAAGCAAAATGAGGAAATAGAAAAATATGTTCCAAACAAAAGAACAAGACAAAGCCTCAGAAAAAGACCTGAATGATAGAGAGATGAGCAATCTACCTGATAAAAATTCAAAATAATGTTCATAAAGATTTTCACTAAACTAGGGAGAAAAGTGAATGAATACAGTGAGAACTGCAACAAAGAGATAGAAAACAAAAGTCACAGAGCTAAAGGATACAATAACTAAACTGAAAAATATACTAGCTGGGTTCAATAGCAGACTGCATAAAGTAGAAGAATGGAACAATGAGCTGAAGATAAAGCAATAGAACTCACCCAGACAGAGCAACTAAAACAAAGAAGAATTTTTTAAAATGAAGATTACTCGGGGACCTCTGAGACAATATCAAGTGGAATAACACTCACATTATAGGAGTCCCAGAAGAGCAAGAAAGAGAGAAAGGGACAGAAAACTTATTTGGAGAAATGAGGGCTGAAAACTTCCTAGATCTAGTGAAGAAAATAGACACCCAAGTCGAGGAAACCCAAGGAGATCCAAATAAAATGAACCCAAAGACAGCCACACCAAGACACATTACATTTAAAACGTCAAAAGATAAAGATAAAGAGAGAATCACAAAACCAGCAAGAGAAAAACGAATTGTTACATACAAGGGAAACCCCATCAGGCTATCAGCAGATTTCTCAACAGAAACTTTGCAGGCTGGAAGGTAGTACTATGATATATTCAAAGTGCTGAGAGGAAGAAACTTCCAGCCAAGAATACTCTACAAGGTAAGTTTATCATGCAGATTTGAAGTGAAGATTCAGAGTCTTCCAGACAAGCAAAAGCTGAAGTCATAAAAAATAAAAATAAAAATAAAAAGCTGAAGTCATCACCACTAAGCTGGCCTTACAAGAAATAATAAAGGGATTTCTTTAAGTTGGAAAGAAATGACACTAATTAATAACAATATAGAAAAATAACAACTCACTGGAAAACTTACATATAGCAAAGGTAGTGGATTAATCTTACAAACCTACTAAAAAGGCTAAAAGACAAAAGTAGTAAAATTAACTAAAACTACAATAATTAATTAAGGGATACATAAAATAAAAAGCTATAAAAAGTGACACCAATAAGATAAAACCAGGGAAGGGGGGGTAAAAATGTAGGATTTTGGAATATGTTCAAATTTAAATTGGCATTAACTTAAAATGCATAGTTATATATGCGAGAGGATATATGTAAGCCTCATGATAACCATAAACCAAAAACCTACACTAAATACCAGAAAAGAAATGAGAAAGGAGTCTAAACATAACACTAAGGAAATTCATTAAGCCACAAGGGAAGACAGCAAGAGAAGAAGAAAGGAACAAAGAGGAACTGCAAAAACATCAGGCAATCAATTAAAAAAATGGCAATAAGTACATACTTATCAATAATTACCTTAACATAAATGGACTAAATTCTCCAATTAAAGACATGAAGTGGCTGAATGGATTAAAAAAAAATCTTTATACTGCCTACCAGAGACTTACTGCAAAAGTAAGGACACAGACAAACTGAAAGTGAAGGGGTAGAAAAAGATATTCTGTGTAAATGGACACAAAAAGAAAGCTGGTGTAGCTATACTCCTATCAGACAAAAAAACTTTAAAATAACGACTTTGTAAAAAAAAGACAATGAGGGGCACTACATAATGACAAAGCAGTCAATCCAGCAGGAAGATATTACATTTATAAATATATATACATCCAAAATAGGAGCACCAAAATATAGAAAGAAAATATTAACAGACCAAAAGGGAAAAATTGACAGCAATACAATAATAGTAGAGGATTTTTAACACCCCACTTATAACAAAAGACAGGTCACCCAAACAGAAAATTAATTAAGAAAACATCAGGCTTATATGATACATTAGACCAGATGGGCTTAATAAATATACAGAACATTCCACCCCAAAGCAGCAGAATACACATTCTTCTCAAGTGCACATGGAACATTCTCCAGGGTAGATCACATGTTAGGCCACAAAACAAGTATTAATAAACTCAAGAAGAATTTATTAAAAGATTGAAATTACATCAAGCATCTTTTTTAACCACAATAATATGCAACTAGAAATCAGTTACAAGGAGAAAACTGGGAAAACTGCAAATATATGGAGATTAAACAACATGTTACTCAGCAACTACAGGGTCAACAAATAAATCAAAGAAATAAAAAACATACCTAGAGACAAATGAAAACAGAAATGTAACATACCAAAATCTATAGGATGTCCCAAAAGTAACTGTGAGAGGGATGTTCATAGTGATATAGGCCCCACCCGATGAACCAGGAGAAAACTCAAATAAACAATTTAACTTCACACCTAAAGGAACTAGAAAAAGCTCAAAGTTAGCATAAGAAAACAAAGATCACAGCAGAAACAAATGAGATAGAAACTAAAAAGACAATAGAAAAGATCAATGAAACTAAGCTTCGAAAAGACTAATGAAACTAAACTGTGAAAAGATAAACAAAATTGATGAACCTTTAGCTAGATTCACCAAGAAAAAAAGAGAGGGGGTATCAAATAAATAAAATCAGAAATGAAAGAGAAGTTACAACTGATACCACAGAAATGCAAAGGATCATAAGAGATTACTATGAACAACTATATGCCAACAAATTGGACAAACTAGAAAAAAAACACAGATAAATTTCTAGAAATTCAAAACCATAAGATATCATCCTACATCTGTCAGAATGGCTATTATCAAAAAGACAAGAAGTAACAAGTACTGGTAAGGAGGTGGGAAAAGGGAACCTTTGTACACTATGGGTTGGTATATACAGCCATTGTGGAAAACAGTATGAAGGTTCCCCCCAAAATTAAAAATGGAACTCCAGGGTGGGGGGAGGGGGAGAAGAGCCAGATGGTGGAGGAGTAGGAGACCTAAATTTCATCTGGTCTCAGGAATTCAGCTAGATAGTTATCAAACCATTCTGAAAACCTGAGGATTCAATGGGAGATTGAAGAAAAGAATAGCAGCAATTCTATGAACAGAAAAGCGACTGCTTTCTGGAGGGTAGGAGAAGTGAATCCGAGGCAATATACAGGAGGATGGAACACAGTGGGGAGGGGGGAGGGGGCCTCTGTCAGCTGGTTATCAGCAGGTGGTAGAACAGCGGAGCACAAAATCAGAACTTTTGGAAGTCTACTCTGCAGAGGGACATCACTCCAGTGGCTAGTCAGGGGGGTGGAGCCCTCATGAGGATAGTGTGGTCTCAGGACCCTTGGGATCACAGAAAGCCCGGGGTGCCTGAGTGCGGTGTAGCTCCTGGGTATCAGAGCAGGGATGCTGCTGCAGAGATGGAGCGAAGGAGTGGGCTCTCAGCTCAGGGTTGCCATAAACAGTAATCTGAGGCACAGTCGGGCCACTACTCTTCGATCAGGGAACACACAAGCAGCAGATCCAAAAGACTCACCTTTTCCCTTGGGAAGAGTGGTGCAGGAACACAGTGCAGGAATCTGCTGGGTTTGGAGACTCCAAATGGGGCCATGCACCAGAAACAGAAACACTTGGTCACAGAATGGGTGAGCTTGGACTGTTGCCAGAGACCAGGGAGACGGGAGTGATTGACTATTTTTCTCTGAGGGTGCACTGAGGAGTGGGGCCCTGAGCTCTTGGCTCCTCTGGGACCAGGGATTGGGAAGCCGCCATTTTCATTCTCATCCTCAAAAGCTGTACATAAAGTGTTCAGGGAACAAAAGCTACTGAAAGTGAACCAGAGCAGATTGCTTAGCCTAGCCCCTGGCAAGGGCAGTGCAATTCCGCCTCAGGCAAAGACATTTGAGATTCACTGCAACAGGCCCCTCCCCCAGAAGATCAGCAAGAACGTCCAGTCAAGACCAAGTTTACTGACCAATGAGAACTGCAAAACTCCAGCACTAGGGGAATACAGCACATAGAATTCATGGCTTTTTTCCCCCATGACTGTTTAGTCTTTCGAAGTTAATTTTTTTAATTTTCTTCTTTTTATTTTTTTTTTAATTTTTCCTCTTTCCTATTTTAACCATCATCTTATCAATATCTTTTTGAAAATCTTTTTTAATTTTCATTTTTGCAGTCATAATCTATCCCTTCACTGTATTTAACCTTATTTTTGGTATATATATATATATATATATATATAAGTTTTTCTTTCTTTAAAATTTTGGCATACAGTATCTTCTAATGGACCAGAATATACCCTAAATCTAGTGTATGGCTTTGTTCTAGTCTCCCACCTGATCGCATTCTCTCTCTCATATATATACATTTTTGTTGTTGCTGTTCCTTAAAATTTGGGGAAGCAGTTTCTTCTTACAGACCAAAATACACCAGGTGTGTGGCTCTGTTCTATTCACCAGCTTGATCTTTTTTTTTTTTTTTTCTGTTCTTTTCCTCCCGTTTTGGGTCTCTTCTGACTTGTTTAGTGTATATTTTTCTGGGGTCGTTGTTACCCTTTTAGCACTTTGTTCTCTCATTCATTTATTCTCCTCTGGACAAAATGACAAGATGGAAAAACTCACCTCAAAAACTAAAATAACTTGCAAACACCAAACCAGCCCTACAGAAAGTGTTGAAAGGCATCCTCTAAACAAAGTGAGACCCTAGTAAAATAGACCAGAAAGGAACAGAGACAATATACAGTAACAGTCACCTTACAGGTAATACAATGGCGCTAAATTCATATCTCTCAAAAGTTACCCTAAATGTAAATAGGCTAAATGCCCCAATCAAAAGACACAGGGTATCAGAATGGATGGAAAAAAAAACAAGACCCATCGATATGCTGTCTACAAGAAACTCATTTTAGACCCAAAGATTTAAAGTGAGGGGATGGAAAACAATTTATCATGCTAATGGACATCAAAAGAAAGCTGGGTGGCAATCCTTATATTGAACAAATTAGATTTTAAACCAAAGACTATAATAAGAGATGAGGAAGGACACTCTATCATACTTAAAAGATCTGTCCAAGAAGAATATCTAACAATTTTAAATATCTGTGCCCCTAACATGGGAGCAGCCAATTATATAAACCAATTAATAACAAAATCAAAGAAACACATCAACAATACAATAATAGCAGGGGACTTTAATACCCCCCTCACTGAAATGGACAGATCATCTGAGCAAAAGATCAACAAGGAAATAAAGGCTTTAAATGACACACTGGACCAGATGGACCTCACAGATATATTCAGAACATTCCATCCCAAAACAACAGAATACCCATTCTTCTCTAGTGCACATGGAACATTCTCCAGAATAGATCACATCCTGGGTCACAAATCAGGTCTCAACTAGTACCAAAAGATGGGATCATTCCCTGCATATTTTCAGACCACAATGCCTTGAAACTAGAACTCAACCACAAGAGGAAAGTTGGAAATAACTCAAATACATGAAGGCTAAAGAGCGTCCTACTAAAGAATGAATGGGTCAACCAGAAAATTAAAGAAGAATTTAAAAAACTCATGGAAACAAATGAAAATGAAAACACAACTGTTCAAAATCTTTCGGATGCAGCAAAGGAGGTCCTGAGGGGAAAGTATTTAGCAATACAGGCCTTTCTCAAGAAACAAGAAAGGTCTCAAACACACAACCTAACCCTACACCTAAAGGAGGTGGAGAAAGAACAGCAAAGAAAGCCTAAAACCAGCAGGAAAAGAAAAATAATAAAGATCAGAGCAGAAATCAATGAAATAGAAACCAAAAGAACAGTAGAACAGATCAACGAAAGTAGGAGCTGGTTCTTTTAAAGAATAATAAGATTGATAAACCCCTGGGCAGACTTATCAAAAAGAAGAGAGAAAGGGCCCAAATTAATAAAATCATGAATGAAAAAGGAGAGATCACAACCAACACCAAAGAAACACAAATATTATAAAAACGTATTATGAGCAACTATATGCCAGCAAATTAGACAATCTGGAAGAGATGGATGCATTCCTAGAGACGTATAAAGTACCAAAATTGAACCAGGAAGAAATAGAATACCTGAACAGACCCATAACCAATAAGGAAATTGAAGCAGTCATCAGAAAAATCTCCCAACAAACAAGAACCCAGGGCCAGATGGCTTCCCAGGGGAATTCAACCAAACATTTAAAGAAGAATTAATACCTATTCTCTTGAAACTCTTCCAAGAAATAGAAATGGAAGGAAAACTTCCAATCTCATTTTATGAGGCCAGCATTACCTTGATCCCAAAACCAGACAAAGACCCCATCAAAAAGGAGAATTACCGACCAATATCCCTGATGAACGTGGATGCAAAAATTCTCACCAAAATACTAGCCAATAGGATCCAACAGTACATCAAAAGGGTCATTCACCATGACTCAGTGGGATTTATTCCTGGGCTGCAAGGTTGGTTCAACATCTGCAAATCAATCAACATGATACAATACATTAATAAAAGAAAGAACAAGAACCATATGATCCTCTCAATAAATGCTGAAAAAGCATTTGACAAAGTACAGAATCCTTTCTTGATCAAAACTCTTCACAGTGTAGGGATAGAGAGTACATACTTCAGTATCATCAAAGCCATCTATGAAAAACACACAGCGAATATCATTCTCAATGGGGAAAAACTGAGAGCTTTTCCCATAAGGTCAAGAACACATCAGGGCTGTCCACTATCACCACTGCTATTCAACATAGTACTAGAGTCCTCGCCTCAGCAATCAGACAACAAAAAGAAATAAAAGGCATCCAAATCGGCAAAGAAGAAGTCAAACTCTTTTCAAATAGTGTGATACTTTATATGGAAAACCCAAAAGACTCCACTCCAAAACTGCTAGAACTCATACAGGAATTCAGTAAAGTGTCCGGATATAAAATCAATGCACAGAAATCAGTTGCATTTCTATGCACCAACAACAAGACAAAAGAAAGAGAAATTAAGGAGTCGATCCCTTTTACAGTTGCACCCAAAACCATAAGATACCTAGGAATAAATCTAACCAAAGAGGCAAAGAATCTGTACTCAGAAAACTATAGAATACTCATGAAAGCAATTGAGGAAGACACAAAGAAATGGAAAAACGTTCCATGCTCATGGATTGGAAGAATGAACATTGTGAAAATGTCTATGCTACCTAGAGCAATCTACACATTTAACGCAATCCCTATCAAAATACCATCGATTTTTTTTCAAAGAAATGGAGCAAGTAATCCTAAAATTTATATGGAACCAGGAAAGGATGTTGAAAAAGAAAACCAAAGCTGGTGGCATCACAATTCCAGACTTTAAGCTCTATTACAAAGCTGTAATCATTGAGACAGTATGGTACTGGCACAAAAACAGACACATAGATGAATGGAACAGAATAGAGAGCCCAGAAACAGACCCTCAACTCTATGGTCAACTAATCTTCAACAAAGCAGGAAAGAATGTCCAATGGAAAAAAGACAGTCTCTTCAACAAATGGTGTCAGAAAAATTGGACAGCCACATGCAGAAGAATGAAACTGGACCATTTCTTTATACCACACACAAAAAACAGACCCAAAATGGATGAAAAACCTCAATGTGAGACCAGAAACCATCAAGATCCTTGAGGAGATACACAGGCAGCAACCTTTTCGACCTCAGCTGCAGCAACTTCTTCCCAGAAACATCGCCAAAGGCAAAGGAAGCAAGGGCAAAATGAACTATTGGGACTTCATCAAGATCAAAAGCTTTTGCACAGCAAAGGAAACGGTGAACAAAACCAAAAGACAACTGACAGAATGGGAGAAGATATTTGCAAATGACATATCACATAAAGGGCTAGTATCCAAAATCTATAAAGAACTTATCAAACTCAATACCCAAAGAACAAATAATCCAATTAAGAAATGGGCAGAAGTCTAGAACGGATATTTCTGCAAAGAAGACATCCAAATGGCCAACAGACACATGAAAAAGTGCTCAGCATCACTCGGCATCAGGGAAATACAAATCAAAACCACAGTGAGATACCACCTCACACCACTCAGAATGGCTAAAATTAACCAGTCAGGAAATGACAGATGTAGGCGAGGATGCGGAGAAAAGGGAACCCTCCTACACTGTTGGTGGGAATGCAAGCTGGTGCAGCCACTCTGGAAAACAGTATGGAGGTTCCTCAAGAAGTTGAAAATAGAGCTACCCTACGACCCAGCAATTGCACTACTGGGTATTTACTCTGAAGATACAAATGTAGTGATCCGAAGGGGCACGTGCACCCAAATGTGTATAGCAGCAACGTTCACAATACCCAAAGTATAGAAGGAGCCTAGATGTCCATCAACAGATGAATGGATAAAGAAGATGTGGTGT
>CM052896.1:71575607-71632113 GCA_028534135.1 Potos flavus
ATGATCCCAGGGGCCTGGGATCGAGTCCTGCATTGGGCTCCTGGCTCGGGGGGAGCCTGCTTTTCCCTCTGCCGGCCACTCCCCCTGCTTGTGCTCTCTCCTCTCTCTCTCTCTCTGACAAATAAATAAATAAAATCTTAAAAAAAAAAAAATAGCACCAATCTTTCAGTCATAGATAAGACATGTTATCATGGATTTCCTTCAGAATTTAGAAATAGAAAATCTAGGTTGTCCATTTATGAGCACAGATGAACACAAATATATGGAAAGCGCATTTCATTTTCCTGCAGAATTCCCAAGGTATATTTCTACTTCCCTCCTGGCTCCCCCAGAATATCTTGTCATCTTATGCAGTAATTCTCAGTCTATATGGAAAAAGCATAAAATAATCAGTGAATGAGAATGAACACACACGCGCGCGCACACACGCATCCTCCTTGGGCGTCAGAGGCCACATAAATTAGAAGCTTTCTCTTGGAGAAGAAGCTCAAAAAGGTAAAATTCTAACTTAAGTATATTATATTTCCTTCAAATTTACCATTACTCTTCATGAGAACATGGCTACATAATCTTAAGTTATGATAGAAACTTGGCACAAGAAGGTCAGAAGTTCTAGGGGTGCCTGGGTGGCTCAGTGGGTTAAAGCCTCTGCCTTTGGCCCAGGTCATGATCTCAGGGTCCTGGGATCGAGCCCCGCATCAAGCTCTCTGCTCAGCGGGGAGCCTGCTTCCCCCTCTCTCTCTGCCTGCCTCTCTGCCTACTTGTGATCTCTCTCTCTGTCAAATAAATAATATAATATAATATAATATAATATAATATAATATATAAAATCTTTAAAAAAAAAAAAAAGAAGAAGAAGGTCAGAAGTTCTAGAACCACCCATGTGGCTCCATAATGTCTTCATCTCCACAGCCGGCCCCAGCAGAACTCTGTCAAGACAGGCAGCAGAGGTGCCAATGAGGCTCGACTGCATATCGCCCGTGCTGTCTGGTCTTTGATGAGCAGATAAGATTGGTAAGGAACCTTCATCTTTAGGTCACAGTTCGAAGCCCTGCATCAGTCATAGTTAAAAGCTGCCCCTTCTGGAGGTGGTGGGAAACGAATGGGTGTACTCAGCCCACCTCTTCCTAGATGAAAGCTGTCTAACAAAACCACCCCAATACATCTGGTACTAATTAATCAGTGCAGATTCCTGTGGTGAGGAGAAGGGAGACTGGGAGGAAGCTCTAAACTCATAGAGACTCTGGGAGAGAGTTTGGCCCCGTTACGGCAAAACATACAACAGCTTGGAAGCGTTACTTTGAATTGCTAACACTAATCACAGGATCTCAAAGTGTAAGAAAGGCCCTGTTTACATGATATGGGTGGGCTGGGACCACATGAATATTAACATCCTCCCTTCATAATTAAGAACCTTTCTATACTGGTGTCATACTCCTACATAAGATTCTAATACTGAAGGTTTTCATCTGCTCTGTAGGATCCAAGTCTCCTAACACCCAAAGACTTTCAATTAGTTGTATTTTCTACTAATGAGTACTGATGCAAATGGGCAGAGAGCAGCATCAGGTTATAAAGTCTTGGCAGAATTGGCCTGCATGTCTTCTTAATGTCTGCTGCTAAATTATCACTCAGATCACCCTTAGCAAAGGCCCAAAGAAACAGAGAGTACAGATAAAGCTGGGAGGCAGGTGAAGGATAGAGCACAGGCAATGTTACTCTGTCTGATGGGAGGAAGCCACTGGGCCACCAGGAAGATTAGTCTAAACAAAAATAATGGTTGCAAAAAAATAAAAAATAATGGTTGCCCATAGCAACAGGTCAGCAAGACCCAATGTGCTAAAGCACACAACAGTCCGTGTCTTCCTGAGGTCCTACGGAAAAGCGGGGAAGGGTCAAACTCAGGAGATTCAAGGGGCTTCAAGGGGATTAGCAATAGATACCGTTTATTCACCCGCCTTTTATTTAAATAAACGAAAGTTAAAAAAAAAAAAAAAGATAAATCAAGTAGACTTCCCCGGTTGGCAATTTTTTTGCAAAACGCCAAAAATGACATTGTATATTCTCTCTCTACTGGGGAGAAAGGGGAAAGGGATAACTGGGGAGAAGAGTATCAATCACGTCATAGCAAAGGTTTAATTTGCGAGACAAGATTGTGTTCTCCACTGTGTCCTACATGTAGGACTAAAAACGCCCCCAGATCTGGCAGAAAAGATCTATTAGCATTTTCTTTGAACTGACCTCTTGCCCAGTAGATTGCAAAAGAGTGTTTGTATTATGATTTCGTTTTACGTAAAATTATAAATACAAATATAGACCTAGATGCATAAAGAGATGACTGACCAATGTTGTAAAAGTATGTAAATAGTTATATCTGGTTGGTAGGCATTCAGGGGACTTCATAATTTTCAACATTGTTTGATTTTTCGACAATGAATATGTGTTATCTTCATAAAAAAAAAGGCAGTCAAAATAATTTGCCTTAAACTAATCCTAAGCCAGCATATTCAGAAATTTTATCATACAAGCAAGAGAGAGAATGAACATTTATTAAATGCCTCCCTTGCACTCAGGACTGTGTGTGCCATAAACCCTGTGAATTATTATTTTTATTTGACATATAAGAAACAAAAGCTCAGAGAGTTTGATTAACCTGATCAAGACTTTTGCAAATGTTATCAACGTTCCAGCAAAGCAGAAATCCAGAGCTGGCTACTTTTCCCCTTAGCTTGAGAAAGAATCCCAGGAAAAGAGAAAGTTTGGAGTGGAAAGCACCAGCCTGGGAACTGACTCTCAAAGCCCCCCCTGAGCCTCCCTAATGGCAGAGCTGGGCTTTGTGGATCCGTTAGCACAGAGCACGTTGCCCTCCTAGCAGAGGTGTGGCCAAAACAAATAAGAGTAAGATGTTTTGTGATCATTGAGTAGCAGGAATAGGTGTGAGGACTCGCGTGCCACCCATGACATGGTCTGGAGAACACCCACATTGAAGGCAGTAGACCATTACCTGAGGTCCAGTAGACCCCACAGTAAAGCACAGCACAGAGGATCAGGACCTAGGCTTTAGCCACGCTCATAATAACTTGAAATAGCCACACTTCTCTGAGCTCCAGTTTCCTCAGCAGTAAAGCAAAAGGGTTTGGCTAGAAAATCTCTAAAGGCCTTTCCAGTTCTAGAAATCTATAATCCATGATCTGATTCCAACCAGGGCTTCTCTTGGATTCATTCAATAATTGCCCTAGCACGTTCAACTGGTCCACCAGACATTGCTTCGGGGCCTAAAATTACGTGCACTAACTCAGAGATGTAGAACATCTTTTGTAATCTGCGTAGGATTTAGCTAGCTACTTAGCTTTGTTTCATAACCCACAATTATCTTTGAAAAACAGACAAGTCCATTTACTCTCTATCATCTCTGTTTCAAATGGGGCCAATCTCTCCCTCCCCTTCTTAATAGAAAATCCCAGAATCTCAGGTGGGAGTCAGGATAACTCAGGAGATTTGGCAGGACGGGCTTGGACTCTTTTCCACTGGGTCCCAAATGCTTTATTTCCTAAGAGCTGCTTTTGTAAGGCCAACAAGAAGGCTGAGTTAATAGTTTGAATTTATAAATAGTTTTTGCAAATTAAACAGAATTCTCTATCTGAAAGGCAACCAGTAGAGTGGTTCTGTCGCCTATATTATTTCCTCACAAGTAAACATTCAAAATGCCAATGAAAGCCCCTTGGTGCAGCAAGTAGGCACTTTCTTATCAAAATGGACCAGAAGAGTGAGCTGAACCACCCAGGAAATCATATATCCACCCCTTAATAATATTAACCGAGAAAAATCCTCAAAGACAATGATAGCATGCACAATTATAAACATGGGCTGCAGATGGCTGAACACAATAGTCAAACTCAATTGCTCTTTGGAAAGAATAAACCAGAAATGAATTTAAATATGTGGTTCAGAGGTCAGCTTCTAATATTTTATCTGGTGCAATCATAGCCTGCTTCCCAGGGTAGGTGGGCAAAGAACCCAAGTCTTTTGGATAAGGGAACTGCCTTCTCCGACTTGGAAATTCTGCATAAATAGCATGAAGTCACTCTTCAACCTCCTGTGGAGGCACCATGGCCCAAAGATGCATTGACCTCTCCCTCGTTCCTCATCTTTTGCAGGGCAACTTGTGGCCAAGGGGTATATCTGAAAGCTTGTTCTTCATGGTCTCTGAATAGTTATTTGCAGTATTCATTCCAAGAACTCAATTTTCTGAAGTCTATTTCATAGACTTTAATACGTTCTCCATTTAAAAAAACAGCCTTTGAGGGGTGCCTGGCTGGCTCAGTTGGAAAAGCATGAGACTCAATCTCAGGGTCAAATTCAAGCCCCACATTGGGCATAGAGATTACTTAAGTAGATAAAACTTAAAAAAAAAAAAACAAACTTTGAAACACTCCCTTCAAATATATTTCATGCATTCTTATTGAGTCATTCCTTTGACAAACCCTGTGTTATCTGCTTGCTCTCTAAAATATGATGTATTTTAATTGGGTGGTTTTTTTAGAGAATTGTTTTTCATTTCTAGAGACATGCTGTATCTGAGGGTACATCCTAGTCCAAGTTAATAAAAGAGTCTGTTTCTAGTTCTGGAAAGGCATGCCTCCCCTGCCTTGGCATGTTCTGCCTTTTAAAGAGTCTAATGAGTGACTCATATTTTTGGCCGACTTTTTCTTGCGTATCAGGTCTTCTCTGAGTAAGCAACCCATCTTCTACACAGATACTGCATGCCTGCCCGCCCACCCATCTCGGCTAAAGTGCTGTTTGTCCTGCTTCCTCTGATAGGAAATATTACTCAAATTCTGTCTTCCCACTCACTTCTTAAGCTCAGAGAATGGGTGGGGTTGAAGAATTTGACGGCACCAGCTCTGAGATTCATCCTTACATCTCTACTTTTGAACATGTCATAACTAAGTATCAGAAGACCCTAAACCCACTTATGATTTACTTATTGCATCCATGGATGCTTTCAACCCTGATTCTAAATACCAACATAATGCAAGGAACCTTACATACCAAGTAGACAGGAAAGAAAGTCATTTAGAGAGTCAGTTTGACCAGTGATGGTCATCTTCCCCTTCACCCAATTCATCTCCAGTTCTCTCATCCTTAAGGTGTTACCTGTTCCAGGAAGCTTCGCTTGGCCCCAACACCACCCACCTTTGATTATCTATCACTCCTCTCTGGATATTTAACATCTCTATCATTGCATTTAATTTCACTATATTATAATTATCTGTTTATAGGTCTATTTCCTCAATGAAAATGAGAACTAAGTATTTTTCATTTTTGATTGCCTATGCTTGATCCAGTCTAGCACATAAAAGGCATCCATTCAGAGTGAGAACTACTGGTCATTAATGTTGTTCAACTGCTGTCTGAGTCATTCAGGAAAATAAGAATTTTAGACTCAGAGGCAAAAAATGTATGCAATTAGTAAGAAAAATATCTGAGAGCCCTCTGTAGAAACTTTAAAAAAAAAAAAAAGTATTCCAAATGGCTGCTGGTTCTCCCATGCATTCAAGCACATATTTCACTCTGCCTTCTGTTAAGACTGGATATTTATGTCACCTGGTAGGCTCCACCCCCTCAGCTACCACCACTAATATCTCCACCGCCCCCTCTTTACCACCTCCACAACCTCCTGCACCACTCCTTCAGCCTCCTCCATCCCTTCCAGTGCCATACCCACTCCCACCACCATCTCCACCAATGTCCTCACCTCCTCCACTATCTCCACTCCCTCTACCACCTCCTCCGCCTCTTCTACTACTTTGACCACTTCCTTCACAACCTTCTTGGTTACTACCTCCGCCACCCCAGTACCTCTATCACCTTCTCTACCAACTCTTCTACCACCACCCGCCTTCCCCATCTTCATTCTCATCTCCACCTCCTCCAACACCTCAGCCATAACCTTCACCACCTTTATTACCACCACAATCTCCACCACCAGCTCTACCGCCTTCACCTGCGCTATTTTTACCACCATCTCTCCCACCCCCTCCATCTCCAACTCTACCACTCGTCCCACTTCCATAACCTCTTGGACTACTTCCGCCTCTTCTTCCACCACAGCCTTCACCCCATCTCCTTCTCTGTCACCACATCCCGCACCCCCACCATCATCACCTCCCTCTGCATCCTCACCTCCTCCATCATCACTGGTGTTTCTCCTCTTCAAGGATCATCTTCCTCAAATACATTTGGGAAATATAAAGGAGACTGATTTCATAATCCTTTCTGCTTCTTCACTATCTCTTGCTTTCTTACCTACTCCCACCACTTTTGTCTTCTTTTTATACCCCTATACCCCACAGACATCTTTAGACTGATTATAAACCTATCAGAGATCCTGCTCTCAATACGCGTTTAAAAATGAAATGGGTTTGCAGAGCTTCACTGGAACTTGTGGAAGCTTGGGGCAGAGGTCAGAGAAGGTGGAGAATAATAAAGGTGTGTCCTCCCTGTCCTTCAGCAGTGAGCATCTCTGTTCTACAATTCTCAAACCTATTTCTACTGTTGTTCTCAAACCAACACTAGAAAGGGTCCCATCTGGTGGCCATTCAGTAGAAATGTAGGATGATTCTTCCCTCTCTTGTAGGCCTTAAAACCAAAATTTTATGCGAAAAAGTACAACACAAGCTATTTCACCCACTGACAATGACTCTAGCCAAAGCAAAAGAGCCTAGAAACAAAGCACAACATAAACTGGGCCTGTTGCCTGCTCCAAAGATAAAAGTGGAATCTGGACCGCAAATCTAAAAGGACCATCCATTCCGAAGTGGTTGCACTCTTTCTTTCACAGAGGCATGAATATTATAGCAGAAAAAACATTTAGCCTTATGTTGCATGTGTTTGTGATGATTGAGAACAACACAGTAAGAACTCAAGGCATAACAAGATACAAACATACAAAGGGAATTTACCATAAAAATCTAACTCATCAAGCCCTCTGTCTCCTGTGGGAGATTTCGACGGGAAGGCATGGTTATTTTCGGGTGTTATAGTGGCCACCAGAGGGAGGTAAGTTTGAAGGATGAACAAATCCTAGATCTATGTAACCCCCTGGAATAGACTATACAGAGATAAAACAAGAACTTCCATAAAAGTCACTAGAACAACTAGCTCCAATGCCACCAATTTGGTTCCTTCTTGTTTCTTTAATTTTGAATCCTAGGTTTAAAGAAAAAAGAAAAAAAAGAAGATATAAAGACCTGTATTTTTTTCAATCAAACACAAAAGCTTTAGGCACTGAACCTCCATACCCAAACTTAAGAACATTCAGAATAATGAGTCATATTGAGCTCTACATTTTATTCTCTCACAAGGTGGAAGAATGAATAAGAGGAACGTTCTAAGACTGTCGTGATCATCACCATGTTCTAAGACGTGGCATGTGAGTGCTGACCACCTCACGAAGGATGTGACTGAGGTATATGCAGGGAAAAGCTAGTTTCCAGGGAAATCCTAGGTCTTCTTTCTCAAATCTCATCCGGTGACAAAGACAAGAAAAATTTGTGCACATATTTTTTTTATCTCTTTCAGTTTAGTAATGTTATTTTAAATCAAACTCCATCTCCTTATCATCTCAAGATTCAGTATCACTTAAAGAATTATCAGTATCATTTAAAGAATTAGTGGCAAGCATTTGCCATGCCCTCTGCCCAGATCCTCATCCCTCCCTCCCTTGTGCTGTTCAGGTCTCGGCTCAAGTCAAACCCTTTCAGAAAGGCCCAGGGAGAACATTCCATCGAAAACAGCACATGCCTCCATTCACCTGTCATCATCTGTCCCCTCACCCTACTTTATTTTCTGTTCTTTCTCTTATTTGTTTTCTTTTTCTTATTTCCTTATCTTACGCTGCTTTACTTTTCCTTCTTATCGCCACCCAACATTTGTTAATCTACCATCATCTCCTCCCCCAAGAACATAAGCTCCATAAGAGTTTTCACCCCTTTGATGTCTATTTTTGCTCATTCACAACTGTATCTCCGGTACTTAGGGTGGTGGCCAGCACAAACATATTTGCTCAATAAACAGTTAATTAATTAATTAATTAATTAGTACATATTTTACAGAGGAAAAACCTACAGCCTAATTAAAGGAACAAGTTATCTCTAAATAAACAAACTGTTAATATGAGTATAAAAATCATCACTGAAAACTAAAATATATTTTTGTACATTTCCTCAGCTTCAAGGTTTGAGGCCAAAGTAGGTCAAGATCACCAGCTCCTTTGTTTATTTTTTAAGGTCTCTCATTTTACTCTGCTTCTGAGTTGATGAAAACGAATTATTTGTGTTAGAATACAAATACATAGGAAGTAAGAACATATGGTCACCTCTGTACACTTGCTTCGATGATGGGCAGAGAAGGCAGCGGCCAAAAACATTCTGCCCCTAAAGCCGGACTGGAAGGTTTGGGTATGCAAGAGCTTTGTGTGTGATGCTAAAGTTATCTGTCACGGTAGGAAACCCAGGCAACAGGGAAGATGGCCTCTCAGGGCAAATAATAGCCGACACTTTCAAGTATTTTTTACGTTCGAAGTGATTTTACAGAGTTAATTCATTCAATTCTCAATAACAAACCCATGAGATATTATTACCAGCCCCATTTTATAGACAAGAAAGCTAAGGACTGGAGAGGCGGAAGACACTTGCCCAAGCCGCTTGCCCACTGGCCTCCTGCACACAGTCAGCAGAAGGTGAAGCTGGTCTTCGAACCTAGACAGTCTGGCCCCAGAACCCACATGCTGAGTCCCTACTTTCAGTGAAGATGGGCTGCCCGCAGGGTGTAGGCTTTAACTGCTGCGGTCTGTGTCCACAGGCTAGCGCACATCTTAGCTATACATAAGGAGTAGATAAAAGGCAACGCATGAAGGGTTAAAGACAAACAACTTCCATCATCTACTTGGAAGAGTTCCCTTACTGTCCTGTCCTTCTCCTGCTAACACCACGCTTTTGGTCTTACTTGTAGTCTTCCTCTCCCTTTCCCTCCCTTGAGTTCTCCTTGTTTAGGGTGGGAGGAAGAAGTAGGGAGATAGGGTAGAGGCACCAGCTATCTCTTCTTACCTTTGAATCACCCCTTGTGTAAAAAACAAGTCCAAGAGTATTCTTCGAAATTTTAAAATTCTTTTCAAAACTAATACATAAGGTATGACAAAGAAACACACAGTACCTGAAACATTTATGAAACATTTCATGTTCTTCCTCTTTCATACAAGAGAAAAAAGAAAAAAGAAGAAAAAAACCAGGAAGGATACCCCCACCCTTAAAGTCATATTCAGGTAAGACAGTCCTTGGGAAAAATACCAGAACTCCCTATATTACAGCTTTATAAAGCATAGTTCTTTCTTTTTCGTTCGTTCTTTTTTTTTTTTTTTATTTTAGAGAGAGTGCAGAGGGGAGCAGAGAGAGCAGGAGAGAGAGAATCTCAAGCCGACTCCACACCAACTGCAGAGCCCAACACAGGGCTCAATCCCACGACCCTGAGATCATGACCCGAGCTAAAATCAAGAGCTGGACACTCAGCTGACTGAGCCACCCAGGTACCCTTATAAACCATAGTTCTTTCAATTCGTGTTCATAGAGCCATTTCCCCTATAACATGCCCATAGTAAGACCAAGTACTAAGTTGGGAAGGATTCTACTCTTAACTGCATACTGAACCTAGAATTTTTTTTTCAACCCTTTACTTTTTTAAACAAAAAAAAAAATTATTTTCAAACAAAAATTATACCACCATGGTGGTAGACACTGTGATGTGGCATTCATATTCTACCTAAGGAATGAAGGATTTATTACTCCTTATTACCTCTATGGGAATTGCCTTGCTGAAAACAGCCACCTTACCCAAGCTGATGTGCTCTTTCAGGCACTGACTCATTTGATGAATAGTTGAAAGTTGAAAGTCTCAACTCAAGACAAATCAAAAGTGTTATCCCTCTCTGGTTTTGTCTTATTTTATTTTCCTTCCCCTATGATCCTATTTTGTTTCTTAAATTCCACGTATGAGTGAAATCATATGATAATTCTTTCTCTGATTGACTTATTTCACTTAGCATAATACCCTCTAGTTCCATCCACATTATCGAGAATGGCAAGATTTCATTTTTTGATGGCTGAGTAATATTCCATCGTATATATATGCCACCTCTTCTTTATCCATTCATCTGTCAATGGACATCTGGGCTCCTTCCATAGTTTGGCTCTTGTAGACATTGCTGCTGTTAACACTGGGGTGCAGGTGCCCCTTCGGATCACTATGTTCATATCCTTTGGATAAATACCCAGTAGTGCAATTGCTGAGTCATAGGGTAGCTCTATTTTTAGCTTCCTGAGGACACTCTACACTGTTTTCCAGAGTGGCTGCACCAGCTTGCATTCCCACCAACCGTGTAGGAGGGTTCCCCTTTCTCTGCATCCTCGCCAACATCTATCATTTCCTGACTTGTTCATTTTAATTCTGACTGGTATGAGGCGGTATCTCATGAGGTGGTTTTGATTTGTATTTCCCTGATGCCGAGTGATGTTGAGCACTTTTTCATGTGTTTGTTTGCCATTTGGATATCTTCTTTGGAGAAATATCTGTTCATGTCTTCTGCCCATTTCTTGACTGGATTATTTGCTCTTTGGGCGTTGAGTTTGATAAGTTCTCTACAGATTTTGAATACTAGCCTTTTATCCAATAAGACATTTGCAAATATCTTCTCTCATTCTGTAGGTTGTCTTTGGGTTTTATCAACTGCTTCCTTTGCTGTGCAAAAGCTTTTTATCTTGATGAAGTCCCAATAGTTCATTTTTGCTTTTGTTTCCCTTGCCTTTGAAGACGTGTCTAGTAAGAAGTTGCCGTGGCCAAGGTCAAAGAGGTTGCTGCTTGTGTTCTCCTCTAGGATTTTGATGGATTCCTGTCTCACATTTAGGTCTTTCATTCATTTGAGTCTATTTTTGTGTATGGTATAAGAATATGGTTTAGTTTCATTCTTCTGCATGTGGCTGTCCAATTTTCCCAATACCATGTGTTGAAGAGACTGTTTTTATCCCATTGGATATTCTTTCCTGCTTTGTCGAACATTAGTTGTCCATAGAGTTAAATAAGAGACTCTTAACTATAGGAAACAAACTAAGGTTGCGGGAGTGGAAGTGGAGGGGGAGACGGGGTAACTGCGTGATGGGCCTTAAGGAGGGCACTTGATGTGAGCACTGGGTGTTATATGCAACTGATGAATCACTAAACTCTACCTCTGAAAGTAAAAAAAACACTATACGTTAATTAATTGAATTTAATTTTTTTTTAAAGATGTTATTTATTTATTTGACAGAGAGAGACACAGCCAGAGAGGGAATACAAGCAGGGGAGTGGGAGAGGGAGAAGCAGGCTTACCGCTGAGCAGGGAGCCCAATGTGGGCCCCGATCCCAGGACCCTGGGACTATGACCTGAGCTGAAGGCAGATGCTTAACAACTGAGCCACCCAGGTGCCCGAATTTAAATTTTTTTTAAAAAGAGGTATCTCAGCTTCAAAACTTCCCCTATTACATCTGCTCTGCTGAAGCTTCATTGCAACCCAGCTTCTGCCTCTGCACAATCCTCCTTCCTCTCTTCCTTCCAACCCCTCCCTTCCCTGCTCCAACTTTTGACCCCAAGAGCACTCTCTAATAAACCTCTTAAATGCTAATCTCCATTCAGAGTTGGCTTTCCAGGAAATCCAGCCCACTATACTGATTATGCCAACAATTATAATTATCCCAAATTTTCTAGGTAAAAAAGTTTCAATTCAATAAGAACCTATGTTTACCCTGACCACACCAGCCCAGACGCAAATACAAATGACACCAATGGTCCTTCGCAAAGCAAAATACCTGGAATTTCAGCCCTACCCTGTTTCTTGATTGTCGTAAAGCCTCTTTAGAATAAACCACATATACCTAGGAATTATGATCTTCCTCTCGACTCTCTGATGTTCTACATGGTTTCTGATGTGAACACTGTGGTCCTCAGGAAGCTTTCTTAAGGGCACACTCCCAAGTAAGGATACAGCTCCACTTGTGTATTTTCAATCATCATGTCAAAGTTAGAAGAAATCATCTTCTGTTAAGGAGCTGCCTTATGTCCTCTATTTTTTCATATTTCCCAAAATTTTTCTATTATATGAGTTATGTCTAAATAGGAGAAAGGGTTTCCTTGTTTTCCCAACTATTATTATTTAATTCATTATAAATTCTCCAACCCCTACACCAGAAAACAAATTCACCAGAGACAGCAAAACATTACATTGACATAGGCTTCATATAGAAAAAAGTTCTTGAATTTGTTTTTATATGTAAAATCTATGGGCAAATTTTAGATATCATTTTTAGTTTCTACCATTTAGGTTTAATTAGTCAGCTTTCCTTTTATTATTAATATTTAGTTTTGGGGCACCTGGATGGCTCAGTGGGTTAAAGCCTCTGCCTTCAGCTCAGGTCATGATCTCAGGGTCCTGGGATCGAGGCCCCGCATCAAGCTCTCTGCTCAGCAGGGAGCCTGCTTCACCCTCTCTCTCTGCCTGCCTCTCTGCCTACTTGTGATTTTTCTCTCTCTGTCAAATAAATACATAAATAATCTTTTTAAAAAAATTTAGTTCTATTGCATCACAGTAAAGACATGTAATCTGTATGAAATTGAGCCTTTGGAATTTACTAAACTTTTTTTTTATTTATGTCAAATAGACCTGAAAAGAATGCATCATATATGTTTGTTCTATATCTTTTCTTATTTATCTGTTTACTCTATCAGTTTCTAAGAGGTGTTTGCTCTTTTTTTTTTTTTAAGTTGCAACTATAATTGTTGATCTATCTATGTCTTGTCTTAGGTAAGTCACTTGCTGCTTTTTATATTTTGTGATCTTATTGTTAGCAGCATATATATTGTGTTATATCTTCTTTACCAATACACAATGTCCCTTTTTGTCCTTTATTAGGTTTTTCATCTTAAATCTCATTTGTCCTGATACGAAAAGTGCTACTTCTGATTTCTTTGTTTCATTTATGCCTGCTATATATTTTCCACTCCTTTATGTTAATAAATCTTGCTGTATCCTTTTGTCCTTAAGACTTTAAGTATTATATATACATCATATATCTAAATCTCTACGTTTTAAAAATCTGACTTTCTGTCTTTTGATTGGTCACATTAACTTACTTATATTTATTATAATTATTGTTACACTGACATTCACTTTGCTGTTTTATTTGGTGCTATTTGCCATGCTTTCCTTTTACTTCCTATTTTTCTTCTTCCTTAGTTTCCTTCAAATAATTTACATTTTATTATGCTGGTTTAAATATCATAATCCCATAGTTATTGTTGGGGTAATTACCCTAATTCATTAAGATCCATACCTATGCTCATTTTCCCTAACAATGTCTAACATTTATAAATATCTATATCCTCCCCATGAACAAGAACTTAAGGATCTTCTCATATTATGATTTGTCCATATACCACTCCCCAAATGCCTAAGGAGTTTAATATTCATGCATGGCTCATACAATTGGTCTTGTTACTTAAAAGTCACTATTCATACACATTGTGAGCTTTGATTCCACAAAATACAACCTTAAACAAGGAAAATCAAGTATATCTAGTCATCTACCTGGTCATTCCTCTCCTGCCTGGAAAAATGCCCCTGATAAATGTATACTGTATATAGTCAAATCAAGTTTTTAGTTTCTTAGATCCCGCTGTAACCCAGCCATCCCTCCAGCCCTTAAGGTCCCCAAGGAAGATGCATACAAAGGAAAGCAAAGTAATAACTTCTGAACACTGTCTGAGTTCCCTCCTCATAAGTTATTCAGACTTAATTACACTGGGCCCAAAGTCATTTCTTTGCCCTTCTCTGACTATCCCCTATGCCCAGACTATGTCCTGAATCTTACAACAGAAGAGAAAGGAAGGAGCCAAATAAGGGACACATGCCAGCCCAAGTCATAGATGCCAGAGAAAGGCAGACAGCAATAAGAGTCTGCCTAGCAGCAGGCAGGCGTGGGCCGAGGGACGGCTGCCATAGGCCCTGAGCCCCAGAACAGAAAAGGTCAGCTCACTACTCCAAGCACCTGGAAAAACAAAGGAAAGCCAAGCCCACCCCGATACACTTGGACATACAACCCAAATGGCACCCTGGACCTAACTCCCTATTTCAAAGGCTAAAATACTTAAAGGTAAAAGTTGGGATAAACAGTGATGCCTCTGATGTATGGCTCAAAAACTGGATATTGGACACCAAGTGTCAATAGGATACACAGGTGAATGAGGCACCATCCCCAGAGTGCTCGTACACAATTCGAGAAGACAGATGTATACAAGACTGTGAGATGTGCATCATAATGAAAAATTTCTCAAAACTCAGAAATTCCAGGGCACCTGGGTAGCACAGCCAGTTAAGCATCTGACTCTTGGTTTTGGTTCAGGTCATGATCTCAGGGTCCTGAGACTGAACCCCACATTGGGCTCCATGCTCAGCTCATAGTCTGCTTGAGATTCTCTCTCCCTCTTCCTCTGCCCCTCCCACTTGTGCTCTCACTCCCTCTAAAGTAAGTAAACAAATCTTAAAAAAAAAAAAAAAAAAAAAAAAAAACTCAGAAATTCCCAAGAGCAGTCTCTGGGACTTACCATCCTAGGAGTACAGGAACTAATAGGAAGTCGAGAGAGAAAAAAAATACTTTCTCTTCTGGACCAATCCTTTAGCATACAAATCATTAGAATAGCTTCCTTTCCCCCAAATTGTCCCTTTCACTTTTTACTAATGCTCAAAATTTCTTTCAGAAAAGACAAAGGCTGTCTTTCTGCAATTAGAGAAAACAGGCTTAAAATAGAAGTGCTGTGGGATGGTTAGCATAAGTGGAAATTAGGTCAAACCCATGTGTGAATGACTAATGTCAGATCACTGCCAGTTTTGATAGCAGACAGAGGTTACTAATTTGTAAACTCTGAGACCCTGGAGGGCCCAAGAATCCTACAGAAAGAACCTGGAACACCAAAGAATATGGACGCATGTGTCACAATATTGTTCAAAGTCTGCTCTGTTGGTTTCTATTCATGGAAAAACAAATAGAACCTGAAGAGATATTGCCTATCATCTCTCCTCAAGGCGCCTTAGAAGGAACCCTGTCTTCATATCCTAGCATCTGGCCCTCTAGATTCCTATTCTGAATCCTACAAATCATAAATATCTCTATTCCCAGAGCTCTGCCCAGATCTCTCCATATTCTAATTCCTTCCTTAGCAAGCTAACTTGACCATGTTATCAACTGATTCCCAGAATGGCCCTTAAATTTCCTCCAAGGCGTCTCCAGATCCTTTGAGGACAAAGAACATTTCTCACATCTCCCCGTATCTGTAATTATCTGATAATTCTTCCATCATACTAACTTCATCTACAACCGCTCTCTACTCTTCCTCTCATTTATCCCTTTCTCCATACAGTTAGATCTCCATGCGGGTAGACAGTTAGGATAGAGGATTTTCCAGGGGGAGGGGTGAATCTGATGCCTTTTATGTGCCTTCAGAGCTCCAGCCTGGTTTAATAATCCCCGAGCACCACTTTGCGTGCGGCAAGGTATAAATATATGCTAATAGGAGGTCTGGCTCCTTGTCACAACACATTGCAGGCTGCATTTGTGCAAGATAGAATAAAAAGATTAGATGCAATCTTGAAGTCAATCAGAAAGCAAGAGGAAACCAAAAAAAACAGAGCTCAGATTGTCAACAAGGAGAGGCAGAAAAATGACTTGAATCGAATTGCAGTTTATCTCGTTAAGTGTTAAAGGAAACCAATTTCTGAAAGAAATTGGAAGGCAATTTAAACATTTCTACAGTTTTACTAAAGTTTGAAATTTTCCAGTGAAAGAATAAGGGTTTTTTTTTTTTATTTCTGCATATCTGACATTTTCCCTGTCCTCTCAGGGACGAGAAGGCCTTAGATAAGAGGATATTTAAGGAAAAGAGAGCACAGTTATCAACAAGTAAGGAAAAGAATCTATTAAAGAAATAGTCATTTGATTTCTTTAGTGCTCTCACGTTTCTTGCCAAAAGACCTAAGGAAGCTAGAATCAGGTACAAAAATCCAGACTGCAAAATCTGACCTGGGCCTGGATAAATCACCAGGTTGGGTTAATTGACGAACGCAGAAATTACGTTCAACCCAAGAAGGTCAAATAAAATATACCAATCTCAAGGCCAAGCTACATTCCATCGAAGTTGATGACATCACAAGCTAACGACACTGTTCATTATGAGCTCAAGTCTTCATCAATAAGCCTCGTTCCCCATTCCCAGAAGCATGAACCTACAGACAGTGGCCTGTTTTGCAAACAGTGTTAAGTGTTAACGGTGCCTTCCCGTGCTGGAATGTGTCATTCTCCTAACCATTGTATTCAATACAAATTGCTAACTAAACCCCCATCTTTAGAGTTAAGACCAAGCCTTCCCCGGGCCCATGGTCCATTTGGAAGGGATCTGCCAGGCAACAAGAGCAGCTTTTTTTTTTCTCTTGTTCTCCCAAGCAACGAGTCCTCAGTATCACCAGGAATACCAAGGCCATTATGGTTAAAGGCCATTACCTCAGGAGCAGGATCAACCAGAGTGAATGAATGGGGTGCCCACATTTTACCTGGTACATGTACGCATTGTTCAAATCTTTTACAGTGAAAAAGTCAAGCACTGCTTCTGGAAGTTTAAAAAATGCACGTTAAGATGTTTGGAGATAAATATGCTAAGACGTATTTCCAAGGAACACCCCTGAAAAACTGCCAACTCTAACCTCTCGGGTGAGTTGAACGGGCAGTTCCCGCGTTAACATTTGGTGGGAGCTGGACAGAGGTCAAGTGTGACGCTGCCACTGAGACTTTGGTCTTCATTCATTCCTTTGTGTATACACTCGTTCAGTCTACACTTACTCAACCCTCACTACCTCATGGGCTGAAAAAGAAACACGACGTGCAGCTAAAATTAATTCCCTTCACAAAGAAATGAGATAATAAATGGCATCTGGGGCGGCCAGTTGTTCTCTCCTATGAAAAACAAAATCCCACACGGATTCATCAGGGAGACTCCTCGGGAACCAAGAAAGTGCCTTCCCTGGTGTCTCATTTCTCCTGACAACTTTTCCCTTCCCATAACTTGTTATGTGCCAAGAGCAAACAATATGAAATCCATTCCTAATGAGCAATAATTATAGCTTTAAGAAGCTGTACAATCAGTGTTCAGTGATTTCATTATTAGATAGCACCATAAATTATGCTAATGCTGATAACAGTTCTGGATGAGAGAGGTCCAGATCCGGGAGATTGCACTGAAATTATTTACATCCTCTATTTCTGAAACAATAGAGCCAGCAATTTGAAAATCAGATGATCCGATTTATCTGGCAGGACACACACATGTAACAAGTTGCGTCAACCATAAAATTAAATAGGCTTCCTTTTTTTTTTTTTTTTTTCTGTTTTCTCTTTGAAGTTCCTCTCCTCAGTTTTCTCTTCCCTTGTCTATTAACCGTCTCCGTTGAGGAGAGCCTTCAGATTATTGTACCTCCTGTTGCTAAAATTCCTCAGTGATGGTCGTCAGGCCACAGAATGGCTCCGGCACACCCGTGTCTCTGACAAGCAAAGCCTGAAAATGCAATGCCTGCCAAGTCACGACGGCCGACCTGGGTGCAGAGAAAGGGCACAGGGCTTTTGGCAATAGGGAATGACTGCCTCTAATAATCAAATCCCCCGCCTCCCCAAACTTTCAAAGGTTAGCTATGAAAGGAGAAATTCCAGATGGATATAGAGATCTGGCCCAGGTCTCCCAACTCTATCCTCCCTGGGTTTAACCCTGCCCCTTAGAATTTTCTTGCTTCTGTTAATAGTAACACTAAGCTACCATTTTCTGAGTACTAATGACATACCTGGCCTTGTGCAAAGAGCTTGATGTATGCTATCTAATTCAATCCTCATAAAAACCCTATGCAGTGATTCTATGGTTCTCATTCTGCAGATGAAAGATAAAAGGCTCAGAAGGCAACACACACACACACACACATACACACACACACACACACACACACACACACACACACACACACACTGTGCCTAAAAATATACAGTTAGTAAGTGGAGAAGCCGTGATTCATGCCCAGGGGAACCTGAGATTGGCTGCCCTTGGCCGTGAAGGCAAGAAACCTAACATAAATCCGATTCCAAATTCTGGGTCTTTCTGAAGCCCCCAAAGGGTAGCAAAGGGGGAAACTACACCACACAATGCCCGGAAAGAATTCCTCAAAGTTCTCATTATGTGTTGCCAAAGATGTGGGGCATCTGGAGCACATTAGAGTATTTCAGGGAGCCCAATGGGTGCAATCCCTTTAGAAAACTATTTGGTAGGCCCTGCTAAAGGGAAGCCTACATATGTACCCAGTGGCCAAGCACTCACACTCCTGGGCATATGCCTGACAAAAATTATACATACAACAATGCTCACAGCAGCATCATTCAAAATAGTTCCCAAATTGGGCACCTGGGTGGCTCAGTGGGTTAAAGCCTCTGCCTTCAGCTCAGGTCATGATCTCAGGGTCCTGGGATCGAGCCCCGCATCGGGCTCTCTGCTCAGCGGGGAGCCTGCTTCCCCCTCTCTCTCTGCCTACTTGTGATCTCTCTCTCTCTGTCAAATAAATAAATAAAATCTTTAAAAAAAAAAAAATAGTCCCCAAATTGGAAGCGTTTTAAACACCCACTAACAACAGAAGGAGCAAATGTACTGTGGTCTAGTCACATAATGGAACAGTACACGAGAATGAAAAAGAGTAAACTACTGACACATGCGAAAATGTATATATGGATGGATGGATAATTCTACCTCACAGACATAACGTGGAGTGTAAGAAGTTAGAAACTAAGGATACATACTATGTGATTCTACAGATATCAAGTACAAAAACATGTGAAACTCCTCTATGGGGAGAAAAGGCAGAATAACAATCACCCCTAGGCTGCTAACTGGGAGGGGTATGAGGGAGAATAATGGAAATCTTTATGTGGGTAGTGGTTACAAAAGTATATTCATACAAGAAAATGTACTAGCTGGTCACATAACATTTGTGCCCTTCATGTGAGTTATATCTCAACTTTTTAAAAACAAATAAAAATTCTCATTAAACCTTTCTGTCCCCCAAAATCCCAGACATCATGGCAGTTTGTCCCCCAAACTTTTCCTCTTATTTCACCCCTTCACACTTCACCCCCGCCCCTCACTCCTTCCTCCTACCTTCTAGATTTATTCTTTTCTGTCTCACTGGTAGCCTCATGTCCTTTCCTATATAAATCAATTTATGGCTTCTTCTATTTTTTGTCTCTACTCATTACTGTAATCAGCAGAATGAAAATCCCAGCTGTGAAACCAATCAAACAAACAAGTCTCTTTAGAAGAGTGCACTTTTAGAGACAAATCTTCATTATTTGTTTCTATCTCTTCTGGGAGATGGTTAAGCTCCCTGAGGGTAGGGAGTATATAGCCCCAAATGTTCAATAAATGTGGAGTTGCATTAAATGAGCACTCTTGGGGTTCCTGGGTGGTGCAGGAGGTTATGCTTCTGACTCTTGGTTTCAGCTCAAGTCACCATCTCAGGGTCATGAGATCGAGCCCCATCTGGCCCCGCACTCAGCGTGGAGTCTGCTCAGGATTCTCTCTCCCTCTTTCTCTGCCCCTCTCCCCCCAGCCCTGCTCTCTCATGCTCTCTCTCTCTCTCTCTGCCTCTAAAATAAATAAAAATAAATCTTAAAAAAAAGTGAGCCCTCTTATCCAACACCTAAAATTATGAAACCTGGGGCATTGATGAAGTTCTCATCATCTACTCCAGAGCCAGTGTGGATTAAGGTAATAAACAAGGATATTTGGATTTGAGCTCATAAAACTATGTTTCCGAAGCATTTGCCTAAAAATTACAAGGAAAATACAAGATGTCTAACTTCAATTATCTTGGGTCATTTTTACTATTTTTAGTCTTTTTTTTTTTTTTAATCTCTTCCTATCTTATCGCCTCTTACCGAACAGATATGCCCAGGCCATTCTGTAGTCAAGAGGGAATAGAATGACAGTAATTCCCTTTGAGTTTGTGGAGGAGAAAACAAAAGGCAAAATGTTTAAACACACTATTAAGTCATCTAACCTCTGAAATGTAAGAAACAAGTCAGGAAACACACTGACACTCATTTCTGGCTTTTAAATACAGAAGAGCCTAGAAGGGTGATTAGTTTCTATTTTATTATGCAGGTGGAAGAGTCATTCCCCTATTTGCTCAATGGCAGACACTCAAGGTACTCAATGGCAGGCAACTCATAAGAATAAACTTGTCCTTCAGATTTGGGGTACACCAGCTACCCATCACTGACAGAAACTCAAAGCTCAAAATCAAGAGCAGAATGGAAAAAATAAAGACAAAAAGATGAGTTTTACCTAATACTTGCTCTCAAGTCCATTTTGAAAGACCATGCCAGGCCAACCCAGAATTAGAGGAGAGAATATCTTTTGTTCAAATCCTTCACCCATATATAACTAAATGGAAAAAAAAAAAAAGTCTGAGGTCATGTAAAAGGCTTCAATTGTCGGGCCATCAAAAGCCTATTTGAAGTAGAAGCCATTTTTCTGAGTATTGATATACTGCAGGTGTTTCTAGACCATCATCCCATACAAAACATTTCCATGTTTAGAAATGGAATCCGCCATTCCCTCCCAGTCCCCCAAGACAGTCACCTTAGTTGAAGGACTATTGTATAAATACAGAAGTTAGCTGCTAAGAAATGTAGCTTCGCTTCTTAGAAAAGTATTCCTGTGTTTATCTTCTGGTGAATGTGTGGGCTTGCTAGACATAAACCATTTCTCACCAGCAACAAGTAGAGGTTTATTTTTGTCATTCATAAAATAAACCAGGGCCCAGCCAAAGGAAATGACTCTTGGAGGCGGCCCCGTCAGGGAAGTGCTGTGGAAGTTACGAATGGCTCTGTGGCCCAGGCCATAAACAGTCTTTAGAAAGGCTGGTGCTGAGCTGTTGATATTAAAAATCACCTCATTAATTATGTTTGTAAACAATGCAGCTGTCTGTGCTTGCAAGCTGGCTTCCTCGGCATAATAATATTTGTAACAATAATAACCATCATTTCAAGCATAGCGATAAATAGTTGATCCGAGGACTTCAAGTGAAATTGCATCTGGGAACTGTCACCTGGTCATTCAAAATACTTCCTCAGAAGGTAGGAAGACTGTTGTTTGTTTTCCAGGCAGAAGGCATTTTATCAGGATCGACTACTCCACTAGAGTTTTCCCCATCTCACTCTTTGAAAGGAATAGGTGAATAGCTAGTGTGGGAAGAGAAAAAAAAAAAAAAACCAAGATGGAGGCCAGGAACCAAAAGAAGTAGAAAAGTTGGCCAGGAAAGGATGTTAGGTGGTACCATTGCCAGAGGGGATTATGGGAAAGGGACACAATCCTTCCTCTCTGTAAAGAATCAGCGAGCTCAGGATTGTACCTCAGGGTACCAGTTACCTGGCCACACCTCCTCAGCGCTCTTCAGTTACACTTTTATCTAACAAATATTTATTGAACATTGAACATATTGGTCAGGTGTGTACCAGGCATGGGAGAAAATTCACAAGCAAATATTCATTTTAGATGCTCATTGGTGATATAATTGGGACGTACCAAGCAGACTAAGTAATTATATAATCCAAGTGGCCTGGTATTTATTTTCTCTAATGTCCTCTTTTTGGAGCACGTATTTCTAAAGTTATCTTGGTAATCAAAAATTCCTTAAACTGGTTAAGAACAAGAGGAAAATATATTTTCTGAGTAGCACAGTTAAGCTAGAATTACTAGACCCCTTTCCACCCGAGAGGACAACACCTTCATACCTCATTTATGCCTTCTCCACATGTAAATTTTGATTCCGAACTTCACCAGAGAGAGATAAATGTGGTATCCAATTCCAAAGCATTACCCATTTTCTCTGTCTCTGTCCCTCTCTTTTCATCTCTAACTCTGTGTATATATTAATTTTATAGATCTTTTTATTGTCTGAACCACACTGGTTGCGTGAGAAGCAGAACAATAGGCCAAGAAGTTCCATTTCACACATGCCGTCCTTATAATTCAAATAGGACAATAAAGAGAGAGAGAGAGAGAGAGATCTATAAACTGGTGATAAATCAGTGTCCTAAACCAAATTAACCATCGAAATAGATTATCATAAAAATAATGCCATGAAAAATATTCTTCACCTTCCTGGTTCAGCTGCCTGTAATGGAGAGAGGATAGTGCGCGCGCGCGCGGGTGCGTGCATGCGTGTGCGTGCGTGCACGCGCGCACCTATGGGTCTGTGTGGGTATGTGCATGCTACACATGCGTTCAGAGAAGCACACACACACACATACACGTGAAGAGACCCAGAGGCCATGCAGTTCGAAAGTGCTCCTTGCTCCTCCGGGTACAGGAGACGGCTAAGACACCCCAGGACTGCTTGTTGGCATTTCCCAGTTTCTAAGTCTCAGCTTTCGCTCAGCATCATAAACGACAATCCCACACGCCAAGTATTGTGCTGGACCCTGAGGATACAAAATGAGCCCAAGGGGACAGTGTGCGTCCTCCTAAAACTTCTAGTCAGAGCAGGAGAGAGAGACATTAGCTGCATGGCCACACACATAAAATTTCTGAAACTGTACATCTTGATAAGTGCCATTAAGAAAAGGCACAGGCTGGTCTGAAGCATATCGCGGGGGAACCTCACCTAAGGTGAGGTCAGGAACCAACGGATCTTCGTGCTGCAGAACCCACGGTCCACCAGCAAGCAGCATCCTACCTCAGCAGGAGCGAAATCACTGGAGGAGGCTGAGAAGGAAAGGAGGAGGAAACATGATGGGGCCCGCTAGCCAAGAAACGGGGGGGGGGGGGGGTTCCAGCCAGAAGGAACCACATCTTCGAAGACTCTGAGGACAGCGGAGAGACAGCACATCCCAGAACTGAAAGGTCATAAAAGGCAGGGAGCAAAGGCAAGGTGGTACCAGATGAGACAGGGGAGGTAGTCAGAAGCCAAATTATGCAGACTGTTCACACGGGGTGGGGGTGGGGGGAGGACGTGTTGGGTTTTCTTTAGCAAAAGCTCAGATTGTTTCCATGTGGAGAAGAGGGTGACCTGAGGAAAGCGAGATGCTGGGAAGACCGCTATCAATCCGCTTACCAGAGTCCTCCACGCTAGTCTAAGCAAGAGACTGGACCCGAATCGAACACTAATTAGCTATGTGACCTTAGATAATTTGCTTCACCCCTTTAAGCCTCAAATTCCCCACCTGTAAAATGGCAATAATAATGGTTTTAGTGGAGATTAAATGAGATCACACCTGTGAAGCACACAGCCCACCGTAAGCCTTCAATAAATGTTAGCTATTGGTGATGCTGGAGATGGAGAGAAATAGATATAGAGATATAAATAGTCCCCCAGCAAGCAGCCACCCTGCCTAACTCATCACTAGGAAGAGTGACACATTTTCTTTCCTAAGAAAATGTTGGGTAGGAATGAATGAGGGGAAAGCGAGTGGTAGACAAGCACTGGCTAGGGTATCTGAGATCATTTAGAAAAGTAATTAAAGTACTATAAAAATATGTATAGATTTCGTATATGAAGTATTTGTATATACGCATATATTTGTATATGAAGTATTTTTAGTTAATAAAAGTACTAAAAAGGGTGCCGGTATATCTGAAACAAGCTTTGGGACAACAGCAACAAAAGAATATAGAAAAGTACCCCAGGTCATAGCGGTGTTAATGGCTAAAAGCCAGAAGGTGAATCCAGGTTGAACTCTAAGTCTGTGCCCTTTCCAGGAGGGGGCACAGCCTCCTGAGAAGTCCAAATCCAGTTCTTTCTTCCAGAAGCTTTCCATCTAGTCAGAGAAACAAACAGCAAACCCTTAGAAGCAAGATGCAATTGGAGGTCCAGTTCTGGAGTTTACATTGAAAATTACGTAAAATTATTGTAAATTACAGGGACACTATGAATTTTTCGGGTGTTTTGGTAAGCAGGGTCAAACTAAGAGAGCTATAAAATTGTTCTTGCCTTTGGATCTACTAATGTCACTTTGAGGGCTCTATCAAAAAGCATACAGGAAGTTAAATAAAAGAAAGCAGTCTTATTTACCGATTGCCAAAGGCAACTGTTAGTTCCTTTTAAGACTAGTTGGATGCTAGGCTATTTACATATCCAAAATTTCTAATGCGTTAAGAAAAAAAAAATTATCTTCTGTATTAACCACAGCCTTGAGGACTGAGAGACTTCCTTAATTAAATCAAACGGAAGCTGTAGGTAGAACCTACTTGTGGGAAGCTTAAGGTAATTGATCCTGAAATTAAGCACTCGTTCAAAATCCAGACACAGAACTTTTGGTACACCTCCAAAAAAAAAAAAAAGAACAGCTCACTCACAAAAACCAGAACCGGTTTCCTCTAGCCGA
This sequence comes from Potos flavus, assembly GCA_028534135.1. NCBI lineage: Eukaryota > Metazoa > Chordata > Mammalia > Carnivora > Procyonidae > Potos > Potos flavus. The sequence goes on from CM052896.1 coordinate 71,600,160, forward strand.
TCCTTGAGGGCGTCCCCTTTAAACTTGCCAGCCTCCTCCAGTAAAAGATAAAATCATGCAGGGGTATGGATTAGCTATCATGTCATTATAGCAGGCACAGCCGTCTGTTACAGGTAAATTGCTAGGCAATGTAATAACAATGCAGTTTATTTACTGTGCAGCACGCTTATCTACAGAAATGTTCCCGACAAACAAAGAAAGGCACAGCTAAACGCCTTTTCCTTAGAATTACAGACTGAATCTATGCCAGCACCTTCAGAGAATAAAAATGCTAAATAATCCCTGTATAAATAGAGTCCCTAGAAACCCAAAGCGTCTCCTAACAGAGGAAGCAGAGAAAGGCAATTGGCCGATGGGATGCCCACCAGGTCTTCCTCAAGTTCCCATCTCTATCAACCAAATCACATCCCAAGGGGAGGAAGCGTGGGGAGGACCTGAAGAATAGTGGGGCTGAGGCCACACCAGACCACTCGCTGTTAAATGATGGTGAGGATCACAGTGAGGACCACAGCTATGAGGAGGTTGAATATCATTGGTTGTATGCTTATCGGCTGCCATTGCATTTTTCAACATCGTCTCTTATTTACCAAAACAAACCTACAAGGTTAGTCCTATTACTCCCCCCACTTAACAGCTGGAGAAATTCAAGGTTAGGACTTGTCCACTAAGCTGTTAACTTGAGATTTCAAACCAGGGCTGCCTCCCTCCGGAACTAGAACTCTTAACCTCTATCCTAGATTGTTCTCAAGAACCTGAGGGACTCTCCTGAAGTCGGACCTAGCATACAGGCCTCCCGCCCTCCCCTGACATGGGCTCCCACCTTATCCATACATCCGAACGACCAAAGCATCCACCGGGCTCCCACTCTGAAGGGCTTACACAATGAAGGCCAGTGATACAAAGGGCACCATTTTATTGAAAACCTAGTAGATGCCTCTTAAACACACAGCCTTTCATGAAGAGAGTAAGTGAACTAATGAATGAAGGAATGAAGAAACCTGGTTAAGAAGTCTAGGATGTAGTCTAGAGAGACATAACTGGAACGTGATGGCTCTAAAAGAAAGCTATAACTTAATCGATCGTATTAATATATCTGAAAGAAAGAATGTGGTGGTCTGCGGAAGGAAGGAGGGCTGCCCAGCGTTCAGGAAAATGGAGCACTATTGAATTCGGCAGTGTTTACCCAGTTGGGCCCCAGGGACAGAGGAGTGTACCTGGTAATCAATAGAAAGACGGACCAGGATTGTTTAATTCATTTCAATAGCCTGCGTGTGCCTACTATGTACCATGATGTGTAATAAGCACTATGATTAAACACACACACACACACACACACACAAATACACATAGTTCCTCACACAGAGGAACCTGCAATGACAGTGGGTGAGATCAACGTGTAAATAGCTCTCAATGCTAAGTGCTACAGCAGATGTATGTGAAACACAACACAGAGCACAGAGGAAATAAACTTAGTCCGAGGACTAGGAAAACTTCCTGAAGTGACCTCTGAACTGAGTTTCAATACATAAGCAGGCACCATCTCGGCCACAAAGGGGACAAAGGAATTCCACTCAGAAGTTGTCCACATCGCAGTAAGTCAGGGATAAAAGTATTAGTCCAGAGACTGAGGATGGTGTATGTTCAGTAGCCTGAGATTTATCCCAAGGGAAATAGAAAAACCACTGAAGGATATTAGCTAGAGAGTAACAAGGTCAACTTCCCTTTAGAGAGATCATTCTGGCAGGAATATAAACAATGAATGTAAATGGAGACAAGCCAAGGAGGCCCAGAAACCGGTTAAGAAGCTATTGTCAAAGACCCTGGCAAGGATACTTCCTAGGTCAGTGGTAACTGGGATAAAGAGGAGAGGAAAACTAAATATTTAGGAAGTGATATTATTGACTGGTTGAATAGGAAGGATGAAGGAGAGGTGAGAAATCTAGGATGACTCCCAAGTTTCTGACTTTGGTGACCAAATCAATGGTGATATCATGAACTGAGACAGGAAATATGGGAATACAGGAGAAACAGCAAATTTGGATTAGGAAGATGAAAATAAGCTTGGCTTTGAACATGTGGAGTTTGCAGTGCTCACTGGACATCCAAGTGGAGCTGTCCAAGTGGGCTGTTGGACAGAAAGTCAGAAGAGTCATCAGATCTGAAGGTAAATATTTGAACATCATAAGTAAATAGGTGATACTTAAAACCATGAGAGAGAAAGAGAGTAAGCAAGGATGGATAGAAAGACGGATGGATGGATGGATGGATGGATGGATGGATGGATAGATGGATGAAAGGAAGGATGGATGGATGGATGGATGGATGAGATGGATGAGATGGATAGATGATGGATGGATGGATGGATGGATGGATGGATGGATAGATGAAAGGAAGGATGGATGGATGGATGGATGGATGGAAAGATGGATGGATGGATGGATGGATGGATGGTAGGATAGACAGATGGGAAAATAAGCTAGTTAAAATGAGATTATACTATAATAACTAGTTTTAATTTTTGGAAAGTTCCAAAACTTAGCTTTACTTAACAGATAAAAAAGAAGCTGAAGAGAGTAAAGGAAAACAGACTTCAGATAAATGTTTCTTCGCCATAAATACTATTATTTCTTAAAAGAGCACTCTAGGTTAAGAAGATTATTAAAAAGCATAAAGTGGTTAGAGCTGTCTTAAAATATCAACTTCCTAGGGCACATGAGTGGCTTAGTCAGGTAAGTATAGGACTCTTGATTTTGGCTCGGGGTGTGATCTCGGGGTGGTGAGATCGAGCCCCATACCAGGTTCTGTGCCACGCTGGGTGTGGAGTCTGCTTGAGATTCTCTCTCCCTTTCCCTTTGCCCCTACCCCACCTCCACCTGCAAACATGCTCTCTTTCCCTCTTTCTCTCTCAAAAAATAAATAAATAAACTTCCTGCTTAAAAAAAAAAAAAAAAAATGAGGAAATTCGTACTCTCACTCTTCAACAATATCCCCGATAAGGATTACTACTCATCTTTTACTGTGCCTACACCATTCCTGGATCCTTCATCTTGACTTACCTCTTACATGGCTGAATCTTGTCATTGAGCTATTCTTTTTTCTAGGAAGTATTCACGCATTCTGTATTTCTTGAATTTGTTAACATGTGATAATATCTACCTATTGTCTTTTCATTTGACCAACACCTTGACTGGGTACAACACCCTAGACTCGCTATTTTCCTCAGAACTCTGTAGATACTATTTTATTGGCTTCTAGCATTGGGAGAAAGTCCAAGGCCAGCCAGATTTTCCCTCTTAATAAGTGACTTGCAAAGCCCACGTCTGGTAGGGAAAGAAAGACTCAAATAGTCTCTCTCAATATGCTCGACTCTTCTATTTTTTGAGGTAGACAAAACTCTTCTTTGGCAATAATGAAAGGCAGTGTTCAAAGTTACAAACCTTCCTCTGCCTCATTAATCTTCTTATCCCTCAAAACTGTTCAAAAGTCCTCCACCACCCTCTAAGACTTTCTCCTCCTTCCTTCTAGGCAGAATTACCATATTATGTAGCAGCTACTACATTTATAGTTGTAGGTATGCCTACTTCCTCCCCCCCCTTTTTTTTTAGAGAATGAGAGAGCGGTTGGGGGAGAGGCAGAAGGAGAGGGAGAGAGAGAGAATCCTCAGCAGAGAGCCTGATGCAGGACTCGATCTCACAACCCTGAGATCATGACCTGAGCTGAAATCAAGAGACAGATGTTTAACTGACTGAACCACCTAGCCACCCCTTCCCCACTAAATTTAGAACCATGTTTTCTTAATTGTAATCCCAGCACTTATCACACTACTAAAAGACAGTAAGGGCTCAAATGTTTACTGAATGATCCATTCTCCCACTTCCCCTCTTTAGAGCAGTTGTACTCAAACTTGAGCATGCATCAGATTCACCTGGAGGACTGACTAAAACATAGACGGCTGGGCCCCATCCCCAGAGTTTCAGATTTAGGAGTTCTGGGGTGAGACCCAGGAATATGCATTTCTAACAAATTCTCAAGTGATACTGCTGCTGTTGCTCCAAGAACCACACTTTGAGAACCACTGATTTAGAGCACCATTTAGAAAGAGGAATAGCTTGAACAAATCCTTGCAAAATAGGGATAACTAAGGTTCAGATAATAAGCTTATGTGTACCTCCCAAACCATCAAAATCCAGCGGGCTAAATTACTCCTTATATCATAAACCTAACATAAACCCAAGTGTTAGACTAGGTGGTCCATGAGAAAAGACATTTTATGATGTTTCACTTAGTTTTGCTTCCTTAATTCATTTTTATCACTCATGATTATAAGTACCTTTAATCAGTATTACTTATCATGATTCTCTGTTATACTATTAACTATTGGCTAGCCTAAGATTAATTCAGTTCACTGGTCAGGGAGAGAATAAATCCAGAGGAACTTCATGTATTTCAGACAACATTCTTCCTCAAAATAAAATAATAATAATAATAACTTAAAAATTCATTCCTCTCAAAAATAAATAATAAATAAATAAATACATTTTTTTAATGTTTTCCTCTCCCATCCTTATTCTGTTTTCTCAGGCTTTTTGTTCTCTCTCTGACTCATCTCCCAAGCACATGAGATAGTTGTGTGTCTTACTTGCGTCCAGCCTTTGCAAACCACCGCGAGGTACATAGTCCCTCCTACACCATCTTTGCCATTTAGCCATTTGTTCCCTGAAGAGAATAGTCTGGGGTCCCAAGGCTTTTACAGCAACCTCTAGGTGAGTTTTTGTACTCCCTTCCTTCAAGTGCTCAACTTCGCTGAGCACTAATGTTCCCTGGGTTTCTGTGAGCTCACACGGGTTACGGTGTATTATAATGTTGCACTGCAGTGCCACCTAGAGGCTGCTGCCGGTAGAGACCCGGAGTTCGCCAATTCAGTGCACTCACCACCCCTTCCTTGGCTAAAGGAAAATACAGTCGTTCTGGATTCTAATGAACTCCGCCTGTAACGAGAAATTGTTCCGTATAAGGTCGTCTGGAACTTCTGCCTGGAACTACGGATTGCCAAGCCATCATTTGAAATGGTGTCATCAGCTTCAGTGATTTGCTTCGCGTTAGGATTTTAACTCTGAAGATTTGTGTATAAAACATCTTCTGTACCTTCCGTGGTGAAGGTCTAGAAAAGAGAAAGTGGCAGCTTCTGGGCCTTTCGGTTCGACTTCTCGTGGTTCCAGCTGTGCTGAGCTTTGTTGAGATCTGCAAGATGAAAATCGGCTTGGCCTGTCCAGGGAACCAGGCTACAATGGAGCACTTGTGCGCCGCGCATTAAGCCAGCGGCCGCCGCATCAGAAGCCGAGGGTCCATTAGCTCTCATTTAATGTTTCTTCTCAAGCAGATAAGTACAGGCATCAAACACCCCAGCCCTTTTATGACACATAAATCACAGGTCAGTGCCTTCCATGGAAACTCCTGTTTGCTAAGTGAATAGTTAAGCCAGACGAGAGGAAGCAACATTTCAACGCACTTAGAGACCCGGGGGGATGAGCCGATGGCACAGGGCAGGGCCGAGAATGTCTCCCTGTAATTTAATAATTAAAACCTTTTTCCTGGGGCGCCTGGGTGGCTCAGTGGGTTATGCCTCTGCCTTCGGCTCAGGTCATGATCTCAGCATCCTGGGATCGAGCCCCGCAACAGGCTCTCTGCTCAGCAGGGAGCCTGCTTCCCCCCCCCTCTCTCTCTGCCTGCCTCTCTGCCTACTTGTGCTCTCTCTCTGTCAAATAAATAAATAAAATCTTTAAAAAAAAAAAAAAAAACTTTTTCCTGCTTGAGAACTGGCTGGTCATCCCAGACCTTCCACAGGCAGCAGCTCGCTGCAAGAGCCCCCTTGGTCCCAGTTCTGCCATTAACTTCTTTCTCAAGGAGTTGTTTTCCACAAGCCTACTGGGGGGAGAGCAGACTCTGAGACTCTATTTCTTGGCCTACCACGAATTGGACGTAGGTGGACTTTTTTCCCAGACTCAATACACAGAATCTCTCTCTTGATCATTTATTCGAAGAGGCACACAGATGGAAGCCAGGAACTAAGCCTTGTTAATGGTGGGACCCTCAGGGAAGGTCCATGAACTTGGACTGCTGAAGTCCTTGGAACTGCCCTGGATTCTGCCCTTCCCAGGCCTACCACAGCAGCTTTTCTGCAGATTCCCTAAGTTCTGTACCTAAAAACCAGCTTCGGTGGATTCGGCCCCTTATTACTAAAACTGCTGTCTAAGAAACCCTGAGTCTTAGAAAGGACGATGGTCAGATGCAAGAGGGGACTTCTGCTCCCTAGTGCACTCCATTGTGGAGAGACCTTCACAGCCAGCACTCAGCCTGTGGAAGCTCCTGTCCTCCAACCAAAGGCAGGAGCTGGCCACTCCCAGGGGCAAGGGTAAAGGATGAGGGGAGGGAGCGGGGACCCGAGTGTGCTCTGCAGACCCCTGCCAGTCCAAAATCTCTTCCTGATTGGCAACAAGAAAAATACAGAAGCTGAGAGTGTTTGGGAATTGTTATAACAACTTTTCAGAGCATTTTGATATCTATTAAATCTAATAACAATAAAAAAAAATCAGAGCTGGTATTTTGTATGTCTTTGGGTTTTTTTCCATTGAGTTTTCAAGTATTTTATTGTATTTTACAAAAAAAAAAAAAGTCAGCTCATGAATGATTGGAAATAAAAATAAACAAAGCAAAACAAAAATACCCACACATGGGTCCCTCACTGCCAACAGTTTAAAGAGCACTACTCTAAGGGCCCCTCCATGCTCTAATTCAAGCCCCTTGGCCATCTAGCTGGCAGAATCTTGCTTAAAGAAGACAAGAATACAGACGAACCTTCTCTCCAAGGAAAAGCAATGACTTGCAGGCAGAGGCAAAGCCTCTTATTTACATCTGCTTATAGGGAGGACCTTTCCCTGAATCCGACAGGTCAGAGGCGGAGGGCCACCAGACATTCTGGTATATGAAACCCCTAAGACCCATAGCATCCTGATGGAGTTTAGACAAAGTATTCCAAGAGGAGGGCCAGAAGACTTCTCAAGGGCAAACTTTGGGGCTGCATCCAGAAACCACACAAGTGGCCCAATGGGTTTGGGGGATTGCTAGTGCCTCTAGTCAGGGCTCCTCTCTGCCAGCTCCGCAGGGACCCCCTACACACACACCACACACACACACACACACACACACACACACACACACGTGCCTTCCCAAGCAGCACCTCCCTCTCGTAGCCAGTAGCAAGAGCACAGATACGGAGGGGGCCTGCTCTCACATTTTCTCCTCTCATTGGATACACTCAGCCTGGGTCTCACCTTTTCCTCTCCAAGGAAGAAAGGAGGCCGTCAGGGACAGGGATGTGTCAAGCCCTTCTCACTCTAAATTCCCTCCATGTGGGTCCAAAAAATGAAACATGGGCATGGAAATACATTTTTTAAAAAATGGGGGTCCCCTTCATGTGGAAAAATGAGAGAAGTATAATGGGAAGCGGAGCAAGAAATCCATGGAGAGTGGGCTAGAAAACCAGGGAAAGGCAGGAGGGACTAAAGAGCTAATGAATTCCGTGAGGACCAGGCGGATGACTGTCCCGGGGCCTAGCGCAGTGCCGGCGCGTTATCACTCTGGACAAATGTCTGTGGGATGAAGAAAAGAAGGGAAAGTTGAGGCAGGAGAAGGAGGGAGAAGGCGCCCGCTGGCAAGCAGCTGCTCCCACTCCTCAGGCCCTCCTCACAGGAGGGGTACGGCGGTGGCCCAGCCGCCCACTGAGGCAGCAGGCAGGGGTAAGGGGTGACGGTCGCTAGGCAGGGTGACGGCTGTGCAGCAACTGCTCTGAAGGGAGACTCCTTGCTGTTCTCCCTGTTTCTATTTTTCTCCTTTAAAAAAAAAAAAAATGTTTTGATACAGGGAAGAGTCACTGATTTCATTTGAAACCATTCCCAAACAGGATACGGAGCCTCAAACAGCTCCTCGGTCCTTGGCAACTGCCGGGCGCAGGTGTTTCTTGCGAGTGCCGGGCTGCACGTAGGGGAGCCCTGGGAGGTGGCACAGAGGCCACAGGGCGGCCCGGGGCGCGGGCGGCTAGGGGCGCAGAGCCCAGTGGCCTCCCCCGCACTTCTGGAATTAGCCTCTTCCCACGAGCCGCCCTTGCCCTCTCGCTAACCTCACCTCCAGCCCCCAGTCTTCAGTATAATAGGAGTTTTCGATCCCTATTTCTGTCATTTGTAAGTTAAAAACTAACCACAATCCCAAAGAGGGAATGGAATGGAAAAGGGGGAAATGAGGAGGATTGTTTGATAACAACACACACACACACACGCAGCCTGGAATTTTACCTACAAAGGCTAAAACAAACATGTGAATAGTAACAGAGTTGAATCGGAAGTTCATCAACAAAAACCAGTGCACACACTTTTTTTTTTTTAAGATTTTATTTATTTGACAGAGAGAGACAGCGAGAGAGGGAACACAAGCAGGAGGAATGGCAGAGGGAGAAGCAGGCGTCACACTGAGCAGGGAGCCCGATGTGGGGCTCGATCCCAGGACCCTGGGATCATGACCTGAGCCCAAGGTAGACACTTAATGACTGAGCCACCCAGGCGCCCCACACACTTGTTTTTAATCCAAGTCTCTAAGTAAAATGGAAACGAGGAGTACTGAAGTATGAAGGAGTATCTCCAACCTGCTGAACTTTATGAGTAACCCTGGACAGTTAAACAAAGAGTTACCGCATAACCTGCAATTCCATTCCTGAACATAACATATACCCGAGAGAAAGGAAAACCTATGTCTAGATGAAAATTTGTATATAGATGCTGATGGCAGCATTCTTTTTATTTTATTTTATTTGAGAGAGAGAGAGTGAGAGAGACAGAAAGCACGAGCGGGGGGGGGGGGGGTCAGAGAGAGAGGCAGACTCCTCACTGAGTGGAGAACCCGATGTGGGACTCAATCTTGGACTCCAGGATCATGACAGCCTAAGGCAGACGCTTAACTGACTGAGCCACCCAGGCGCCCGGCAGCGTTCTTCACAGTAACCAAAATGTGGAAGCAAGCCAAGTGTCCGTCGAGTGGTGAATAAATAAATAAAATGTGGTATATCCATACACTGGCCTATTATTTGGCAATAAAAAGGAATGGAGTACTGACCCATGCTACATCATGGACGAACCTTGAGAACATGATGCTAAGTGAAAGCCAGTCACATGGTGTGAAGGGTCCAGAATAGGCAAGTCTATAGAGACAGAAAGTAGATGGGGGTTGCCAAGGGCAGGGAGGGGGAGGGAGATGGTGGGATTGGGGCATGACCGTTTAAGGGTACAGGCTTTCTTCCTAGGGGGGGATTATAAAAATAGTCTAAAATTGACTATGGTGATGATAGCTTAGCTCTATAAATATGCTAAGAACTGCTGAATCCTACACTTTAAATGGGTGAATTGTATGGAATGTGTCCAGGTAAAGAAAGCTCGGAATAAAAACAAAACAGGAGAGATCATTTCCCAAGGAGAGATAAGAAACATGGGGCACGTCCAGTGGATTCCATGAACTCCCTCTGGCAAGGAAAGGGTCAGGAGAGCATGTTAAGTCTTGAAGCACCGGGAATGATTTCTTTGCCTCCACGGCTCCTGCCTTCACCCAGAGGGTCTGAGGAAGAAGCCTCTCCCCCTCCTCCTGTGTTTCATAATGGAAAGGACTGGTAAGTGCTGACAGAGTTACCCTAATAGAGATGTTCATATTTTTGGATCATAATCATAAACCCTTACAATATCTGAGTTTGAGTCTTAGGAACAATCTTTTACTGGATTTCTGTGTGTTCCCTGGACGCCTTTTAGGAGCCATGAGGAAGGAAGGGATTAAAAGAGGAGCCGTGCTAATGCTGGACGTCTCAGGAAACTTCTCACTTCATATGGTCAAATAAAATGTTTAGGGGTTTAAAAGATAAAGAAACCCTTAGCCATCCGCAAAGAAGGAGTTATCCAGAACAACTCAGCCCTGAAGTTTCTGGACAGCTGATGTCTCATGGTGTTCTGCCCAGACGTTACGGGCACCACAAGGCCCACGTTCCCCTCCGGGGAGTTCCCGAAAGCCATCACAGGCTTTCAACACCTATGCCAATTGCTTCCCTCCACCTGTGGACATGACCCCCAGACCCTTCTCAAGGCCCTGTCGGATCTGATATCTAGCCCCTAAGATGCTCCACAATTCTGTCCAACTCACAGCCAATTGACCCAGGGCCACAAATGGCCCATGCCAAACGTACCCCAGAACACGGGTCGCCGGGAAAGTCTGAACTGGGCCCTGGATGAGTCCTCGTCCAGTGCATGACTGGTAACCATTTGTTGACATAGATAGGCCAGGAAAGAGGCCGGGAAGAAAACACAGAGAACTTTGTCCATTACACCAGCCGTATCTTCTTGCCCATGAGAAAATAAGGCACAGCAGAATCGCCCAACTTCCAACCAAAAAGCTGAAACTGTTACATGATGCTAGCTGCTCTAAACTGCACAAAACATGGCCTGGAAACATGTCTGTTGGGTTTTCTGGCACTTCACTAAGCCTCAGAATGATAAATAGGACCGAAGTAGCATCAAAAGCCCCAGAAAGTCAAGACCTGGGAGGTCCATTGTTTCTATTTATATTTTTTATTTAAATTCTCTCTCACCCAGAGCCCAGTTACGATCAAGCCCTTTCTCTGAGCTTGCAATACTAAAAGATGGAACTGGCAACTCAGTGCCTTGCAAAGGTTTTTACAAACAACGGGCGCTTGGTAACACTCCAAGACATTGAGAAGATAGCTAATGAGTGGATTAATTAATGATTTCAGAAGTAAGACGGTTTTGAAATCAAGAAGAATACAATTTAGTCATTCCTATTTTTATAATCTCTCCATTGTCTTATCCAGGATCTTCTTAAAATGAACGTAGTCCCAGCATCGCAGAGCCTGGAAGGGACCATAGACACTACTCTTGTCTACTGCGATGTCCCAGAAGCCACCTAAGAGGACAAGAAGGAGGCCAAGGAGAAAAGGCATCTGAGACCTCCAGTCCCACTTTGGTTAGTACATTAGGGTGAGGCACAGACTCTTAGTAACATTGGCCATCTCTGCCACGGTTAGGGTTGGATGGATTTGCAATCCACCCAATAGCTCTATTTTCAAGAGAGGTTCACGAGGCACAGAACCACAGCAGAAAGACCCTAGTGACTCGATAGGCAGCATTATACTATTGTTTCTCCCTCTTCGTGCCATCCCTGGGACCTAGAGGTCTGGCGGGAAGAAGAAGAGAAATTGACAGCAGCTTCTTGGTGCTCCTGGGAATAAGAGGCAGAAGGTACAGAGAGTATTGGCTCTTTAAACGAGTGGCTTTTGGCATGAAATGTTCTGAGGAAGCATGAAAGCATTAGTAAACAAGATAGATTTGCCTTCTGCGCTCATGGAGCTTAGGATTCCATTTTATTAGAAGTTGCCCGGCAAGTGCAGGTAGAAAAGAAATGGAGCCCTGGGCTGAAGGCTGACAAACGGTCTGGGTATGGACATTAGCTCAGTCTCCCAGCCTAGCCTCCAGCTCCAAACATTCATTTTTAGGCCCTGCTCCTTCCATCATCATTTTAAAGGTGTGCCTACATTCTTGGTTCCTATATTTGTATTCCAACTAATACAGAAGGCTTCCCACTCTTTAATCCTCAAACATGACAAGCCATAAGCTGTATTCCTGCTGCCTCCCTGGACTCCAAGTAGGCAAGTTGGGGCCTCCCTGCACATCAGCCTGTGCTGTTCCATGGGTACCTGCAGGACTAGAACACAGAGTCCTACCTGCTCCCATGGTTTATGCCATCGGGCTGTTTATCCGATTTGGATAAGAAGCTTACAAACCGTGAATCCAGTTTAATTGCTTCTTTCACAGGTGAGACAATGGCAGTGCAGTGAGAGAAGCAGACTTGCCCATGATGGCACAGCTAGAGGGTCGTGGAGACGGGCCTAAACCTTACAGTCCCGACCCCAGTGCAGGTTCTCTTTGTACTCTTCTCCTCTGGAAATCCTAGCAAGACTGGTTTCTCAAACACATGTTCCTCATAGAAAATTCTCTGCCCCTGAAGACCGCATCCATGAGAAACATTTGTTTTCAGTGTTCTGCAGAGGTGCCCATTTCCTCTTGAAGTAGGGCTTCTTTGATCGCAAGTGACAGAAATCCATTGAGAATGCTTAGGCCAAAATGAGGAACTTTATTATAAGGGGCCCATGGAATTAAGGACAGGAATGCACCTGGGCCCCAGGCGTAAGTTGGAACCAGGGATGCAGACAGCTTTAGAAATCTCTCTCCAGATCCTGATTCACATCATCTTCCACTCTCTGCAGACCAGATTTTTCTACTTTGCTATCCTGTAGCGGAACACAGGGTCCTACCTGCTCTCATGGTTTATGCTCCCAGGCCGCTAGGCCCCCACACACTCATTCTATTTTGGTCAGTTTTAATGAAGAATCAGTTATATATAGTAAAAGTTATTCTTTGTTAAGTGTACAATTCATGAGTTTTGAGAAATGTATACAGTCATGCAGCCACGGCCACAATTAAAATATAGAACACATTCATCACGCTAAACAGTCCCTTTGTGCTATTTTCAGTTCATCCTCTCCCCCACCTTCAGCCCTGGCAATCACTGATCTTTCTATTCCCACCATTTTGACTTTTCTAGAATTTCATATAAAGTCATACAATATGCAGTATGACTTTTTTTTTTACTCAGCGTTAATGACTGTGAGATATAGCCATCCTGTTCTTATGAGTATTTGTGGTTAGTTCCCTTTTGTTATTACCTTGTATAAATATACCGCAATTTGTTTATCCACTGTTGATGGACATTTGGGTTGTTTCCTGTTTGGGGCTATTATGAATCAAGCCGCTATGACCATTCATGCACAGGTCTTTGTGTCGACATATGTTTATGTTTTCATTTCTCTTGGGGAAATATTTAAGAATGGGATTACTAGGTCATGATTTAGGTATATGTTTAATTTTATAAGAAACTCTCGAACTGTTTTCAAAGTGGCTGTACATTCTGTGTTTCCACTAGCCATGCGTGAGCATCCCAGCCACTTCACATCCTATTAAACACTTATTATGGCAAGTCTTAACTTTAGCCATTCTAATAGTATGCAGTGTTACCTCACTATGATTTTAATTTGTATTTTTCTAATAAATAATGATGTTTAGCATCCTCCCATGTGCTTATGGGCCATCTATATCTCTTCTTCGGTGATGGACTTGTTTAATTCTTTTGTCAATTTTTGGAGGGTTGTTTCTCATCCCTTCTCAGCCTTTTGCTGAGATCAAGTGGAGGGTTGTTTCTCTTCTCATTGAGTTGGAAGATTTTTTATATATTCTACATATGAGTCCCTTATCAAATATGTGTTGTGAAAATATTTCCTTCCAGTCTGTGGCTTGTCCTTTGATTTTTCTCAACCGTACATTTCAAAGAGTAGCTTTTTTGTATACAAAGTCCAGCTTATGAATTTTTCCTCTTACAGTTCCTACTCACTGTGTCCTATCAAAGAAATCTCTGCCTAATCCAAGGTCTTTCCTATGTTTTCTTTCCTATGTTTTCCTCCAGAAGTTCTATAGCTTTACATCAATGGTCCACTTTGATTTTTATTTCTGTTGCCTCTCTCACTTGCTCTCATTCACACTCTTTCCCTCTCTCCTTAAACCTAACTCTCTGGAGTAGGACTCTGGGAGCTTGGGTCAGGTGTTCATTCCTAAACCAATCTACATGGCCAGAAAGCCAGTGAAAATCTCTCACCGCCCCAGCTTGATCACATGCCTGCTCTGGTCCAATCAACAGTGTTCGGGGCTGTTCAGAAAATATGGCTGCCACCAGGACCTCTGTGGGTGTGAAAGGAGCTGATTGGTAATCAAAGAATGAGGATTTATTACAGACTGGAAAGATAACCTAGTAAGTGTCCATATACCCTGTAATCTGGCTCTACCTATCTAACACTTATTTTAAGCAATTAACTTGGACTCTTACAAGGTTTCTTATTATTGAATGAACAGATCTTACCAATATTCAAACATAATCCTCTATATTACCCAACGGAGTTCTAGTCATCCTTCCCTGCCTAACCTACTGAGATACCACCCCTGTTGTGAAGCTTTGGGGGACTCCCCAGACCAAGTTAACACTACTATGGTACTTTAGACATATTTGTCTTCTCCAACAAACTGTTAGCTCCTTGAAGGCAAGAACCTTATCTTGTTTGTCTCTGTCCCAAAAGCTAGTTTAATTCCTGGCACATGATATTTCTTGGTAATTTTTAAATGTTGGTTTGTCCTGTAACTATTTATCAAATAGCAATTAGATAATAAGAGAATGACAACATTGAAGACTCTCAAGCAGTGGAATAACTTTGCAGAATTTTTTACAAGAAGGATCCTCACTTGAGATTGATGGCTGATTCACACTCAGTGGAGGAAAAAAATAACGGTAGAGAAATCTAATATCAGTCTCACTCTGACTTTTCACTCTTGCCAGGGGAAACATAATTCAAGTGCTTCCTTGTAGTCACGATGTACAATGTTGAGCTGAGATCCACTTGGTAAGGAGTAGTTAGCATCACGACCAAAGAGCACTAAGATCAGTGGAGTCTACCACATTTAATCTCGCATCATTCTTAATAACAACACAACTGCTACTCTGCTGGCATAGATGCCCAAGAATAGCAGATATTAGAAGGAAAGTGTATGGTAATGAATCATGATATATGAAACATTCTGGAAATTTTACAAAGAAAAGTATGGCCTTCGAATAGAAGTTTCTAGATAGAATTTAGGGCAGAAATTGCCAAGAAGCAAAGTAGGAGCTAATCAGATCAGAGTCACAATAAGTTTAAATAAAAACTGCTGTTACCTGAACTCTACAGGTATTAAATATGAGAATAAAGTCTACAACTGTCATAGAGTCCTTGGTTTAAAAATAAAACAATTTCTGAATGTTTAGAACAGAATCTTTAAATAAAAGTATATAGAGGCACGGAGAACAAATTTCCATCATAAAATCTTTACATAAATCTTAAGCAGGGGTGGCAAGTACACATCCTACTTCCTTTTCAAGTGCCAATGGAGGCTCTTTGAAAGATACAAATGTGTGAAGCGGAAAGACTCCAGGGTGTGTGGAAAGAACAGAGGATCAACCTTTCCTGAGCTCTGAGGAGCTTCTGTGGACTCCCATTATTTTAGACTCTTTTTGGCCCCAGCCTTGCTTCCCACTGAGCCTGCCCCCTTGTTCTGTGTATTTGGGTAATCCTATAGAGGTCCTCCCTACATATGCATCACTGTGAATGGGTAAACAAAGTGACTTCTGGATCTCTCCAGCAAAGAACAAATGACTCTGAATATAGACCAAAAAGACCAACAGGCAACTCAAGTATCTAGATGGGAGGCAGAAGACAAGTACAGAAAGATTTTTTAAAAACATGTTTAGATTCAGTTGACATCAAGGACTGGATGACTCAAGGGAGGGACCCTCGGTCTGAATTAGGCTGGAAGCTGGCAACGAGAGCCAAGTCTTGCTTCTTGCTGGAAAACCACCTGACAGGAACTCTGCCACGATCCGGAAGGTCCTGGACTACATTTTGGACTTTATACACCATCTTAGGTTACAATATGAATGAGGGGCTTAATTCTTTTTGCCCCTTTATGCACAGGTTATGAATTTGTATTTTATTTCTGTTTCTTATGGCTTCTCTGCCAGTTTAGAGGGAGGGATAAATCTAACCTAACTGGGCACATCTAACAAATTCCAAGAAACAGAAAATTTTACATACTTGTTACTGCCTAACTTTGCCATCTGTCCTATAAAGGGAATTTCAAAAAAAAAAAAAAAATGTAGACTCCTATTTAAACAATTGCTGTTTTAGAAATTCCCATGTTTACTAAAATTTGGTATTTTAGTATCATTTATGAATATTTTTTGTTCCCTCTTATTTACTGGTAAAATTGTTTATTATTCAAATTTTATATTATGGATAATTTATTTACAATAATATTTTTCACACTGAATTTGGAAATTCTATGAGATTTCTAGAAATCAGGCCCACAGAACAACCAACAACTGTGTGATGCTGGTGCTTCTGAGATACTCGTATGGAAAGGCTGGTACTTCTGTTTCTAAATAAGAAATAGCTATCCAAAGAGCTACCTAAAGTTTTTGTTTTCCCAACTACCAAAATTCTTCTATTTCACACCAAATCTAAGGGTTATGACTTGAAAAAATGGAATTTGAAGGAGAGGCATATGACCGGACAACAAGCTCTCTTGTTCACGTGTCCAAACTTTGTATCTGTTCTCTAAACCCAACTCCAGGTGACTTAACCAAAAGTTAATCTAATGGAAAGCAACTTGGTCAAAAGCAATTTGGCTAAAAGCAGTTTAATCAGCATGAAAGAATTTAGGTGATATAAAAATTTGATTGGAAATTATTGACACTAGTTACTGGTATTTTTCTTTCAAGTATTATTAACTTTGGAGTTACCTTCCATGAGTCTCTTCTTCCTCCCCACTCCCCAACCATGGGTCTCTTCTTGAAAGTTACTGAAGGTGTTTTTCTTTTTATTTAAAAAATTTTAAGTTTATTTTTAGTCAATCATTCCTTCTCTGTTCTGTTTATGATAGTGAAAATTTGGACTAGCCTAGCTGTCTAATGATAGGAGATGAGTACCATACCTGAGCTCTACTACAATCCATGAGCTCCCATCCTTAGCTGACAAACCTTCACCTTGTCTTCAACCCACCCCAACTCTGCCTTCTACCCTCACTCTCAACAGATCACTTTGCCTCCTTCTGCAGAGAACAATTAGAAAACACCAGACATGAAGCCTCATGTCCTTCCTCAGCCGTCTGTGACCTTACCTGTATATTCCTGTCTCCCCAATGGAGGCATCCTACCTTTATCTAAAGCTGCTTCTTCAAGAA
Organism: Potos flavus; assembly: GCA_028534135.1. Classification (NCBI taxonomy): domain Eukaryota; kingdom Metazoa; phylum Chordata; class Mammalia; order Carnivora; family Procyonidae; genus Potos; species Potos flavus. The sequence goes on from CM052896.1 coordinate 71,617,139, forward strand.
CTTGTACTCTATGCTCTAGAGCTTCTCTCTTTGCCTCTGTCTCTGTGTCTCTCGCTGCTTCTCTCTCTCTGTCTCTCTCTTTGCCTCAGTCTCTGTCTCTCTCTCCCCACTTCTCTCTGTGTCTCTCGTTGTTTCTCTCTGTCTCTGTCTCTCTCTCCCCACTTCTCTGTCCCTCTCCCTCTCACCCTCACTCTTTCTCTCTCCCTCAATCACCCTCTGTTTATCCAGTGCCTTCAACCTCTCTTTTACTCAATCAGCATATAAGCCCTCCACAGAAGTCTCTTCATCCTAAAAAACAATAAAGACTCTCAATTTGACATTCCCCTCCAGCCCCCCTTCTTTCTCCTCCTCACAGCCAAACCCTACATGAAGTCGTCAGCTCTCTCTGCTTCTACCTGCTCTCTTCCCATTCTCTCCTAAACCCTCCCGAATCTGGCTTTGGCTAAGATCACCCATGCCGGTGACCATCACATTGTCAAGCTCAATGAATATGTTTCTGTGCTCATCATACTTGACCTCTCTGCAGTATTGGCTGCCAACCATTCCCTCCTTATCAAAATTCCATTTCTTTGGCTGCCATGACAACTCTCCTTTCTGACTTTTCTCTTCCTTCTATGGCTACTCCTCATTCTCTTCTCTGGACTCTTCTTTTCCCACTCACCTTTTAAAGATCACTGTTTCCTAAGTCCCTTTCTTCAGACTTCTAAAGCTCTTCTCCCTCATCACATGCTCTCCCTGGGCCATCCCAGCCCACCTTTATCCCAAGGACATTTAGTAGAGCACAATGGTTAAGGATGTGGGCTCTGAGTTTGAATCCCTAGTTCTATCAGCAAGCCACTCCCTAAGCCTCACTACCTCATCCATAAAGTGGGACTAACAATACTTTTGTCTTAAGTTTACTGTGATCACGCAAGTGAACAATAAGCACGTGCTTGGAGATACGCTAATAATTAGCTCAATAAGTGTTATCTATTATTACTATCTTGCCCTAAGCTCCAAAACATCTAAAGGTTACAAAGATACAGCTCATCACCAGAAATAATGCAGCCTCACTACCAGCTGATCACTGAGGCCAGAAGATGGGACAAAGCATCCCTTATGTCTTCAGGTCACCTTCCGGTCCCTACACGGTCCACCAGGGATGGTCTTCTTTGCACACATAACGTGCTCTCCTTTGCCCACTCTCCAGTCCTCTTCCCCTTTCTACCCCTCTGTCCTCTGTTAGGGACCCAGCTCCACCCTGCCAGCATTGCCCCACGCAGCCTGGACCGCTGCTGGCTCTCTCGGATGTGCGTTCCTCCCTCTGGCCCTCCACAGAAGCAGACCTGGGTTTTTAGAGTCTTCCAAAGGGGTCCCACAAACCTATCTCTAGCCAATGACAACTGCCTCTTACAGAGTTAGATGCTGGGGTGAGGACTGGAAGGGGAAAAAAACAGGGGGAAGGGGACAGAGTGGCTTATTCTGCCACCATATTAATTATTATTCTATCATAATTAATAATTATTATATGTCTAGACACATGCATATAGACAAGACGTTCATCTGTACTAGACCGTATTTAAACTAGATATAAAATAACCAAGTCTACAGGCACTAAAATGTCTTATTATACCTTAAACTCGATATGCCTAATACTAAAATACTTTTTCTCCCAGTATTTCTTCTGTTGTATTCACCACCTACCCTGCCGTGCAAAACGGGAAGCTGGGAACCCTCCTAGTCTCCTTCTTATCCCCTGGGCCCCCTCATTCCACTTCTGCCTCCTAAAGATCACCTACTCTTCATCACCCCTGCAACCACTCATCACCCAGATCCTACCTCGAGTCACGCCCTGCGCCGATCAGCTCTGAACTAGATGCCCCAGCTCCGAGGCACTGGGGCTATCACGCCATGGGCTCGCTGTGGGCCCTGGCACAACTGGCTTTATGCCCTCAGTGCGAGGGAGGCCTGGCATCGGGTGAGTGTGCAACACATAGCTGATGAAGTCAGGGAAAGAAGGAAGGAAGGAGGAAAGGAAGAAGGCATTGGAAGGAGAGACAGAGGAAGGGGAAAGAGAAACGGAAGTCAATTGTTAATCATACAACTCTTTCTTTTGATATTTTGGGTATCAACTATTCAGACCCATACATCGTCCCTGCCTCTTCTGTCTGGCTCAGCTTGCTTGGAGAGCTAGGGCAGTTTGAAATCACAGAAACTGTTCTTTACAGACCATGGAGAGAAGGTAGGAGCTGTCTCGTACTTAATGATTCTCCCTTTACCCTAAATATTTCTGACTCTAATTCCTCCTTTAAGGTAGAGCACTTTTGAAGACTCTAGGACAGGCTCATACTATCAGTGCTTAACCAGCAAAAGTGTCCCTGAGACTCTGCCATGCAGCTGCTCCTCACCTCCCAGGACATCCACTTGCCTTTGTTAATAAGATCATTCTACACTGAATTGCTTAAATCTTCTCCTTAACCAGCCCCGTAGATTTCCAAATGCTTTCAAACTGTTTATTAGAGGGGCTTGATCTTTTCCTTCGAACGCTTGATAACATTTAAACAAATCAGAATTTTTCTTTAAAAAAAAATAAGGGTATAATGTTCACCCAGTGAGGAACAGAAAATGTCAGTTCCCACTTGTCAGAGATTCGGGAGGTGGGTTTAGGAGCAACTGGTATATATTGTGATTCCTTTAACAGGCCACTTGTACAATGGTGATATCCTTTCAAAACCAGAACTTATGACATAAAGAGAGATTTCATCATGTAGAACCGTCACCTAAGGAAGGAAAGCGTTTTGCTTCCGGACATGCCAGCACACGCAATGTTACCATTGCAATGCACACATTTTTCTGCTTTGGACGTTATCTAAGTATTTCCTCTGAGTTTCCATGGATTCCCTGTTGCCCCTTGTGACCCCAGAACGGTAATGGTGATCTAGCTCGGCTGTGTCCTTATTCTCACGCGTGTGCGCACACACACGCTGCTTGTATTGCTCACAGAAATTGAGATATCTTCTTGTTAGAGGTTTGCTATCAACAGGATCTTGGGCACGGACAATTTTCCTATGGTTTAGCTTATTCTTGCAAGTATGAACTTGCCTAACTGCGTGATGCATGGTATATCCAACCCCAGGCATCACCAATTACTCCGCGGTTGTCAGGTCTAATAGCCTCTTCTCAGTCCTCCCCCTTATCAACCTTCACAAGCACACGACGCAGCTGACAATGACCTCTTTCTTGAAGATCCCTTGATTCTTGGCTTGGACAACACTATTCAGAGAGTCCAAATCCTACACGGGGCAGAAGCCAAGAGAAAATGGATGGCACTGGGTTGGGGGAGGCTCTCAAGCCTGCAAATCGCCTGTGTGGGAACAAAAGACATATATCTTTTTGCACAAATTCCGTTGTTGAGCCTGTGCCAGAAAGCGGGTCATTATAGAGTCACATCCTTCCCCTGAGACAAGGGACCCAGAAGGAGAGAAAAGGGTTAATAGTCCCATCCTCAGCCATGAAAGCAGAGAGAATGAATCAGGAAAATTCCAGTTACTATCTCAGCAAGGGAGTCAGGAACACAGACGGGGAATCAAAACCATATGAATTTTTTAAGATTCTCTAAATCTTATGGGTTTGTGGATTTTATTATTCCTATTATATTAGGCAGCAGTGATTAGGAGTAAAATTTATTTCAGAAATAAACAGATAAGTAAATAAGAAAATCTGGATGCTTGTCTTCAGGGATGCAAAGGAATTTGAAGGAGCTTGGGACACTGCCTCCCCAGGAGGACAGAACCATAACGGAGGTCAGAACTGGTAATGTCAGCACCCAGGAGGAAGAGAAACAGGTCACATGCCTACACCTGTCGCCGGGGACAGAGGAAAGAAGGACAGACGTTCCTGGTCTGCCAGTGGTGTGTGGGGCTACTCAACCTCCTTTGCCAACTCCTTTTCCTTTACTTTCCCCTGAAATGCTGAAGATTCTTACGTCTAAATTCCCAGCCATGGCCTCTCTCCTGACTCCAGACCCACATTCCCGACGATACTGACACAGGTACCTGGAGCTCAGCATACACGAAATGAACTCATCATCCTACCATCTCCATCCCATACGTGTGCCCTCTCCAGGATTCCGGATCCCAGGAGAAGACAATGCTAAGCTCCCGAGCACCAAGCCCAGACACACAGCACCATCTCAGCTGTCCTCCGCCCCTCTCTAAGCTCTTAGGCATCAAAGCCCATCAGTGAGACACCACGAGCCCCACTCTTTTGCTCCTCACGGTCCCTCTCCTATCTCCAGCCCTGCATTCTCCGCTAAGACTACTACAGTCGCCCCCTGGCAGCATCACTTCTGTCTCCAACCTATGGCAAGTATGATTTTTATAATGAATCTTCACGACTGGGGGGGAATTTATTTCCATCCTGAACTGTATTTAGCTCTTGTGCCTTTAATTACATTCATGGCCAGAGTCACTAAACTTGTCAGTTTAAACTAATGTTATTATCTCTGGCTTAAAGATCTTCTATAACCCCCTATTTCTTTCCCCCAGGATCACTTCCCAAAATAAAAACCCTTGTCTCAGGCTCTGCATTCTGGGGAAACCCACGCTAAGACAGGCTAACCCTTCCTGTTGTATAGTCTGAAGAGTTTCAAAGCTACATCTCCCCCTCCTTTGTGCCTGCCTGTGATCCAGGTTCTACCCAACATCACGTAGACTTTAAAGGTCCAACTAAGCCACACAGGTAGTGGTAACGTAGGAGACAGGCCAGTGTGGCTGCCAAAGCTCTGTTCTGTGGCAGCTGTGGCTGGGGTTCCAGTCTCCAATCCCTCGCTCATAGGTGCCCAGCAGTGGGCAGGTGCTCTAGTGGGGTCTCCCCCAGACCCACCACCTGATACGGTTGGAGCTTCTCCAGGCTGTGCTGCTCCTGCCTGGTCCCTTCTAACCCTGGTTCTCTGGTTTTCCTGGAAATTCCAGAAGCTACTAACATCCTGTAACAAGTTTCTTTCTATTACAATTAGCCTCTATGGTTCTGCTTCCTGAGATCAAGAATCCTGATTCAAGATAACTATTTACAGTCCTATTCCACAGTAGAGATTTGCTTTTGTTTGTTATAAAAAGGAAAAGACATCACTTCATACTTATTATTGAGCAGAAATATCTTATTAGGTATTGAAAGAAATTTTTACTTTCAGGAGGTTTTGCTGAAAGCTTTTATATTTCTATTTGTGAGAATTCATTTAGGTAACATGAGCCAATGTTTTGGTATCAAACATGAAAGCAAGAATGTTATAAATCTTGGGTTATAAGGTTCTATTAGCACTTAGTGTATTTTAATAATAATAGCTATGTTTTTAGTGCCTATTATGTGTCAGGTACTGACAAGTTCTCAGTATCTGATTAATAGTCATAACTCAGAAGCTGAAGTTCAAATCACACAAATTGTAAATGATAGATCCAGTGTTTTAACCCAAGTCTTTCTGACCACAAGGCCATGCCCTCTCCCCTGTGCTCTGGCCCTCCCTGACCAAAAGCCTTTCTAAAATCTGAACCACATGCTTCTGGTCAGGTTTTTGGCCTCCAGTTCACACTACACTATCAGCCAAGCTCCCAGGGGAAGTGCTGGGTTCAGGGAGACAGATTCGTGGTTTGCCTCGTTGAAGTAAATCAGCAAAATATTCTCCTCAACTCACAGTGGCTGTACTAGTAAAAATTAGGTTCTGCTGTGAGAAATGGAATAATCCAAAATAACTATAGCTTAAACAAATTAGTTTATCTCTCCGAGTTTCAAAAAGTAAAGCAGTTGGTTAGTCCAGAGTTGGAAGAGGGCTCCACACTCTCAGGGACCCAGGCTTCTCCGATCTTGCTGTTCTGCTATGGGGTTACTTCTTCCAGCCCCATGGTTACTTCGTGACCCATAATGGCTGCTGGAGTTAAGCTATCACATCTACACTTCTGCCAACAAGAAGAAGAAACATATACAGTCCCTTTCCTTTAAGGACAGCTCCTGTAAGTTGCATTCACCACTTCCACTAAGGTCCATTAGCCAGAACTTAGCTAATATGAGTTCCATAGCCGGAAGGAAAGCTGAAAAGAAATACAGGCTTTATTCTGGGCATCCATGTGCCAAGCCGAAAATCTGGGCTCCTACCATTGTGAAAGAAGGGGAGGACAGGTATCAGGGGACAGCTGTCAACTCTGCTACCAGAGTCTTTGACATAAATGGTCCATCTGGGTTTCTTAAATAATGTTTGTATTTGTTTTGTGGAGTAAACAAGAAATCCCAGTTTGTCTTATAGGGAAAAAAAAAGTCAAGGCTTGGAGAAATGAGGATGATGAAAACTTCTATTTTAATATGAGGTCAGAAGACAGAAATCCAGCTGCTCTCCTGCCACCAACTCAACTTTCCCAACTACCTACTCACATTTTCAGCTTTTCAGGAAATCCTCTCTTTCTAGATGAGTCCAGCCTCTCTGCAGGACTTGTACTGAAGATCCCCACCGAATCTTAGACTCAGCAGGGATCTTCAGTGCATGGAGGCAAGCAGGGTGGTCAACTCAGTGACAGAAGCCAAATGCAGGGCAGAAGTGACAAACATCTCATAGTGTCTTCAAGCCATCATTTCACCTCCATGAAAGGATTTTGCCTGGTCTTTCTCCTTCCTTTGTCTCCATTCTGTATATGACAGAGTTGTGACCATCCTTCCTGAGCCAACTCACTCACCATTCATTCAATAAACGTGAGGCCTTTTCTAGGGACTTTTCCGGGGAAGTTCACCTACTGGATGGGGACAAACCCTTGAACAAGTCGTTGTGCTTGCCCCCATGCACTGAAGATTCCTCCAGAGTCTAAGATTCAACAGGAATCTTCCATGCAAGTCCTGTCATCTGAAAAAAAAGAGGATTTCCTGAACAAATTGTGACATCATGTGGTAAGGGTTACAGAGAAATAAAAACGTCCTACGGGAACCTAGAGAACCTCTAGAAGATGTCAGTTAAGAGGTGGCATCTGAGGCGGTTCTTGATTCATCTTTGAGGTACCCCCACCCCCATTCCTTGCACAGTGCCAAAAACACGGGAATATTTCCGGGATACAAAACTTAATTATCCTTGGACACTGGGGAGACACATGACGAGAACTGCAAGTACTCTATTGTTTTTCAGAGAAGCAAATGGAGCAACCCTTTCCAGGGACGTCCGGGCAGGTGAACAATAAGTTATACCCTGCCCCCAAAACACATACACCAAATATTTCTTTATCCATCCTACTGAAAGATTTTGTAAAATCACCTATGATTGTGTTTGATCCTTCTTACAGTAAGAATATCCATCTAAAATGGACTTCCTCCCTACGGTAACTCTAAATCATTCCTGATTTTAAAACCTACTAAAAAACAAAAATAAAATACAAAAATAAGAAGTATTATAAAGTGGGGCGCCTGGGTGGCTCATTTGGTTAAGCAGCTGCCTTCAGCTCAGGTCATGATCCCAGGGTCCTGGGATCGAGTCCCACCATCAGGCTCCTTGCTTGGCTGGGAGCCTGCTTCTCCCTCTGCCTCTGTCTGCCACTCTGCCTGCTTGTGCTCTCTCTCTCTCTCTGACAATTAAATAAATAAAACCTTTAAAAAAAAAAAGTATTATAAGGATTCATTTGTGGGTGGCTGTAGGTACTTAACATATGTTATTTTCTTTCCATTCCTTAGTTAAGATCATAATCTGGTCAAAAAATAGTAATAATAATAATAAAATAACTGGGTGGGAAATGAATAAAATTTCCCAGAAAGGATTTTTGCTCATTTTTCAGAATCTTCTGGGGGAAGGGCATGGTGTTTCTACTTTCATTTTAATTCATTTTAGCTGCATTTACTCTAGATTTCTTATACTAGTAAGAAGTTAGAAAAAGTAGATATCTAACAGTAGGGAACTGATTAAAGGAATTACAGTAAATTTAAAGTACTATGTATATGTATAATATACACAAAGTTACAAGAATATAAAGTGATTATTATAACTTGAATTTTCGAATATTTAGCAAAATGTTTTCTCTTATAAAAATAAAACAGGTATAATTATCTAAAAGTAAATTAGAAATTGTTTTAAAACCTTAAAACCAGGGCACCTGGGTGGCTCAGTGGGTTAAAGCCTCTCCCTTCGGCTCAGGTCATGATCTCAGGGTCCTGGGATCGAGCCCTTCATCGGGCTCTCTGCTCAGTGGGGAGCCTGCTTCCCCCTCTCTCTCTGCCTGCCTCTCTGCCTACTTGTGATCTCTCTCTCTGTGTCAAATAAATAAAATCTTAAAAATAAATAAATAAATAAAATAAAAATAAAACCTTAAAACCTTTTCTTTTGTTTTACTATTTTAGGGGGCTTTTTTTCCCCTTCAATACAAAAGCAAAGCATACTCATTTCTATAATCTACAAGGAGATCAAAAAAAATAAAGATAGGGGCACCTGGGTGGCTCAGTGGGTTAAAGCCTCTGCCTTCAGCTCAGGTCATGATCTCAGGGTCCTGGGATCGAGCCCCGCATCGGCCTCTCTGCTCAGCGGGGAGCCTGCTTTCTCCTCTCTCTCTGCCTGCCTCTCTGCCTACTTGTGATCTCTCTGTCAAATAAATAAATAAAATCTTTTTTAAATAAATAAATAAATAAATAAAAATAAAGATAACCCATGATTATGTATATCAGACATGACCACTGTTAATAAGTTTATATATATCATTTTTCACATATATATATGTCCAGAAAGAAAATAATTTCAAATATACTGTTTTATAAGCCTCCAAAAATTACTTCGCTACTCCCCCTCTCACCAAAAGACACTAGCCTGGTGACATAATTAATGCAATAGTGTATCCTCAGAAAGAGCTTTAAGAAAACTAGACAGAGGGGTGCCTGGGGGCTCAGTGAGTTAAGCATCTGCCTTCAGCTCAGGTCATGATCCCAGGGTCCTAAGATCGAGTTACTCATCAGGCTCCTCGCTCAGTGGGGAGTCTGCTTCTCCCTCTGCCTGCTGCTCCCCCTGCTTGTGCCCTCTCTCTCTCTCTGACAAATAAATAAATAAAATCTTAAAAAAAGAAAAAAAAGAAAGAAAGAAAGAAAGCTAGACAGAGCTGGTAAACTCCTGGACTCTTGTGACAGATCAAGGATTCATCCTCCAATCTGAGTTCTGAGTATGGTTCTGTATGGAACTTGCTAGAAACAAAGGCTCAATCCTCCTGAGCCTCCATTTCTTTGCTACAACATGAGGATAATGATGCTTGTGTCTCACAAATGCTGTAACAAATGAGGCCAGCTTTTTAATGAGCTTTGAGTTTTGGAAAAATAACATCATAGTATTTTATCATGTTATTGTTTGCTCATGATTGGTATTACTATTATTATCATTATTACATTACCTGGCTTTGAATTTGAAGCTCTCCTTTTTAGAACACCTCTGCTGATTAGCCCCGTGATGTTCTAATCACTCATGAACTCTGTTGTTGTTTATCAGTTCTAACTAACTTGAATAAACACTCTTAACTCTTTCCCATGGCCTTTTATTTTTCCTTCCCAGGTGGACAGCATGGTACTTGAGGGCCGGGCCTGGGTTTTACACTGTGTTGACATTCCCTGCACCACCTCTCTGCCACCCTCCAGGCCGGTACCACAGTGACATTTGCCATGCCCAAGTCCATGGTGGCTTCCACCCGTGGGGGAGACACTATCGTTCCACACAAGCTTCGCTTTGTGGAAGAATGGGAGGGATGGGCCACTGGGACTCTTGTGGGAAGTTGTCCAGGTGGGAATTGCCAATGCTGGGAAAGTGCAATGTGCTGCCAGGAAAGCTGACCGCAGCCAGTAAGCCCTTGCTGAAAGCCACCTGGGGTGATCTCATCAGGAATGCCGTGCAACACAGGGCTGAGGAAAGGCCAAAAATTCACGGCGCACCACCCTATCCTTAGCCTTTACGGTTGAGTCCTTAGATCCCATGAGCACGGGAACCTTTCTTAAAAGCGTGGTTATTCCCTTGTTCATTTAAGCCTCATTCTCTTTATCAAATACCAAGAAATCTATTTGTGGACACAACCAGGATAATCTAATATACAGGCGCAAGCTTTCTAAGGACACCTGGGATTTCTCCCAACTAAGATTTTTTTTTCCTCCTCTAACTCTGCTTTTCTTTTTTCTTTTAATTCTGATTTTCATTCTTCTCCAAAATCTTCCTTTTCTCACCCTCCGTCAATTACTTTTTCCTGAAATGAACAGAAGTCACCTTTCACTAAGGAAAACCTACACGAACCACGCCCAGCCTCACTAGGGAATTCACAGGCAGACACTGAGAAGATGGGGTCCTTCACAGATATTTCGTGATCTCGGTCCCCTAGGACCTACAGGCCTGACCCTCTCTGGCCCATCTCCTCACTCACAACCATTCGGGACCAACGAGGGATCCAAGCTTTGAAAATAACAGGCGAGAAAACAGGTGTCTTCCTGAGAGCCCCGTGCTTCCCAGATGGGAGAAGCGATTAAGGAGAACAGGAAGTGTGCCGGCTCCTCGGCAAAGCCAGGGACAGATTGAGGATTGTGCTGTTCTGATGAAAGTGCCAAGGTCATGATTAAATGGTTTGGAAACTATTGTTCATAAGAGGCACTTGCACAAACGTGAAACTCTCTTAACAACTCTGTTTAAATTTATCTTCAAACAAAGGGTTGTCACTGAAGAATTAGGCCGCTTCCCACCACCACTTCAACCCCGCACAAACACCACGTCAACCTCTCAGCTCTTATTTCGGGTGCTCCCCGAGGGGCAGCCATCTCCTCCCTGCCCTCGCCGTGCCCTGGGTCCCCCGAGACCCCCACTGCAAAATACACAAAAGCTAAAACAGCATCCACGCCCTGGAAACTAGCCCCCTGATTCCCCACTATGGAACTTGAGGAACAATGATAACGAAATGGCTGACTTTATTTTTCTCGAGGGTTCTGTGAGGGTCCAGCCCATGTTAAAACATTCTCGAGTTCCCTTCACACCTTTTCCTTTTCCAGGGTGGATCCTTCAGCCCACTGACCTCACAGCCTCCCACAGGCAGGAAAGCAGCCTGGACTCCCTGGGGCATGATGGCAGCGCCCGGGGCAGGAAGGCCAAGGCCTTGCCTGTGTAAATCCCAGCCTGGTCTGCATGACTCCCACTCCCACTCAGATAGGTGGAATGTTAACACACCTGGTCCGAGCCTGGGTCCCACAGCAACTCCCACCCCCAACGCCTGGGTCGTGGGGACGACTTCTAGATGCAGGAAGCAGAGAGAGGCTAGGATTCGTGCTTTTAAAAGATCAAAGAGACAATGAGGGCCCAAAGATGGCAAAGCGGTTCTAATGCCAAAATTTACGACCACATGTGTCATCTGACATTTATAGTCCCCGCAGAGGGGGAAGATTTAAGCGTGCTCCCACGTACAGGCGGGACTCGCCCTGGCTCCGAGAGGTCCCCAAACCCAGCTGCTCCACAGAATCACCAGGGTGCTTTCTTTGAAACATAAGTTCTGAGGTCCTCAAAATGACTGAATCCGAGCTTGCAGGAGTGGGGTCTGGAAAGTGCATTTGTCAAAGCTCGCTGGAGGCGCCTGATTGCAGAGCCGGGTTTAAGAATGGCTGCAAAAGACAGCCTTCAATGCACCCTTCCCCGGGCCTGGAGACCTTGTACAAGCTCCTGAGTTTCCCTGGAATGCCTGGGCTGCCCACCTGCTCACTCACACTCACACATACACACACACACACACACACACACTAAAATGTACTTTCTTAGGAAGAAACAAGAGAAAATAACGATTAAAAAAAAAAAAAAAACAGAAACATAAATTCATTCCTCATACAAGTAAAAATATGGCCACCCCGTCCTCCACTTCTGCCCAAGATGACTCTCCCCCAACTCACAGGGAACAACTCTGAGGAGAGAGAGAGAGAGACAGTTAGTTGCGAGGCTGATGCTTGAAGCTTGAAGTGGGTTCCGCTGTGCACAGCTGTGGATCGCAGATGGATACCGCCTTCCCATGAGCCACTGTGCGCCTGGAATCCCATGGCAGATGCTTGAGCTATTTAACTCTTAGTAAGGCCGCAGCAAACATCACCACCCACTCGCCTGCTGCAAGCCAAGACGTGGAGGCTCTCCGCTCTCACTCCTACACACACAGGCCATGTTCAGCACGCGGGGCCGACCGCCGGAGAGCAAACTCTCCCAGTGGGGCCGCCTTGTACTTTGACCCAAACCCATGGGGTTCTCCTGCCCCGGCACCCTGACCTCAACTCCAATCCAGCACCATTCGGGATACAAAGGGCAGCCTCAACTTATGCTTTAGACAGAGCCATACAGTTTATGACCAAAGGAAGAACAGAAATGGTATCATTTTCGATCGGAACTGGGTCCCCTTCTTCTAGCTCAAGTTCCTTTCTCAGGCCTTCCTCCAAGAATACCACAAAAAACAAGTGCCCCTAATGCTGAAACATCCTAGAAGAGAAGATACAGATCATTCCCCTTTCCCCCGGGAGCACCCTCTGACCCAACACACACACATACTCAAGGGAAATGTACAAAAGACGTAGGACCAAAAATGACTTTTATGCTTCATCCCTTAACGAAGAAACAGAAGGTATGACAATGAAAACATCTACATTATCCAACTTGAACAATGCGGATCGATAGCCATCTACAAGGCTGATTTCAAAATTTAAGCAAAGATGAACAGTAATAACAGTAATTGCCTGACCTTGGATATTTCTATTGTTTTGTTCCGTGATAGCAACTACAAAAACAAATTATTTTATAGGCACCTGGCTCATTATGTGTTCCAAATTAAATCTTCATTTATCTATATGCACCAAACCGAACCTATCCATTGCCATCACTTAAAAATACATTGCCCTTCTTTCTAGCCCTGTTAATTTCCAGATGCTAATTAAATTTAAACTCATAAAAGTATCTGTTTAGCATGCATGACAAGATCATCCTTCAATATCCATTACCCACTGTACATCCCGGCATATTTACCTACTGTTTTCCGTTTGCTTTCTCATCTATATGCCTCAGTTTCAAGGGACAGACCAGGGATTTAACCTGGAATTCAATCTCTCTCCCATTTCGATTCTCCGCAAGTTGTCCCCTCTGCTTGATGCCTTTGTAAGCAACTTTCTTTCAAATTATTGCTGAGAAGAATGACTTCCAGATAATAGCACTTAAATATGGAACAGCAGGATGATAAAGGAATTCTGGAGGAAAGCTATATTTCAGCCCCTTTTCACCAGGCCATTACACAAAAAGAGAAGACTTTCGATCTCTAGAGATCCACAGTCACTTATTTATTGCTATAAGAAGGCTGACAGACAGTCTGAAAGCCACGCAGATAATGAATGGCAACGCTCACCACCGGCACCTAACATAAAACATGCTACCTCCCCACGAGGGAGTCCCAAAAGCCTGCGAGAGAATTCGAAGTAGCACCCAGCAGGAAATTACATTCACATTCTCTTTTCTCACTCACGAAAGTCGTCACAGCAAGCAAATAGCAAAAGAGAGAGACGAGTCCTGACTCCATAGGTCTGTGTTCTGAGGAACACCTCGGCTCTGGCCTGCCTTTCTCAGCTGGAGAGATGTCCCTCCCTTGAGAACTCACACTGGGCCTTTGGATGTGTCTGTCCCACGTGAGGACGTCCATGCTTCCGTGACCATTTCAAGAGAGAAGGGAGTGTGACAGCACAGGCCCCAACAACGACTCTCTGTGTCAGTGTAGAAGCGAAGGCTCCACAAAGATAAAAACAGGCTGTAGTTCCCCCCCAGCACCTTCTAGCCCAAGGAAAGGGAACGTTAATACTCTGAGTCGCAGTTCTCCCCTGACGGAGGCATCCTACCCCCTTCTAGTCTTTAATACAAAGTTTGACAAACTTTTCTATAAAAAGCCACTTAGTAAATATTTTAGGCTTTGTGGGCCACATAAAATCTGTTTCCTCAGGGCGCCTGGGTGGCTCAGTCGGTTAAGCATCTGCCTTCAGCCTGGGTCATGATCCCAGGGTCCTGGGGTCGAGTCCTGCATCAGGCTCCCTGCTCAGCAGGGAGCCTGATTCTCCCTCTCCCTCTGCCTGCCCTTCCCCTGCTTGTGTTCTCTCTCTCTCTGTCAAATAAATAAATAAAATCTTTAAAAAAAATCTGTTCCCTCTTCCTCCTCCTTCTTCTCCTCCTCCTCCTCCCCTTCCTCTTCCTCTTCCCCTTCCTCTTCCTCCTTCTCTTCTTCCTCTTCTTCCCCTTCTCCCACTCCTCCTCCTCCTCCTCCTCTTCCTCCTCCTCCTTCTTCTTCTTCTCCTTCAACTTTAAAAACTGTAAAATCCATTTTTAGCTGATAGGACATATAAAAACAGGCCAAAGGCCACATTTGGCCTGTGAGCCATAGTTTGACAACCCCTGTCTTATTATAAAATACAAAGTAAAAATGATTTGAGTTCTTCAATTCATGTAATATACAGATCTTTTTTAAAGAAAAAAAAATCCACATTGTCCTCCAAGTGTACATCCATAGGGCTCTGGGTACCCCAAATTCCAAACCAAACACTGCATTAAAATTAAATCTGTGACCCTAAGGAATCCCCTATCACCAATACAGATAAATATATATTATAAATGAGCAGTTCTGTTATGAGGTGGTGGTCAGAGGATCTCAAACGCCCTTAGTGTTTTTAGATAGCATTTGAATGAATATCAGCCTTTAAAAATTATTGTCTAACATATAGCTGTGCTCTCCCAGAGGTCTACAAGTCAGTACCACACATCGAATGTACAGTTTATAAATGGGAGAGGCGACCATAATGCCATTATTAACAAAACTCTGTTTAACATGACTATGATCTCACTGGAAAAATGTGTGGCAAAGCAACAATTGAAGTAGCAACCACCATGTTTCTTTCTTCTCCCCATCTGGCCTCATCTGGCAATACCCACCCCCTCACACACACTCCATACTTGCACCTGTTTGAATTGACTGCCG
>CM052896.1:71632613-71647974 GCA_028534135.1 Potos flavus
GGAAAGCAAGAAAATAATAATAATAATAGTAGTAATAGTAATAATAATAATAATATTTCATCCATACTATAATTATATTCAATGAAATTCAATAGGCACTAAGCATCCACTAACCCCTTCGGTGCCCCCAAGCAATATGCTGAGCTACGCCGGAGCACCAGGCATGCATCAGACAAGGTTTCTGCCTTCAAGGAGCTTATGATGACTAAATCACACACTTGTAGGAAAATTTGCATTAAACAAATTGTTTTCCTCACTTGACTTTCGGTGAAATGTAATTTGGCTAAATGACTTTGGGGGATTGATCTTCAGCAAATCTATCCGCTGCCCACGTGAGCAACTAACTGTAGAATGTCATAAGTAATATACAATGAATATAAATAAGGTGCTTGGGTTGCTGAGAGGTGGGAGGAAACAAATTCTGAAGGGACATTTGAAAAGGTCTTGAGGAATGCATAGGAGTGTAACAGACTTAGAGGGGAAGGGAATAGTGTGACATGGCCTGTACTGTGACATCGAGTTCCAGCACTGGAAGAGATACTCCATCCACATTCCCTCGAGTGAACAAAAAAGTATTTTAGGTCCTGCTCTCTTTTCAAAAACAACTGTTCTAGTTGGCCAGAAACAAGCGCCAAATTAAACCAGCCATCTTTTTTTCAGTGGTTCCAACCGGACCTCTGTTTGCCCTCCTGTTTGCCCTCCTGTTTGCCATCCTAGGCTTTTCCTACCTGCCACCACCGCCAGCTAAGTTGAGAGAACATGAGCGGTGACCACAGGCATTCGAGAATGTTCCTCAGACTATCAATCCCTACTCAAACCTGTACAAAAGCAATACATAGGAAGGCCTTATCATTTCCTCATTTTCCCAGTGTGAGGAAAGCCCTTCAGGATCCAAGTCTGGGATTCCGCCTTCCAATTTCTTGTGATAGTCATAAAACAACTCTCTCTTAAAGGGAATATGCCCTTTATAGAGAAAACCAGTCCACTCGAAGTTATCCAAATAGTCTGCCTTTTCTGGCCTTTTATGGGAGGAGGATATGCAGCAACCAAATCCGATAGCCAGATGGCTAAGTTTCCTGAACGTCCGGCACTTTGAGGTGTCGCTCAAGTGTATCATTTTTTTTTTCCCTAAATAACTTTTTTTTCTCTTCCTCTGTTTCTCTCTGCATTGGAGCCTCCACCCATGAAATTGAAAGATTTCTAGTAGAAATTCCTTTGTTGCATCAGCTTTGGAAATATGGATTACAGTATTCTGTGAAAAACATTTATTACCCCGAACTGTGACTCAGACATTGTTGCATTTCTGGGGTTATAGATTTTCTTTCAGCTAAACTAAGGCTCTAAGTCACAGTGACAGTTGTAATGTGTGTAATACCACAGTACCAGATTCTATTACACACATATTTTTGCTAGAGGTTTACGATGTTAAAAATATTTCTTCTTTTTTCCAATACCTTTCTGTACCTGTTGTGTAAATATATTAGAACCTATAACACCAAAGTCAATTTCCAGATGAAATGTGCATAACAACAGTAGTTTGTCCCTTAAAGAAAAAAAAAGTAGGTGGGGGGAGGTGGGTGCTGCATACAAGCTAATGATATTCAAGCACAATATTGAATTGTAATAAAAGATGAATGAGAGAAAGTGTGTGTCATTGTGAGGGATGGAGAAGGTTACAGAAAGCTGAGGCCCCGAAAGGATTTATCATGGGTGTTGCTGCAGGCATTGTTTTGAGAAATCTGCAGACTTATTTGCAAGTGTATTTTGTGGGAAAAAAGAGCAGTCTACTAAGGAAAGAATTTCCAGAGATTATCTTTTATACAAGATTAAGATAAAACTTAAGAAATATGTGAGAGAAATCCAACTGATTCTCAAGGGAGTGCAACTTCCAATTCATCAGCGGGTCCCGTCAATTCCATAAATGCAGGAAGAGGTCTTTGTTAAAGTACCATTGGTACTGTAATTTTTCAAGGTAGGTGAGAAAAGGCACACGTGGAAGAATGAAGTGGACTTAATTAACACACCCTCTTGCAAAGCCTTAATCCATTAGAATCACGCCAACAAATCCTCCCGCTTTCCTTGAGCATCTAAATTTTATTTAACACTCACAACCGTTCTCCGTATTTAACCATCCTTCTCTTTCTCCTATAAGAATCCAGTGTGACGAATGCTTTTATAGGGAAAAAAAAGCTGATGGCAGTCGATTAAGTCACCCAATGCAGAGAGTTTGAAAAGATAACCAGACCAGAGAGATTCAGAAATTCCTTCTATTGACTAAGTTTTAACTTCTTATGCTTTTTTTAACTTCTGCTTAATCAGTAATAAAAAAAGTGAAATTAACGAAGTTGCACTTGACCTTCCCTTCCATAGCTCCCACCGTCATGTGGAAGTGGTAAACGATAAAATGATCTCAAGGAGAGAGAATGAGAACTGACAGACAGACTGACCCAGTCAGCTCCGTATTCCTCAGCATGTAATAATGTTCACCAAAGGGATTGTTCTCCTCCGCCAAAGAAAAAATAATTATGATTTTGTCCAATTTCAGCTCACTCGGAAATTACTAAAAGAAAACTTTGAAAATGTATGGGTTTTCATTTTGTGTGTGTGTGATACTTCTTTTTTGTTTTATTTGTAGGGGGAATCTAGTACTTCACTGTCCTATTTCATTTGTAAATCCAGAATTCCGTAAAAAGACAAATATTACAATTCCCATAAAAGGTATCTAGTACCATAAAAATATGTATGCCCTTTGATCCAGTAATTCTACTTAGGTGAATCCTGCTACAGAAAATTATCTAACATGCAAAAATATTTTATATGCAAAAGTATTTTATGTGCAAAAATATTTTGCATTTCCAATACAGAAGGAGGAAATACTCTTTTTTTTTTCCCCAAATACTTTTATTTTTTCAGTGTTACAAGATTCATTGTTTATGTACCACACCCAGTGCTCCATGCAATATGTGCCCTCCTCAATACCCACCACCAGGCTCGTCCATCCCCCCACCCCCTCCCCTCCAAAACTCCCAGTCCCTTGTTCTGAGTTCACAGTCTCTCATGGTTCTTCACCCCTCCGAGAAGGAAATACTCTTAATTATCTATTCAATAGCCACATTCCTCCTCTTCTTTCCTTGATAAGTCCCTTAATAATGTGTTTGAGTAGAATTGGCATATCCCAGAGATAAATCATGACAACGATTAGTCCAAGAACAGGTATGAAACCCAGTTCTGTTCAAGGAGTTGTAAGAGAAGGCCTCCTTAGAGGGATTCCCAAAATAGAATTACTAAATCAAAGGGTATAAATATTTTTAAGGCTCTTAATACTTGTCAAAGTTTTCCTCTCTTCTTCTCTCTCCGAAAAGAAGTACATTTTTTTAAAAATTCCTTTTCTCCCTGCCCCCTTCCTTCCTGCTTCAAATTCAACTGGGTAGAAATGGAAGTCTGGGATTGGGGCAGCCATCTTGAAACTATTATGGAAGGGCCTGTGAATCACAGATACTGGCCTGTCGCCCTGATCAACTCTGGAGCCATCTGCCTTTAGACTGCACTTCGAAAAGTATCCTAACTGAAAGACACCTGTGTAACAAAATATTACAGGTTTTCAAAATGATGCTTATGAAATTTTTTGATGTAATGAAAAAGCTTATGATACAACATTAAGTAAAAGACTGGCAGGTTACAAATCTATATTTAGAATGTAATATCAGCCATGTGCAAATATGCATAGAAAAAAACGGGAAACAGACAACACAAAATGTTACGAATATTTGCCTCTAGATGATGAGATCATAAGCCATTTGTCCCTCTGCTTCTTTGTGTTTTTCTATATTTTCCAAATTCTATACAATACAATCAATTTATATTACTTTTACTATCAGAAGAAAAAAAAGACAAATAATATAGACTCCTATGAGATCAGAGAGTTAAACTAGGATACTCAGAAACAGTACCAGGGTAAATATGGCCAAGTATCATTTTCTAGCCTAAGAGCCATGAATTCTGATCATCTCCAAGGCCCTCATTTATCTTTGTAGCCAGAGGGGGGAAAATTATTGAATTTTGTACTGTCTCTGATCACTAGGTTATCTAATCTCACCAGTAACAATCACAACTTTTTCTTTTAGAATAATAAATTTGATTTTATTATTTTTACAAAAGCATCTCTTGCTCTTTGTGGGGAAAGAAAAAAAAAAAAACTTCAAGCAAAACAGAATACATTCTAGAAGTAAATGCTCTCCACCACACCAGCCCTTGGAAGTAAACACTATCAGTGGATCAGTGTACATTTTCCCATTCTGCTAGGGCATATACAAAC
Organism: Potos flavus; assembly: GCA_028534135.1. NCBI lineage: Eukaryota > Metazoa > Chordata > Mammalia > Carnivora > Procyonidae > Potos > Potos flavus. Next base: position 71,636,929 of record CM052896.1, read on the forward strand.
TTAAGAAGAAAAAAAAAAGCAAGTTCTAATTATGTAAGTTCTTACAAAAGTTACCCTCTTTTCCCCCCTTGGCATTATATTGTGGACATTTTTCTATATATAAGATTATATATATCTATATATAAGATTTATCTTATATAAGATTATCTATATATAAGATTTCTGTATATAAGATCACCTCATTCCTTATAATGGCAGCATGGTGTTCTATTGAACAGGAGTACTACAATTTATTTAATGGACATTATGGTTGTTTAAAATTTCTATTACTGAGTTTGAAGGGACTATCAATAATACTCTTCATTTTCCTATTGGATTTCAGAATAATTAAAAGACAAAGACACAGGATTCAGATATAGAAATCAGATGTCACCTCCATTTCGGCGGGCTCTGGAGAACATGGCTTAAGTGTGAGAGCCAAATGAGTTTGCTAGTAAGATCTCTACCACCACCATCAGCGTGTAACTTAAACCCCAAAACTGCAGGTTACCCCAAAGGCCAGAGATCACCCTATGGTCAAGAGCTGATAAGAACACAACTTCACCCAGCCAAACCCAATCAAGGAGACAGGGAGGAAGGGGCCAAACCGAAAGTGCTCAGCTCTTTGTTCCAAAAACAGTTTCTCCTCCCTAGGGTTAAGGTAGGTGAGGACATGGGGCAAAAGGACAAGAACAGTAGTCTGGTGGCATTTCCTCCACACGCAAACATGAAGCCCGGAGAAAGGCTGTCTCTGCCCTCACTTGTCCCAACAAGTGAATTTCCTTGTACAAATAAACCTGTGCTATTATTTGAGTACTACTGTAGGACAGAGTCCTAGATTGCTAGATCAAAAGTCTATTTAAAATCCCAAAAGGTATTTCAAAATTCCCTTCAAAAAAGTGGTAGTGTTAGGAGTTAGTTGGACAGTTAGGCAGTCAGGGCCAGGGTTCCCGACAAGAAAATATGGAGTCGGGACAGCTAAGACAAAACAGCCCTAACATCCTGTTTTCAGCTTAGACAGAACCGCACTAGTGCTCTGCTTTGCAGCCTTTGCAGAAATGACTTCTGCAGAACGTCCTAAAATAAGACAATTAACCATAAAGCATTTGTCCCTATCATGAGCAAGGGGCAGTTAAGACATCAGCCCCAGATGTTAGCACAAAAGATCTTCGGCGTGCTAACGTTAACCTAATAGGTAGACAAAATCCTTGAGCAAAGCCCTGATTGGGACGACTCGGGACACCCTGGTTGCTTAAGATAGTTCCACAAAAGAGCGCATAAAAACCCCTAAACTTAGAAACTCCAAGGGCAACCCTCTCGGGTCCCCTCCCTCTCCAGGAGCTTTATACTACTGCTCAATAAAACTTTGCTTTGCTGCCCACCACTCTCCATCTGGTCTACCTCTTCATTCTTCAAAGCAGCGTGACCAAGAACCGCGGGCACTAAAGGCAGAGAAATCCTGCAACAGTATCAATTGATACTCCCACCGACAGAGGGTAAGAATGCTTCTTTTGCCCCTACTAGCCAACTACCCACAATATTTTTCATCTTTATCAATCCGTTATACAACAATCTGTTGTCTCAGACTACCAATGAAGGTGAGCACTTTTTCGTAACTTTCCTGGCATTTATATCTCTTCTCCCACGCCTCCCTGTTCAGGAGCATGAACTTGTTTTTCCAGCAGTGATATCCCATCGGTTTTCACCTTCCATCCTCTCTTGCCAAGTCCTCTTGCAAACAACTGTACAGATTTATGAGACGTCCAGATGGGGTTAGAGGTGGCACCTCTGGGAATGAATTCAGGTTTTCCTGGAAATATAAGCCAAGCAAACATGTTCCTTTGGCTTTCATAAAACCACATCCCAGGGAAATTATTTAACCAGTCTGTACACAACTACAATATTAAATGCCAAAGTATCATTGGGAGCCAAGAGGTCAAACTGGAGGTCTAGCTCTGTCATTTAATAAACTTGGTTATCTGGGGCAAGCCAAGTCACTAAATCTCTCTAAATTCCAGTGGCTTCCTCTAGCATGTGACAGTAGAATGAGATGAACTAGAGGGGAAGTTTTCAAGATTTCTTTTTAGCAGCAGAACTGTTATGTGAGTTCGAAATGTAAAAGAGAAAAAGTCAGAGTGATTCTGTTTAAAGCCAAGATGGGAGACCCTAAGCCTCAGCTAAACAGTATCCAGCTTGCCCCCCCCCCAGTTGCCCCTGATATACTCCTCACAGAATTCTTAGAACCCCATCAGGCCCAGCTTAAAAACCCCCAGGCTTAGAACTAACAAGTACCTCCCAGCACTACTCTAGACTGTCAGGATTTAAATGAAAGACAATTCTGACTCCCTCTAGTATATAAACAAGTGCTGCTACATTTCCTGAGGGCCTGTTTCATTTTCAGGTGCCTCTAAATTTGAAGATAACTCTGTAAAAACACTGACACAAATAGCATTAGCATCTGTACCAGAATGACTCCAGGCTAGAATGGACTCTAGGAACTCTTCAACACTTAAAATACCGAGATTTGGAAATATCTAATATTAATGTTTTATCAGATTACTTTATGGGGACCATAGGATCAAGCCTTGCCCTAAAGGTAGCGGTGGGGTTTCCCCTTGATGGGAGTCATCATTTATATTGTTGCCTGGCTTAAGAAGACATCAACACAACAGCAGAAAACAGGCTTTAGGAAGAAGCCTTAAGAGGGGTGAGGAAAGAGTATCCTCAGACTGGTTACATAATTTGTGGAGCTCAGGCCAAAATGAAAATATGGCACCCCTTGTTCAGTAATTATTAAGAACTTCAGCTGGCAGAGCATTAAACTATGTGTAAGATGATTCCTTTTTTTTTTTTTAAGATTTAATTCTTTATTGGAGAGAGATCGCATGTTGGCAGGGGGTGGCAAGAGCTGAGGGAGAGGGAGAGAATCTCAGCAGATTCCTCGCTGGGCTCCATCGCTGTACCGGGAGATCATGACCTGAGCCAAAATCAAGAGTTGGTTGCCCAACCGACTGAACCACCCAGGTACCCCTGTTTGGAAGATGATTCTAATGGGGGGAACTTAGATTTACAAATGGCTCGTCTGCCAATAAAGCTGGGCTACCATCACCCCGAGGTCTAATGGTGAGTTTAGCCCAGACTCTGAAGAATAGTAATGCCTGAGGCACGTCTGATGTGAGCATGAATAAGAGGAAGTTAAGTTGACCCTCAGAAGAGCCTGGGAGCAAGGCAATGAACTGTAGGAAACCTGGCTCCTGACCTGCTAAGGAGTTAAGTAAACTATTCTCTGCAGGTCACGGCCTTTGCGCTATCCAGGAGCCTTCAGGGAATCGCCTTAAAATGGTCTCCACGTATGCTTTGGACTTTTGGAAAAGAGCTTCACAGAACTCTGGTGGAAGAGCCCAGCTCCCTCTCCAGGGGGACACATGTGGGTCACAGAAGGAGACAGCTGTGCCTAGCAGGAGAGGGTGAGCACAGGTAAATAACCATGAAACAATGTGATAAGGGCTAGGAGAGATCCACACCACGTGCCATAAGAGGGATGGTTTCCTCTTGGGAGGGCATCAGAGAAAACTCGATGGGACTGAGGAGAGAACGTGAGAATGACCCTGGAAGAAGGCACAGGTGTTAGCCAGTGGGCAACAGCACCAGAGGAGGGACAAATGAAGTAAGTTCTCACAGACAAACATGCTCTGCCATGGCCTTTCGGGGATTTCACAACGACCCACAGGAGTTGCCTTATCCTTCCTTCGCTGTGGGATGGGCTCTGTTATGGTCCGGGGGAAATCACTCACTGACTAACTGATGGCGAAGTAATAAAACACTGTGCTTTTAGACTTCTTTGTAAAGATATTTTTCAGAATTTGTGTCGGATAACTGCCAGGCCCAAAGAATGACCCACTCACGCAGGCCATTGATGGCAAATGACTTCATCCTCGGCGGGCCTGAAACAATTCAGTTGATGCTATTTTTGCTGGGTTTCCAAAATTTCACAAAACAGTTTAATTAATTAATTAATTAATTAAGTGTGTGTGGTGTGTGTTCATTGGATAAACTGCAGGCAACGGAAGCAGGTGAAGCATTCGCAGCATAGCTATGCCCACATTTCTAATGTCACCTGTACCTTTGTCTTTTGTCCCTGAGCTTTTCTCAGTGGTCTCTGTTTTCACCCATAAGAAGCTGCAAATCTGGGGCGCCTGAGTGGCTCAGTTGGTTAAGCGTCTACCTTCGGCTTAGGTCATGATACCGGAGTCCTGGGATCGAGCCCCACATCAAGGCTGCTCAGCGGGGAGTCCGCTTCTCCCTCTCCCACTCCCCCTGCTTGGTGTTCCCTCTCTCACTGTGTCTCTCTCTCTCTGTCAAATAAATAAATAAATAAAATCTTAAAAAAATAAAAACAGAGGCTGCACATCTGAGTTGCCCCAAGGAGAATACAGGCACACTAAAACTAAGTGAGCAACACAGACCTGGCTAATGCTCCTCAGGGGCGACGGAGAAGGGGGGCTGCGCTGCTCACCCCAGAACAAACGACAGGGCACCTTCACTTCTATGGGCTTTCTTCTGCTTTGGCAGCTCTGGGAGTTTCTCTTGCTCCCTTTCCATCCAGGTCCCAGTTTCCTGGCTCCTCTCATCCCCCCAGCACCACCCCCCAACTTTCAATTCCTTACCCTCTTATTACACTGAACCCCTCCAGCTGTATTTCATCGCTTTATTCCAAATTAACTGGACTAGACTTGTCAGAGGACCCACACTTCTTAGAAGTTGGGTTGATGATCACTCTTGCCCTTGGGATCTCTTTCCTTCTCCCAAATGTCTTATCAGTATATTTACCCCCAACAAGCAAACATTGTGCATTCCCAGGAGGAATTCTGGTGAATTCAGGGATCTCCTGACAGAAGAACAGAAGTTGGTTCTTCATGGAGGTTGGAATGCCGCGCACTCCCTCGGCTTTATACGGAAATGTTCCTCCTCTACTGACAGAAAGGCCGCAGGCCTGTTGCCAGGCAAAGTCTTGCCCACGACTACAGCTTCAAGAAAATCCAGCCAGACCTGTAAGAAATCAGAGTGGCTACATTTGCAAGATAGGGTTGTATCACTGCTTTGAGGTCTCAATAACTGATAGAGGAAAGTGGTATAAGCAAACTGAACTTTCTGGAATTCTAAGCCCATTTTGTGATGTATGGGGCGGGGAGAGGAGGAGTCCTCTTGGCAGACAGGCACATCTTTTTAAAAGCATTTCCTAGGGGCGCCTGGGTGGCTCAGTCGGTTGAGTGTCTGCCTTTGGCTCAGGTCACGATCCTGGAGTTCTGGGATGGAGCCCCGCATCGGGCTCCCTGCTTAGAGGGGAGCCTGCTTCTCCCTCTCCTCCCCACCTGTGCTCTCTCTCGCTATCTCTCTCTCTCTTAAATAAATAAAATCTTTAAAAAAAATAAAAAAATAAAAGCATTTCCTATTCCTAAGACATTTCCTTCATCAAGTCCCTCCCACCTAACCATTGCGTTGAGCTTCCCATTAGCCTGTAGTAGAACGATCAGAATTCAAGGTCCTCCACCATTTGAGCGAACCTTATTTCTGACCACTCCCCAAAAGGACCCTCTGCTTCTTCCCGTCTGACTGAGCCCCCTTCTCCGGTGGGTGGGCTCTTCTCTACCTCCTTGTCTTGCTCCTCGGCCTAAAATACTTTCTCACCAACCAAAGTCTCATCCAGCTGCTAGGTACATATATTTTTTCTTATTTGACTTTACCTGTTTTTTTATGCTTATTTGTGTGCAATGAATATGGATTGCTTATGTTACTTTTAAAGTTACTTTATTTTTTTTTAAACATTTAACTCCATTTTCAAAAAACAGTTTAAATTTTCCTTCCACCGTACTTATCCCAATTGGGAGAAACATCAATAATAATAATAATAATAGTAGTAGCAGCTAGCATTTATTAATACCTACAATGAGCCCACCTCTGTGCTAAGTGTTTATTTAAAAAACGTGATCTCATTGACTCTCCACAGCTACTCTATGAGATAGATGTTCCCAATGCACAGATTAGAAAACTGAGGCTCTATGAGGCAATGCTATATAACTTCCATGGGTCTCCCTGCCAGCACATGTCAGAGCTGGGGACTGCCTTTGTATTGTAGAGAATTGTATGTTTCTCACTAGTCCTACACGGTAGATTCCTCGAAAGCATTTTGGAGTTCTTCCGAGTGTCTAGCACAAAATTCCACAGGTAATAAATGTATTTAACTTCCCAAACAAGGAAACGAAGACCCAGAGAGATCAAGGGACTTGTCAAAGTCCCACAACCATTCTGACAGAGCTGGGATTAGAAACCAGTACATCCTGAGTCAGCCCTGGTAACTCTCCACCACACACACTGTCAGTGTTTAATATATATTTATTGAATGGACTTATTTCTGGAGTTCTTTTTCTCTGATCCCCTTCCAGCCATATGATTTGGTCATAATTGCAAATTAGTTTGAATACTGATAATTATTGGAAATCTAAATTAGGATTTGATAACTCAGTTTTTCAAGTAGGTTAAGTTGGCTAGATAAGAGTCAATGCCTAATACAATAGAATTCTCTGCCATTTTATTTAACGGCAAATAATTTTAAAGCATTGTAAAAAACAGTGTCTGCATTAGTAGTGGTAAAAGGTGCTGCATGACAGATTTGCTTATTTAAACCGAATATCAGGTTTTATTAGAAGACACGTTTCGAGTTAACCATCAAAGAATACCTAAATTGAAAATACCTTATAAATATGTATATATTCTATGACTGAGATTGTTGAAAAGTTATATTTTTTTAAGTTATCCACACCTAGAAAAAAAAATACAGAATTGAATAATTCTGTTTACCACAGAAACCAGGGCCTAAACTCTTTACCACAAGCAGCTGGAAACCTTGACTCTGACCTATGCCCCATCCAAACCTTAGACATAGGTAACCAAGGATACCAGAATTATATAGGAGGTCCCCTGAGGACATATATATGTAAGTGAATAAAGAGTAAACTTTCTGATCTTCAAAAAAATTACAAAGTAATACATGTTCATTATTTTGAAAATTAGTGAAGAAAACCAGAATCATCCACAATCCAATCACCAAGTCATAATCATCATAAACATGTCTCCTTCCAGACTTTCCTCTATGTACATAAATGCATTGTTTTCACACACAAAAATGGGATTATGCTTTACACCCTGTTTTGTAAACTGCCTTTTTTCCTCAACATATGGTTAATATCTTCTTACAACAGCGAGTTTGCATACACGTTACTGTTTAATGTCCACGTCATATACCGTTGTCTACCTGCACCACGATGTGAAGTAGGTATGGACACTTGACTATATGACATAGGAATAAGATGGTCTATCTGGATGCTCTGGGATGAGGTACTGGGGGGAGATACTCTAACAGATGCTCTTGTTGCCCCACTTTCTTTGGGTCCACTTCTCTGTTCTACAGTTGCCGGGGACAGCTCTTCTATATAATTCTTCAGAGGGTCCTGACTGGGATCGAACTCCAGTTACCCAGAGCTGACTATAGGTTTAGCTTATGAACAGAATGTATTCCTGTTATTAATCTCTCTCCCACAAGGAGAACAGATGGGACCACAAATTACCACCCCATCAAGTTACCTGGAAATTCATTCAGCATCTGCCTTGGATGGCAAAGGATCATCTCCCTGTGGTCTCCATCCCTCTTCACTTCCCAGTTGGATCCTCTCAGGTTTTCCCACATCTCTGCTCTGCCCCTAGGGCCCCAGCTCCAACTTAATGAAAACTAAAGCTGTGAGGTGAGCTCCTGACTCCAACCAGGCAAGGAGCATCAGGTCCTAGGGAAGCTTTAGATCTTTTATAATCATTACTAGATATTCTTCAGAATAGAATATCTACAAAGCAAACAGACCCTTCCTTCCCTTGCTAATATTGGCCACATCCAATAGCACTGCATTTCCCATACAACAATTCGAATCCTTGCCTTACTGAGTGTTGTATTAGCTTAGTATTTCTCACTTTTTAAAACTTAAAGAAATGAGGCTGCATATGCAATACTATCCACCAAATTGTGGGCGTTTGTTACGCTGGTTATATTTTCAACTAATTATTATAACGAACATATCTACTAAAATAAAAAGTGTTCAGGGGGCGCCTAGGTGGCTCAGTCGGCTAAACATCTGCCTTGGGCTCCGGTCATGATCCCAAGATCTTGGGATGGAGTCCTGCGACAGGCTCCCCGCTCTGCAAGGAATCTGCTTCTTCCTCTCCCTCTGCCCCTCCTCCCACTCATGATCTCAGTCTCTCTCTCTCTAATAAATAAATAAAATCTTAATAAATAAGCAAACAAATAAATAAAATAAAGTTTGTGCACATACCATATGAAATCATCCCAGTGGTACGCATACCACAATTTGGAAAACACTATATTGAGTAAATAAAAGACAGACTCAACATTTTAAGTAAGGCTCTGCTGTTTACTGAAATCTGTAGGCAAGAAGAAGAAAGAACACACACACAGCAGTGTTTCAGCTCCTCACTCTTCTCGGTAGCTTCAAACAACACACTATTACACATCTTTATGTGGAACAAATATGCAGAACTAGCTTAGTGACTTGAATAAGCCATATAAAGGGTCTTTTCTAAGAATTGTTTTTCTTTCCAGTCAAGCGAGGGTCTCTTAGATCCAGGGGACCTGTGGAGAGAGGGCTCCCAGGGAGGGGAATGGGTACTTCCAGCACCAGGGGGGCAGTGGAGTTTCCCTCGGCTCACAGCCTTCCTTGTCACAGCATTATCGCAACGAAAGCTCTGTATTCTACCCTTCCTTTGTCTTGCCAACGATCTCATCCCTACCACGGAAAGGGAAGAAGGTGGGCCAAGATAGGAAAAAGAAGGGATGAGAGAATCCCGTCTTGCCCTTTCTGAACTACAGGCTCTTCATCAGTCCCTGGGACTTGTTGCTTTCAGTGAGCAGAACATAAAATGCTGTCAACACACCGCACACTGGCCATGCCGTCCTCTCGAGGCGGAGTTCAGACAAAACCCAGTGGCAGCCCTGGGGGGAGGGGACCCAGCTTCTCTCTGAAGACTGACGCACGCGGCACACACGGCAAGTAGGTATCTGGGTAGTAATGGCTTCCTGGCTGCCCTGCCAAATTAGTACCACAACCTGCTGTCACCCAGCCAGGGCCTCTGCTCACAGCGGCCAGAGGCCCCGGCTCATCCCCACGTCTGGCAATCATGTTTCTCCTGTACTTGCAAAAGAATTAGCTGGACGGAAAACAAAATGAATTTTTAACTTATCAACTATGTAAAGGCACCTCAAATTTTGTGGGATATTTTTATGATTATAAATGTGGTAGATGCTTCATGAGGAAATTTAATTTTTTAAATATTTTTATTTATTTATTTGACGGAGAGAGAGCACACAAGCAGGGGGAGTGGCAGGCAGAGGGAGAGGGAGAACCCAGCGCAAGACTCCATCCCAGGACCCTGGGATCGTGACCTGAGCTGAAGGCAGACGCTTAACGGCCTGAGCCACACAAGTGCCCTGGAAATTTAATTTTTTTAATGTTAGCTTTTTAAATCTGATAGGTATAAAAGAGGAAGGAAAAAATGATATCCAAAGTTAATATCATTTCTGCTATTTTAGGACTCTCTCCAGTTTTTTTCCTGTGCATTTTCACATCCTCAAAGATTGAACCATATGTTCAATTTTTATCAATATTTTTAGTAGAAATATTTAATAGTCAAAGTATGAGTGTTTATTAGAGAGAACATAACAAAAATAAAGAAAAATAAAAATAATCATTCATGATCCCACCACCCTGAGACAACAGCATTAATATTTTTATTATTTTAGGTATAGTTTTTCTTTTAATCCTGACTCATTTACTTAACTTTCTGCATCAAAATTTTTTGCAAACATCACTTGTTTGTGGAGAGGTCACAATTAACTATTTTTTTAAGGTAAGGTTATTGAAATATACTTACTAGTTACTATAAAATAGTAAAATTCGCTACTTTTAGGTGTACAGTACCATGAACTTTGACAAATACATACAGATGCGTAAACACCACGAAAATTGAGATGTTTTCATTACCATTTTCATCACCCCAAAAAGTTCCCTCATGCCCTTTGTCTGAACATAAACATCATTTTGAATAGCTTATATCCTTAATGCTTACAAAAACCTGCCCGTAGGGTCTCAGTCAGTAGAGCACATGACTTTTGATCTCAGGGTTGTAAGTTTGAGTCCCATGTTGGGTGTAGAGATTACATAAAAAATATTTTTTTAAAAACCCTGCACATAAATATTTATATCAGCTTTATTCATAATTCCCCAATACTGGGAGCAACCAAGACGTCCTTCAAAAGGTAAATGGATAAATAAACTGTGGTACATCTATTCAATGGGAGATTATTCAGCAATAAAAAGACATGAGTCATCAAGCCACAAAATAACACAGAGAAAGAAGCTTGCTAAATGAAAGAAGTCAGCCTGAAAATCATGATTCTAATATAGTATTCTGGAAAAGGCAATATTTAGAGACCATACAAAGATCAGTAGTTGCCAGGGGTTGGGAGAAGGAAGGGAACAGTAAATAGATAACATGCAACTTTTAGGACAGTGAAAGTATTCTGTATGATACTATAATGCTGGATACGTGACATTAAGCATTTGGCAAAACCCACAGAAGTGCACAACATAAAGAGTGAACCTTAATGTCAATTACAGATTTTAGCTAATAATAATATATTAACATGGGCTCATCAGTTATAACAAATGAACCCACCAATGCAAGATGCTAATAATACCACAAATTGTTGTTGGTATAGTGGGAATATATGGAAACTCTCTGCACTTTTATTCAATTTTCCTATAAATCTAAAACCGCTCTAAGAAATAAAATATTGGAGACAGGAGCAAGATGGCAGAGGAGTAGGAGGCAGAGATAATGTCTGATCCCAGAAGTTCGGCTAGATAGTTATCAAACCACTCTAAACAACTAAAACTTAGCAGGAGATAGAAGAGAAGAAGAACAGCACCTCTAGGAACAGAAAAT
>CM052896.1:71648474-71687524 GCA_028534135.1 Potos flavus
GATGATCTCGAAGTGTCAAGCAGGGGCATAAGCTGTGTCTCTAACAGGCTCCCAGTGTCTACCAGCTAGACCTCAAGACCTGACCTTTATTGCCCACCTGCCTGTACTCACTAACTTCTGTCTTACATTTTTCCTTGAGCCCTTCTTTCTGGTTAACCTCTTAACTCAGACAAATGAAACCCAAAACCACCCTCACGTGATGGCGAGTCCCCTGACAAGACCTGCGGCCAGCCCAGCCCAGCCCAGACCACCCAGACCGTTTGAGGTAAACCCCTGACTGGAGCTTAGGCAGATGGACTGGGAAGTGACCCGGAGAATGACTGGCTATTGCCTTTACCTCATCATAACACTAAAACATCCGCCCGCAGAGGAGCCTCCGCCTCATTTACGTAACCATACAATGTGTGTAGGCGTGTTTCTTTAAGGTTCATGCGCAACCTGACACTGGCCCCCCAGAGGATGACAAGGCTTCCCGCTCTAAATATTCCTCCTAACCCTAAACAAAAGGTACCCATTCACCCTCCTACTGGGGGAGTCACGGCTTTCGGCTTTCGGCTTTCGAAGCCTTTCCTGTGATCTTATTTGCTGCAAATAAAGTTTTCTTTGTACGACAACTCATCTGGGGCAGTTTCCATGACTCACCAAGGAGCAAACTCAAGCTGGTTCCGTTACACCGAACCGGGCTGAGTAATAGGTCAAGGAGCAGACCTTCAGAACAGGGACCTTTGGGGGGCCGCCCTGAGGGAACTCATTCTTCAAATGTCATAGCATCACTAAAAGTGACAAAGTTACGTGAGCAGCGAGCAGGGCAGAAGACAGACCCAGCCCCAGCACGGACGTCAAGGCTGAAGCAGTGGAAGCAGGATCAAATGCTTCTCCACCGATGTTCTCTGCCTTGGGGCCCAGCTCCCCCAGCCAGGGGCACTGTCACTGAATAACAAGTGATCCTGTGCCCTGGGAACTCCTGCTTCTTGCAACCCTGCTTCTTTCTGGCAGCCTCGAGCTACTTCTGCTGTAAGCAGAAAGAGTTAGGGGTCCCCAGAAAAAGAAAGATAAGACCTAGCTTCCGTGACACTAGAGAAGTCATTTTAGGCCTCCAGCTATTTCCCATGATCTATGCCCTATTTGCCCAAGCACACTTTTCGCAGAAGTTTCTGGAAGGTGACAGAATTACAAAAAAAAAATGCAAAAACCACAGTAGTTATGGATTTTAAGGGAACAAAGGGAATGCAAAAACTAACAGTCTCCACCAGGCCAGGAAATAGGATATCACGGACAATAAATCAGTGGTAAAACTCCCAGCGCTATGTCAAAAGTAAGCAAGACCCTGCATTCCTAACCCGAGATAAGGAACTCAAGACATCATCCGGTTTATACCAGCTCTCAGAGCATGCCCACAACCCCTTCTCCCTGGTCGGACAGTTACAGCTGCTTCATTATAAAGTCTCCATCCCAGGAGAAGCACAAGCTTCGTTAATATAACATAAAGATGAGTGTATATACATAAGTGGGCAAGTTTTCTAAGTAGGCCTTGCCACCTTATACTTGCCTGCCTTTACCACTGTGACAAATCTCCCCTTTCTGAATATTCATCCTAAACCCTAAATTTAAAAAACTGCTCACCCCTGCTTGGAGAGTCATGGCTTTGGAAGTTATGCCCCATGATCTCCTTATTTGCTGCAAATAAAGTCTCTTTTGTGTGACAACTCCACCTGGTGTATCTCTGTAACTCACCAAGGAATGAACTCACATTAGTGTGGTGACGTTATGTCATCTCTGATGAAGGTAAGTCCTGCTCCTCTGTGATCTTGGCCTCCCTGAGCAGCTCGTCCTCTGTCAGTGGCCACTCACAAGGGGGCCTCTTTCACCGCCGGGACTGGCCCTGCCTCTCCTGGACCCAAGGGAACCTTTGCGTGTGCGCTCAGAGACAGACACATGGACTTTAGGCTGTCGGAGCCATCAACCTGCAGTCCTGGCCAGAGCAGCACCTTTTCTTCTAGGGCCTTCCGAGAGCGCCAGAAATGCTGACCTTCGGAGGCCTCAAGCTCTCGGGAGGCCGCTCACAGGCCTGGTGCTCCTCAGTGCTACCTTCTTGGCTCTTTGGCTTCTCGGCACTGATGTCAAAGCCGAGGCCCACCTCGTCCACTGCGTCTGATGGCCCTCTTGATACTCATCATCTCCAGAATCCTCGGTGAAACCCCCAGAAGTCATCTGGTAGAACTCCTCTTCCTCCTCTGCCTCCAGCCCAGAAAGCTGGTTCCTTGAGGTCATATGGCCTTCCTTCCCAGACTGTGCACCACCAGCGGGCCCTCGCCAGCTTGGTCGGACAAAGGAGCATGGGCAAAGTCCCAAGGAGGGGTCAGCACATCATGTCAGAGGACACAGGGCTGAAGTAACGCAATGGAGGAAGGGAAATTAAAGGAGGTGAGATCAGAGAGATGCCTAGGGCCAAATCACTTAGGCCTGGGTAGGGACTTCAGGCTCTAAGAGTGACGGGAAGCCACTGGAGGGTTTTGAGCAGAAGTGAGTTGTGACTGATTTTACATTTTAACTGGGTCACTCTGGAAAATGTTTAGCCAATAATCTATAGGAGGACATGATGGGCAGCTTCTAAAATGGTTCCCAGCAATTCCTGCCTCCTCATGTTGAGTGCCGTGGTATTGTGACCTATACGTGATTTCATAAGAAATACACATTTTGTCTTCCCCACATTCTGAACAGAGATCCTAATACCCTTTGAATTTCCTAAGTGATGAGAGGGATGAAGATATCTTTTGTTATTCAGAACAAATCCCTTCCATCCACACCTCATTTTATTTAACAAGATGACTAAGAGAAAACCCCTAGGTAACCTAAAGATGGGGGCTGTCTGCCAGGGGAACCAAGCTTGATTATAGGATTGGAACTTCCAGCCCCACCCCAGCTCCAGAAAGAGAGGCTAGAGACCAAATTCAATCACCAATGGCCAATGATTTAATCAACCATGCCTACTGTAAGAGAGCCGCCTCCATAAAAACCCAAAAGGATGAAGTTCAAAGAACTTCTGGATGTGGGAACTCGTGGAGGTGCTGGGAGAGGGCACCTTGGAGAGATCATGGATGCTCTGCCCCCCTTCCCACACACCTTGCCCAAGTCATCTCTTCCACTAGCTGTTCCTGAGTTATAGCCTCTTATTTTTTTTAATTTAAATTTTTAAAGATTTTATTTATTTGTCAGAGAGAGAGAGAGCACAAGCAGGGGGAGCAGCAGAGGGAGAAGCAGGCTTCCCACTGACCAAGGAGCCTGATGCGGGGCTTGATCCCAGCACCCTGGGATCATGACCTGAGCTAAAGGCAGACGCTTAACCGACTAAGGCCCCCAGGCGTCTCGAGTTATAGCCTTTTATCAGAAACTAATAATCTAATAAATAAATTCTTTCCTGAGTTCTGGAAGTCTCTCTAACAAATTAATTGAACCGGAGAAGGAAGTGTTGTGAACTTTTGATTTATAGCCGATTGGTCCGAAGCATAGGTGACAACCTGGATTTGTGACTGGCTCCTGAAAGCCCAATTGTTTTCTCTTGTGAAACTGAGCCCTTAACCTGTGGGATCTGATGCCATCTCCAGGTACAGGCATCTCTTGGAGATAGTGTGGCTTTGGTTTCAAAGCACAGCCGTAAAGCAGATATTGCAAGAGAATCAAATGGATTTCTCAGTTTCCCAGTGCATATAAAATTTATGTTTACGTGATATTGTAGTCTGTTTATTAAGTGTGCAATAGCATTATGTCCTTAAAATTTTTTTACATTCCTTAATTAAAAAATACTTTATTGCTAAAAAATGCTAACTCTCATCTGAGCTCTTAGGGAGTCATAATCACTGATCACAGATCACCATAAAAAATAGATTGACATATTGCACAAATACCAAAACGTGACACACAGACACAAAGTAGCAAGTGCTGTTGGAAAAATGGTGCTAACCCAGCCAACACAGGGTTGCCACAAGCCTTCAATTTATAAAAAACGTAAATTTTCTTTAAAAAATAGCAAGCAGTATTCTGCAAAGTGCAATAAAGCACGGCACAGTAAAACGAGGTATGCCTATAGATGGTGTCCGAACTGAGTTACGCTGGGGACACCCAGCCGGTGTCACAGAATTGCTGGATACGTGGAAAACCCCACACATCTGTGTTTGGAAGCGTTGTGAGTGTGGCAGTTTTGTGAGAGTAAAGGAGAGACAGACACACAAGAGGAAGTGAGCTTTTCCTTACGGTGCCCTCTGCTCATCCTCTTCCCTTGAGTATGGGCTGGGCCTAGTTACTTGCTGCTTTTTTTTTTTTTAATTCACAGAGAGAGAGACTGCGAGAGAGGAAACACAAGCAGGAGGACTGGCAGAGGGAGAAGCAGGCTTCCCATTGAGCAGGGAGCCCGATGTGGGGCTCGATCCCAGGACCCTGGGATCATGACCTGAGATGAAGGCAGATGCTTAACGACTGAGCCACCCAGGTGCCCCTACTTACTTGCTTCTGACAGAATACTGCAAAAGTAATGCTAGGCCACTTCCAAGATTAGGTTACAAAAGACCAGGGCTCTCTTCTTACGCAGCCTCTCTCGCCTGCTCTCCTGCTCAGAGCCCTCGCGGAGCGGAAGCCAGCTGCCTGGTTGAGAGAAGGCTCTGGAGAGGTGTCTGTGACCAGGACTGACGTCTACAGCCAACAGCCAGGGAGAACATGAGGCCTTCTAACAGCAAAGC
Source organism: Potos flavus (assembly GCA_028534135.1). NCBI lineage: Eukaryota > Metazoa > Chordata > Mammalia > Carnivora > Procyonidae > Potos > Potos flavus. The sequence goes on from CM052896.1 coordinate 71,653,208, forward strand.
GAGCAAACTCAGAAGCAGATCTACCCCGGTGGGGTTTTGAGATGGCAGCAGTTCAGCCAACCCCTTGGCGGCAACCTGACAGAGGCCCAGACATCAGAGGGCCCCGAGAAGGCTCGCCTGGATTCCTGACCCTCAGAAACCCTCCTGAGATAGTAACCGTTGCATCTAGGTTTGGGGGTAGCTTGTCATGAAGCAGGAGATAACCAATACAGAAGGCAAGTTGGAAAGCAGGAAGATCCAATTTTATAGGACATGGAAATGGTCCACCCCCTGGGGGATAATGGCAGTTGGGACTAGCACGGAGCAGTGGCCGAGGTAAGAATTGGTTGCACTGAAAATGACTTTTGCAAAGTACCACTTAGTATGTTTATGTTTGTACCATTTCTACTCCTTCATAAGAATTAGCCTAAGCAAGGAAATTAGCCAAGCAAATTAGCCTAGAATTTCTGGAAAGACCTAATTGATTGACCCGGTTTAGGAGACGCCATGACACAGTACAAGTCTGTGTGGCTGAGTCCAAATGACTCAAAAATATCTATATCCCTGTTATGGGTTGAATTGTACCGCACCCCCCGGCAAAAAAAAAAAGTTGTGCTGAAACCTTAATCCCACATACCTCACATGTAACCTGATTTGGAAATAGGGTCCTTATAGACGTAACTAAGTATACATTTCTGTGACTTAAAGCCCCTCAGTTTGTGGTACTTTGTTATCGTGGCCCTAAGAACCTAAGACAGTATCTGTCAACGATCCTCCTTCTCTACCCACCACCCTTCTAGGTTGTGAGATGCTAAGTCAACCCTCAAATCTCCTCCTTCAGCACCAACGGAGCAGCACATTCATAAAGACCGTTACGGAATGCTTCGTGGCAATGCCGATGATGATTTACCTTTCTTTTGTTGCTTCTGATACACAAAAGATGAGTCTGTGCTGAACACATCAGAAATCTTTTCAATTATTGCTCATGGGTGACCAGCCTCTGATTCATTCCACGGCAAATGAGGCCACTGAGAAGATATCAGTAAGGGATTTATGTTTTAGTAGCACGTTTAATTATGATACAACCACGACTGTCTCTTACACAGGAATTTAGCATGCAAGATTTACAGCTCTTAGCACTATTTTAGCCTTTGTTGTCTCAAAGAGCCTTGTTTCTGATGTTTTATTAGGCTACCAACCTCTGTTAGATTGTGTCAGATTGCCCCCTACTGATTTAGGCTCATAATTTCATCCTGGCTGCTGCTGTTTTGAGTTGCCTTTCAGACTGTTTTTTTACCCGGGTCTCTAAACCTGCCCGCCCTCATGCCCCAAAGAACACGGAGAACACTGGAATGGTGGGGGCGGGGGAGAGGGGTAACTCTTTTTTCTTTTTTTTTTTTTCTTTTAATAAAACCTGAACAACCACAAAATATATATATGAAGTTTTTTGTTTCAAAACACATCATCGGGCCGGCTTAAGCTTGCAAGAGAAATTAAGTTTCCGGAATAAAAACGGATCAGATTCTTTTCTTTCTTATTTCTTGATGGCTGCAAACACCTTCAAGAGATATCCTCTCTTTTCATGATGTGACAATGGGAATTTTTTTTTTTTTTTAAAGAAAAGCTGATGAAATTTTAACTAATCCAATCAGCCAGAGGAAAGCAATATGACAAAAGACACCTAAAAGGAAGGGCGGGATTTCTTTTCCGCTTCAAAGGTGTTGCTGTGTGATGCTGTGAAAAGGTGCCCCCCCCCCCCAGGCAGGGGGGTCGGAGCTCAGCAAACACCCCATGGGCCTCCCCCAGCCTCCTCGCTGCTGTCCCTCCTTTGCTGGTCCACCGCTGGACACGAGGATGGGGCCAGCCACGAGAAAAGGGACAGAGGCCCGGGAAAGGGTAGAGGAATGTAAAAATCAGGAACCGGGAAATGAGTATTTGGGCTTTAGAAAACAAATCTGTTCTCAAGGTATTTGGGCGGCCCTCCAAACGCCAAAGCTAATCACTAGAACGAACCCCAACCCGTATCACGTCCGCCATACCCAACCGGGGCTGCTCTCCCTCCAGGCCGTCCCAGGGATGCCTAGGGCACCTGACCCTCTGAGCTATACTTCATGAGACTGCATGCAGCTTCCTTCCGGGGATCCATGGCATTTCGGCATACACAGCCGTCTTGTAACTAGCTCTCAGGAGAGTCTGGTTTCTGGTGATCCCTGTCACTGCCTGGGCTTGGTTCCGAGTCCTCTGCAACTGCCTCGTGTCCTGCCCTGCCTGGGCTAGAAGGCTCTGGAGAGGGCAAGGAGAGGACCATTCTTCTTTCCTGCCTGCCCTGTTATGCGCACTGCAGCCCGTGCTCCCTCCCTGGACTTACAAAGAAGGGCACGGATGGGGGAGGGGGGGAAGGTCACTGGAGAAGGGCTAGCGTGATCGCAGTATGCCAGAAAAACCCAAAACCTAGTCCATAAAAGATTTCTTTATCTTGCCTGGTCCAAGAGAATAGCCCAGCTGCTATCGTTGGCTCTTCTCCATTCCTCCTCACTCCCATTCATAAAATCGTTAGAGAAGGCCATGTGCTGCTTTCTCACAGAGCAGATCAAGTTGTGCTCGAGTCCAGAATGAAGTTGGATTGAGATGCAGGGGGCTAGAATGGCAGTCTGAGCAGTCTGTCTGTCCTCTCTACCCTGACTCCCCCTATCTGACTGCACCCACCATGAATCAATAAATTGTAGGCTAAGTCTCTCTAGGGGTCCAACACCATGTCAGAAGCGTGCCAGAAGTACACAAAAGTATACTATACTAAATTTCTGGGGGTGCCTGGGTGGCTCAGTCATTAAGCGTCTGCCTTTGGCTCAGGTCATGATTCCAGGGTCCTGGGATCGAGCCCTGCATAGGGCTCCCTGCTCCGCAGGAAGCCTGCTTCTCTCTCTCCCACTCCCCCTGTTTGTGTTCCCTCTCTCGCTGTTTCTCTCTGTCAAATAAATAAATAAAATCTTAAAAAAATAAATAAATTTCTGGAGCCCGTGGATTTGCCTCTCACGGCAGTCCAAGCGACTCCTGACCTATAGCAATTTGTCTTTTGCTGAGGCCCAAATCTGAATGGTAAATAGCAGAACACCAGGGTTTGGGAGACAGTCACTTGGTAATTCAGCCTAGTTAGTCTAGTTAGCTAGTGATCCTAAAAATACAATGTCATTATTATTTTCTTAATTGACCTTATACCTGGTACTGGACTAATTACTTCCTATATATTATCTCATTTAACCATGATTTATAACCACTTTATCCCCACTTTATAGATTAAAAAAAAACCGAGATTCAAAGAGGTAGAAATATACTCGAGATCATAAAACTAGTCACTGTGACCAGGCAAAGCCATAGAGCTAGTTAGTGTGATTGAGAAGATCACATACTAGTTAGTGTGACTTGAGCAAGACCACAGAGCTAGTTAGTGTGACTGAGAGAGATCACAGACTAGCTGATCGGGGACGACCCCAGGCGGGCCTTACTCTGCAGCTCAAGCAGTTAACTACATCACTTCCACATCCTATGTCCTTCTCACGCCAGGCGTGCGGCAATGACTATGAAACCATCAGAATTTTGCCACCATGTGAAAAATGGCTGTAGATGCTAGAGATACCTTTAGTGGACAGTGAAAAGACTGTGGTATGAGAATACACAAAGATTACACTCATCTCCAGACAGAAATATAAATCTGGAAAAGGCCAGCAGCCTGAATTAAAACAATTCCACTTTTCTGGATTAGGGAATTTTGAAAAGATCTGGAGAGCTGAGTGTTTTACACACAGCAATAGAGGTCAATATACACCTATGTACGTATGTGGATATTAATATAGATATAGATAAGACACATTTCCTGCTCTCCAGAATAGAACACCATTAGCATATCATGTGAAAGAACAATTAGAAGCTAAAGTACACAGAGGGGACTGTGGATTAAAGGTGCTCAGGAACAGAAGTGCATTGAAGCACCTCCCTTCAGAGAATGTACCTGAAGATGAAGTAAAACTCGAGTCAGGCCCTAAGTGATGAACACGATTTAGATGGGTGGAAGGAAAAAGGAGGATTTCTAGGCAGATGAAACAAACTCAGACACAGAGATAGGCTCACAAATGAGCATAAGCAACACAGGGAATTTTAATCTAGATCAGAAGCCCAGTGGGACCAGGAAATGTGCCTCGGCTTGTGGTACAGTTCTCTCTCCAAAGACTAACACATGGTAGGCCCTCGGAAGCTATTTAGTGATGAAAGAAAGGAAGAAGGGAAAGAGGGAGTGGGCGAGGGGGGCACAAGAGAGAACTCAAATGAAAAAGATAGAACAGAGAGTAGCAATGTAGAAAGTAGAAATTCCTGACCACAGAAATCATGTGTGTTGGGTCTGAAGGGAAATAGGCTTGGTAAGACTAGGTGGAGCAAGGGTAGGAAGGGCCTTGACCAAACAAAGTCAGGGCCCAGAGTCAGAAGTAGAGAGCAAGATAGAGCCAGATGGAAAACCCATGTGTTCTCAAGCCTTCAGAGAAGCATGTTAAAAACCACGGAAAATGGGGGCGCCTGGGTGGCTCAGTGGGTTAAAGCCTCTGCCTTCGGCTCAGGTCATGATCTCAGGGCCCTGGGATCGAGCCCTGCATCAGGCTCTCTGCTGGGCGGACAGCCTGCTTCCGCCTCTCTCTCTGCCTGCCTCTCTGCCTACTTGTGATCTCTCTCTCTCTCTGTCAAAATAAATAAATAAAATCTTTAAAAAAAAAAAACCACGGAAAATGAATGGTTTCACACTGAATGGGCTTAACCTCAGAGGACATAGGCTGGAGTAAGCAGGGGCAGAGCCCTTAGGGAGTCATCATGGCCGTCCAGACACAAGAAAAGATGAGAGTTTGACCTACGGGAATGGCTGAAGGAATGGGAGAAGGGATGAAAAATTGAAGAACCTGTTGAAGGGGCAAAATCTATTCAATGTTGTTAACAGTTGAGCCAATGGAGGGGCACCTGGGTGGCTCAGTGGGTTAAAACCTCTGCCTTTGGCTCAGGTCATGATCTCAGGGTCCTGGGATCGAGCCCCGCATCGGGCTCTCTGCTCAGCGGGGAGCCTGCTTCCCCCTCTCTCTCTCTGCCTGCCTCTCTGCCTACTTGTGATCTCTCTCTCTGTGTCAAATAAATAAATAAAATCTTTAAAGAAAAAAAAAACAGTTGGGTCAATGGAGATAAACAGGGGGAAATAGGTCAAAATTTCAAGTGGGGAGCCTGAGAGAGTAGTAGTATCATGCTTATTAAAAGTGAAGTTAACCTGGCTTAAGATGAAGAGAGGGAGATACTAAACTCAGTATGTGACATAGAACTGGAGATAGATACAAAACTACACATAACATCCTGAGCAGTAGAGAGTTTGAGAATTTGTTCATGGTTTTTCTTTTTTTTTTTTTTGTTCATGGTTTCATACATGAGTATGTTTGTAGGGTCAACAACTATGGTATAGCCACTAAGCAATTTTTTTAAAGATTTATTTATTTATTCTGGGGGGGAGGGGCAGAGGGAGAGGGAGACTCTCAAGCAGACTCCCCACTGAGCATGGAGCCCAACTCGGGGCTCGATCTCACAACCCCAAGATCACGACCTGAGCCAAAACCAAGAGGTGGATGTTCAAACCAACTGCATCACCCTGATGCCCTAGCTACTGAGCAATTTTAATTGAACTACCATATTTTAGAATTAGAAGAAACATAAGCTATCTTTATACAATATACAGTGTACATGTTTCAAATGCTTACACGATATACAGCAGTATTTGTCCACCAGCATCCATTTGAATAACCTCTAGTGAAAATAGCTCACTTCTCTTTTTAGGTGGCTCTGTTTATTAAAAGTTTTTCATAATATTGGTATATTTTGGCAAAACGAAGCTGACCTTAGGCATAACGTCAGCTATCTTACAAAATAGGTGAGGAAGACGTTGCTACTTTTCCAATATCCACTTTCCCCTTCTTCCTTAAGAAAAAAAGTTTTGTTTTTGTTTTTTAGTGGGACAGCTGATTACCCAGAATAAAGACTACCTTCCCAGACTCCCTTCCAATGGGTTAGCCAAGTGACCTAGCTCTGCCCAAGAGGATGGGAGCAGAAGGGATGTGGAGAATTTCAGGTCATGCCCTTAAATGGAAAGACCATGCCTTACACTTGCTTCTCTTTCCTCTTTCTCACTGACTGGAATGTGAGTGGGATGCTGGCCAATGGAACAGCCAATATTATTGAACACAAATGAAGCTTCATGTTGAGGACAGCAAAGCAACAAGAGAGAAGGAGCCCGAGATCATCATAATTGTAGAAATACATATGCTCACCTTCTTAGTCCCAGATCCGTATGAGAGAGGATTAAACTTCTATTTTGTTTAAGCTATTTCATTTGGGTTTCCGTGAGAAGAGCCAAATTACATTCTACCTAACACTTTGACTCTAATCTCTGCATCTATCATGCACTAACAAGTTGCCTAACTTCTCTGGGCTTCAGTTTCATCTACAAAACTTAGCCTACTCCATAGGGTTGCAGAAGAAATTAAATAAGACAACGTGTGTAAATCTACTTGGACAGTGAGTACCCAATAAATTGTAGCTACTACTAAATTGTTACTATTATTATCAATTGATATGAAGATTTGCAATTTCAAAACTAAATCCAAACAGCTATAATTCCTTAGTAGTGGTGAAAAAAAATTACTGTATTTTAATATAGTAATTGAGGACTAGTTTATTAGTCTGAACAATTCTGACACAGAGTAAGTATCTTCATTTCATAGTCAAGAGACCCAGAAGGGTACGGAAACTTTTTTCAAACTCAGAGTAAAACAATAACTAAGTGTTAAAACTTGAATTAATTTTAGATCCTTCACTCCCTCGAGGCTTAGTTACTGGAGCAAGCAATTGGACAGGAAGTGGGAAAGAGCTTCTCCTTATGCAGAAGCTCTTCCATCACTATTGCTCCAGATGTCCTTCCAGCACTTTGCAAGTCTCTCATTAATTGAGAAGCCTGAGTGTTTTCTTTTCCTTCTATGTGAGGGAATATCTACCTACTGAGTATCCAGGCCACCATGAATCATTGTCCTTACATCCTCTGCAAAATTACTCCCTCTTCTCAAATGTTCCACCTTTCTTTTTTCTTCACACATCTGAAGTCCCATCAGAGGGACAGCAACCTCGAGAATCTCTTTTTTTTCCAAAGAGTTACTTTTACTTAGGCTACAAAAAGCAGTAAGTGACACTAAGCACTAAATATCTGAGGGTGGATAAAAGACTGGAGGAAGGAAAGAAAGCAACTAACTTGATCCAATGAAAAAAGCTCCTTAAAATTAACCATATCTCCTAATAGAATCAAGAAAATTCTCTGTCGGGGCGCCTGGGTGGCTTAGTTGGTTAAGCCTCTGCCTTCGGCTCAGGTCATGATCCCAGGGTCCTGGGATGGAGTCCCATGCTGGGCTCCCTGCTCAGTGAGAAGCCTGCTTCTCCCTCTGCCTCTGCCTCTGCCCCTGCCCCTCCCCCTGCTCCTTCTCTCTCTCTCTCTCTCAAATAAATAAAATCCTTTAAAAAAAAAAAATTTCTGTTATGTGAGAAAGGCATGAAAACAAAACAATGGAGTCTTTGAAAGGAAACTGAGTTTTGGAAGGAAATATTTTTTAACAAACTGAAGGCATTCTCACTGCAAAACATATTCTATTTCCTAAAAGAATAAAGTAAGACATAAAATCTCCCTCACTTTTGACTTCCCAGGTCAACTCTCGAGTAAATGTGCTTCATAATTTCTTACACATCCTTCTAAAAATTGTCCCGCATCTACGAGAAAACAGTGTGTATGTTGAATAATTATATAGGTCTTTTTCTTGTATTATTTCTAAAATTATCAATGAAAAAAATTATTTTTAAGATCCTGATTCTTAAAGCAAAACTCCCTGCTAACAAGAAGTAAAAGCTTCCCCTACAAAAATCTCAGGCTTTCACGAGAGTCAGCAGAAGTCCAGGTACTCTGTGAAACAGAAATCATCAAATGCTTCAAAATATTTAATTTCCTATTCCAGGAATGTGAAACAGGTGTAATTAAAGTAACACTTTTTTAATTAAGTGACCTCTCTTGACCAACCATCTGTGAATAATTCAGATTTCCCCCTTATTATTACTGTAAAATTAAAACGAGGTCATATAAACAGGAAGATCCTCTTTAACTATCTTTAAGCACCAGCAATATATATTTTCCACCAGTTAAAATCCTTAATGATACAAAAAATCTGTCAAGCATAACTCCCCCAATTCATTTGCCTGAGACCATCAATATTTTATCATGCACTTGCAGTTGGCTTTAATTTAACAGTCCAGGTTACTAATCAAACAAAACACCCAAGTCATTAAAAGTTAGCGTGCCATTTAGAAAGTGCATTTCACGTTTATTAAAATATCTTTCATGCAGCCATTAGAAACCTAAAGTTTTAATTACAATCAGATATTTAGTTCTACTCCCGTTACGCACTTGGCACTCTTTTGCAACTGCCCTGATTAATCTTCCAGACCAAGTTCATCCATTACCTCCTGAAATTATTTTCTTCTCAATTTCTTCAGAATTCATCTTTCTGCCCCGCCCCCCACAAATAAGTAAAATGCACTTTAAAAGTATACAAAATAACTGCCTAAAAGATAACCCATTTAAAAGATTTCATTTCAAAAAAAAAAAAGATTTCATTTCAAATGTAATTTATCCTTCATAAAAGAGGCATCTTTCAGAAAGACAAATTGAAATTGGAAATTAGCTCTTGGTGTCTTTATCCTCAATGTCCGTTATTTGTTTTTCTTCCTAATGATGGGGAAAGTTCAACAGGCATTTTCTTACAATTTTCTAACTGTGTGATTCGACTAAGTGTTACTTTCCTTCAGCTTTCCAACCTTCCCTACTCCCGTTCCTGCCCTGGCTTGCTCCAAAGGTCCATGAATGACATTACTGATATGGCAGACATCAGATTCTATGGTGAATCTAGCTCTTCAAAATTACAGCATGTAGACTTTCCACCGGTCATATTCGCTGTGCACTAGAAGACGCTGTAGATGAGATGCAGAGTTGATGGCTGGTGGGGGATCACTTGATCTCACTTCTAAGAGCCACACCAGTGAAAACCATGGGACCCCTCCTGAGATCAAGGCCTGCAAGTACCCAAATGTGAATGGAACTGAGAGTCCATGCAATACAAAATGAGCTATTCTTCAATGATTAAAAAACATCCTGTATCCATGGGGTGCCTGGGTGGTGCAGTTAAGCAGCAGACTTCTGGCTTAGGCTCACATCATGATCTCAGGGTTGTGAGATCGAGCCCCAAGTCAGGCTCTGCGCTCAGCTCTGAGTCAGCTTAGGATTCTCTCTCTCTCCTTTTGCCCCTCCCCAACTTATATGCATGCTCTCTCTCTCTCTTTTTGAACTAGAGAAATAAGATCTTTAACAATAAATAAATAAATATAAAAATAAACATTTAGAAATTTACATTTAAAAAAGATATGGAAGCAACCCAAATCAATAGATGGACACAGTTCACTATAGATGGGTAAAGATGTCATACACATACACATACACACACACACACACACACACACACACACACACACACACACACACATATATATACAATGGAAAGTCACTTAGCCATTAAAAAAAGGGTGAAATCTTGTCATTTGCAACAACATGGATGGGCCTAGAGTGTTCTACACTAGGTGAAATAAGCCAGAGAAAGACGAAAGCCATATTATCTCACTTCTATATGGAATGTAAAAACAAAACAAATGAATAAACATACAAAAATAAGCAAACGGATTCATAAATACAGAGAACAAACTGGTGGTTGCTAGGGGGATGAGGAGATGGACAAATAAGTGAAAGAGATTAAGAGGTACAGACTTCCAATTATAAAATAAATGAGTCATGGAGATGAAAAGTACAGCGTGAGGAATATGGTCAACAATACTGTAGTAACACTGTGTGGTGACTCCACTTATGAGGAGCACTGAGTAATGTATAAACTTGTTGAATCACTGTGTTATACACCTGAAACTAAGAGAACACTGTATGTCAATTATACTTCAACAATAAAAATTTTTTTAAATTTTGTTCAAGTCCCTCCCTTCTCACCCAATTGCAAAATAATAAATCCCTGGTACACGGCTGAGTACAAAGAGGTGAGGAAAACGTAGTGAAGGTGTCGCCCACGCTACTCTAACAGCATCTAAGCCCCAGGTGGGCCGGGCAAAACTACCTTTACTGAAAATTCACAAAAGAACTGAAAAAAAAAAAAGGTTCTACCACCATCAAGAAGCCTCAGTTCAAGGAGACAACAAGGAGAATATAGGAAAATAAGAGCATCTTCAAGGTCAGATCTCTGGTCTTCATGGTCCTCTTTAAGGATTCCTCTCTAAATGAAATTCACGAAAGACAGGATATTATTCCCCTTCAGATTCACACAGGTTGCTCCAGAGTTCCTGTACTGAGAATGCTAAATTATTCAAAGATTAACAGGCACTTGGACCTACGGAAGGCCCTGTAAAGAAAGACGAAGGACGCTGAATTCAAGATCCTACCCCTTAAGATGTTGACACTCTAGTTGGGAAGACAGACCTCAGGGACACGAAATAACCGTACATCACCTGCGAAGCACTGTATCCACTGAGATAGATTAATATAGTCTGAACAGAGCACGCGGAGAGCTCACGGGGCTGCCATGGAGAACCAGTCAAGTCGGGTTGGGTGACTTGCAAACAGCTTCCAAAAGAATGTGTAGTCTGAGCTCAGACTTCAAGGACCTGTTCCACAAATAGCTATAATACGACAGCAACTAGCTCAAAGTATGCACAGATGAGGCACTCCATAAACCCTGCTGAAAGAGGAATACGGGACACGGTAGTTGGGATAAAGGGTATGATTTCAGAGGAGGGATGAGAATTAGAATAACACTGAGAAGAGCTAGCATAGTACTTACTATGTTCTGGGCACTCAATTTTGTGATTCATAATCTCATTTCATCCTCACAACTGTGGTCCAGTTATCTTTGCCAAATGACAAGCCACCTCGATATTCAACATCTCTAAATAACCACCATTTTATTGTATCTCATGAGGTCATGGGTCAGGAATTCGACAAGGGCTCAGCCAGGTGATTCTTCCCCTCCAGATGGCATGGCCTTAAGTTAATCAGTAGTATGCAGACACGCGATGGGATCATCTGGGAGGATAAGAAGGGATCACTCCCATGTCCAGCACCATGGCAGGGATGGCTGTAAGGCTTGGCTCAGCTGGGACGGTGACAGGAATGCCTATACATGGCCTCTCCAGCATGACAGTTTCAGGGTATTTGGACTTCTTACATGGGGGCTCGGGGCTCTAAAGAGACTGATCCACAAAGTAGTTGCTGCTAGCCTTTTAAGAGCTGAGTCTGGAAATTGACACAATATCCGTTCAGCCATATTCTATTTGTCAGAGTCACAGAATCCACAGATTCATGGAGCAGGGACATAGATTTTACCTCATCATGAAGGAGTACCAAAGAATTTGTTACCATATTTAATCCACCACAAATTGCCCTCTGGTCACAAATAATTTACATTCTTCCCACACACAATTTACACTCACTCCTCTCCAAAGTCCCCAGAAAACTCTGTCAGCTCAAAGTCCGGGATCTCATCGTCTAAGTCAGGGCCGGGTGTGGAGGAGATGCCTCAGGTACAGTTAGTCTCAATCTGAAGAGGTTATCTGTCACACACACATACACACACACACACACACACACACACACACACGCAAACTACAATAGTGAGAAAGGCATAGGATAACATCACTAGACACTCCCATCCGAAAAGGGAAAGAACAGGAGGCACATAGCATTCCCCAGGCCATGATAATTTTGAAATGCCCTTGGTCAAATGCCATCAGATCCTGGATTAGGGTCCACTCTTGTTCCCTGGAATTTATACCCCAAATCTCTCGATCCCATCCTCTGAACCACCTTTCTTTTTTCATAAGAACTGGCTTGTGGTTGCTGCTTCGTAGCTTCCTTAAACTACTTCTTGATCATTGAATTTGAGAGCCCCAAGGGCTTTTTTTATTTTGAGTTCCTTTACCCCTTTCAGTCAAAGTTGATGGTGCTTCTAACAACTCAACTCTTAAAAACTCTGTTGGATTTCTATGGATCTTATTGGGGTTCACTCCATTAAATAAAAGCCATACCCACAGATCTCTTTGAGACAGGTCCTCTTCTGCCTTGTGCTGAGTCACAGTGCTCTGGGATGCTTAGAAGCCTTTTCGTCTAGTTCTAGACATGTCCTTTAATCTTTCTGCAATATTAACAAACGGTCTTATAGCTATACCTTTGACATGACCTTACCTTGAGGTCAGTTTTTATTTCAAAAGCCTTTCACCATTGAGGAGGCTGAGAACATTTCATTTTCAGGCTCATTAAGTCCTGGGTTGTTTGTATTTCCTTTTAAAAATTATCTGAACACAAAATTTCCTTTTTTTTTTTTTCTTTTTTGGTCTCTCTACCTACACCTTACCATAAGTGGCTCAAAGAACCTAATGGGCACCTTCAACATTCTGCAAGAAATCTCTCTGGCCAAATCCACCAGTTTATTAAGATTATTTTCTATTTTCCCCATTACTACAGACTATAGTTTTGTCAAACTTTCCTCCACAATACAACAAGAGTTATGTTTTTTCCAACCCACAAAACCAATTTTCTCCCTGTCCTTCCAGACTTCCCCAGCAGTGACATTCTCCCTGTCCTTCCAGCTTTCTCCAATGGGCCCCTTAAGGCCTTCCAGCTTCTGTCCACTGCCATCTCAAAGCCACATGTTTTAGGATTTTACTAGAGCAGCACCCCACTCCCAGGTATCAAATTCTGTTGCAGTCTTTCATTGCTGTGTACTGAATAGCTTAAAACAATCATTATACCTCATGATTCTGTGGGTCAAGGATTCTATCAAGGCTTAGTTGGCACTTCCTTTGCCCCACAGGGCATCAACTGCAGTTAGTGAGTCACTTGGTGGTATTCAGCTCATGGAGGAGCTGGTTGAAGGGTCCAAGATGGCTTCACTCACACGTCTGTCACATCAGTGGGGATTGCTAAAAGACTGGGCTCAGCTAAGATTGTCCCATCTTGAGACTCCAGCATGGCCGTCTCAGGGTATTTGGACTTCTTACATGGTAGCCCAGGATACCTAAAGAAAGTTTCCCTAGGAAGGGGAAGTAGAAGGTGCCATGCACTTATGCCAGAAATAGGCACACTGTCACTTCTGCCATATACTATTGGCCAAGCAGTCATAGAGCACAGATTGAAGGAGCAGAGACATACTCTACCTCTCAATGGGAGGCGTGTCCAAAACATTTGCTTCCATTTTTAATCTGTGATAAATTCTATGAACTAGGTACTCTTATTCTTATTTTACAAATGAAGGAACAAAATTTAGAAAGATTAATTTGCCCAACGTCAAACATTAGGGTAGAGCCCAAATTATAACCTAATCATCTACCTGCATGGAAAAGTAAGTAAATTAGCTTCTACTCCCCAAATGTGATGCCTAAAAGAGCATCAACTTCTAGAGAAACGAGGTATGTTTTCCATCAGTTCAGTACAAGCTTCCTCTGTTCCTTTCATTCCTGCTCTCAGGTGGGTTTCTGCAAGTTGTACTTCATGAATGTTTACAAAAGAACAAATGATCACATACTACAAAGGTCTTATAAAGGCAGTGTCCTAGTCCACTTATGAAAGCGCATCTGACAAATTCAGCCTGACTATGGTCTCTCAGAGGCAGAAGAGATAACGAGGGAAAGTACTCTTCTGGACCAACGCGAGAGGATTGTTTGGCAAGGAGGAAGTGACAGAACCTGAGGGAACAAAGGAACTTTGTCATCCTGGAGTGATGACTGTTAGGGAAGGGAGAGCTGACTTAGTGAGAAGCCCCCTCGCTGTACGGTAGGAAGAAAACATAGGGATGAGGCCACGGTCTGTGGTTCTCTAGGGAAGAATACATGAAGGATGGAGCTTTCAAAATCAAAACTCTCGCCTAACTTCTGGAAATTATTCCTGAAGAGAAGCAAAGAGAGCAAGGACTGATGTCGCTCCCCAGAAAGTGTCCTCGCAAGCTCAGATTTAGGATACACGGGGACCCCAAATGGGATCCAGGGACCCCTGACCGAGATTTAATGCAAAAGTCAGCACAAATCAACAGGAATTGTCAGGAAGGCGAAAGCCCAGAATGCACAAGTGATGCCAAGGACAGTGAGGAAAAATAGTTTTTTGTGATTTCCTTTGGAGCAGAAACAAGGAGGATATAAGTTTGTTGTTAACAGATCATAAAGAAAGCAAAATCACTACTCCTGAAACAAATATTGCACTGTATGTTAGTTAAAATTTAAATAAAATTTTTTTTAAAAAAAGCAAAATTACTCAACCTCTGTTTTGCTTCCTTTTTTTTTTTTCTCTAAAGAGAATGGGAATTTCATTGCAAAGAGTAGCATGAGTATTTAAGAATCTGAAACCCAGGTTGGGGAGATGATAGTAAGTATAAGCCTGTTTCTATCACAACTGAGTTCATCTCTTCCTAAGAATCCAGTATAATAGATAGCATGGAGAAGGCAAGATTCTCCCCTGCATGGTTTAGGATGCAAAAAACATGTGCCAGAGAGCTCTCGCAGAGCAAGGCTCACATCTCTACACATAGGTAATGGCGGGAAGTCAGAGGTCCAAATGGGGCTGAGGACACAGGGGAGTGCCGAGTGACTGCTAAGTAGCACGGAGTTTCTTTAGGGATAATGAAAATGGTCTGGAGGGGCATCTCGGTGGTACAATCGGTTGAATGGTGGTGGACTCTTGGTTTCAGCTCAGGTAGTGATCTCATGGTTCGTAAGATAGAGCCCCATGTCAGGCTCCACACTCAGCAAAAAGTCTGCGTGAGTTTCTCTCTCCCTCTCCCCATGCTCCTTGCACCCCCACCCCACCCTGCTGCTCACATTCTAAATAAATACATACGTACATACATAAACAAATCTTTTTCTTAAAAAAAAAGAAAATGTTCTGGAATTAGATAGTGGTGGTTTCCCAACCTTACAAATATACTAAAATCATTTAATTATATGGTTTTAAAAATGAATTTTATGGTATGTGCATATCTCAATTTTCCTAAAAGAATGCATTATCGTAGTTTACCCATATCCTCAATATTAATTTTCTTTTCCATGTCCACCTATCTAATAAAAACCAATAACCAGAGTACATTTCCACCACTCAAAGGACAAAACCAAATTCCGTTTTGAAAGTTCTTCTTTGTGACTGATGACGGAACATACAAACAAAACAGTTTGCTTTTTAGTCCTATGGGGGAAAAAAATGAAGAGATATAACCAAACCCGGCACATTAAAAAATAAATTAATAAAAGCAAATACTGGCGTATGCCATTTAAAAAGGAAAAAATGAGAGAAAAAGATGAGATCCCAACTGGACCCGTATTGCACTAAGTTGGCTCATCACAAGAAAGCTAGATGGGACCATAACTCAGTGAAAGTAGTGAGTCCAATTTCTCAAAAACTCTCTAGGAACTAACTGCGTGTACAATGGATAAAAGAGATAGGACAAAGAGCTAGAATGGAAAAGTCGCAGTGATCTCAGTGGCCACAAGCTTTATAAGCCGCAGCCGAGAGATGGAGGGACTCCTGAGCTATGAATGCGGGTGAGCCATGAGATCTAGTGCCCAGTGGGATGACAGGGGAGGTCCCACTCTAGTCTGGGTGTTTCAGAATATCTAGAATTTCACAATATCTAGGACACCTGGCTGGTTCAGACTCTTGATCTCAGGGCCGTGAGTTTGAGCCCCATGTTGGGTCTAGAGGTTCCTTGAAAGTAAAAGCTTAAAAAAAAAAAAAAAAAGGAATACCTAGAGTATTGCATGCCATTCTGAGTGTCCCAGCCTAAGAGGATGTCAGGCAAACTGGAAGCCAACAGAACACTGAAGGTCTGACACCTGAACATAATTGGAACGATAAAAGGGCAGATACTATTTAGCTTAGAAAAGGCAAGGGAGAACTCTGAAAATTAGCTTTAAAAAAAAATTATCAGAAGGATTCCATTTATTTTTGGACTCCAAAGGCAAGAAAGGGATCTTCATGAGTCTTCTTAGCAAGACCTCAGAAAGGAAGAACCTAAGGTTGCCAAACATTTGAGAACTAAGTCGAGGAAATTCAGGCAAAATAGGTCCATGAACCAGAAGTCACAATTAATTGATGTCACAAATAAATGGGAGGAAGCAAGAGGGCCTTCACTTTAAAGTGGAAATAGAACCTGGCTGTCACGGAGAAAGAAAAAGGGAAAGACAGTTCAAAGAGACATATGCTTGGTGAATTCCTGAGGTGCAGCCCAGAGATCTGTAGTATTAAAATGTCCCCAAACAATTCATACTTAGGCAGCCAGACCAAGATCAGCGTAGCACGTGGCATCAGAAACCACTCTTCTAGAGAATTCTCTGATCATGCCATCATTGTCCTTAAAAACCCTCCATCATTCCCGGTGCCAAAATAAAATTTAAAGTTTGTTTTTTTTTTTTTCCCCAAATACTTTTATTTTATTTTTTCAGTGTTCCAAGATTCATTGTTTATGTACCACACCCAGTGCTCCATGCAATACGTGCCCTCCTCAATACCCACCACCAGGCTCGCCCATCCCCCACCCCCTCCCCTCCAAAACTCTCAGTCCCTTGTTCTGAGTTCACAGTCTCTTTTTTTTTAATTTAAAGTTTTTAACTTGTTTTCAGAACTACCTAGTTCATACCTAGTGTGACCCAATTCTGCTTTTATCTCCCCTTCTTTCCCATCATCAGTCTTATCGTTTGGCCAAAGTCATGTATCCATTACTCACCAAGCATACAACTCCATTTACTCCCCGCACGCACCTGTTCCTCCCATCCCTCCCATCTGGAACATCTGTCTTCTTTGCATCCACCCACCCACCACCAAACCTGCTATTCGTCCAACCCACATTGAAGCAAAGGAACAAAAGCCTATTAACAAATTTTTTCTCGATTCTTTCTCAGTCATTCCATGCGAAAGTTATTCTAGCATCCACATCCTCGTCAACTCTTGATCACTTGGTTACTTCAACTTAGGTCTTGTTTTCTTCATCTGTGAAACTATCATACTACTACTACTAAACTCTATAGGGTCTTGTGAGGATTAAGTGAGTTTACAAGTGTGAAGTGCCTGGAAGGCAGCCAAAAATATATGAGCTCCGTAAATTATGGTCATTCTTATTATTAGTTTTTTCTTATTAGTATGATTCTCTTTACAGAAGGAAGCTAGTAGGACAAGCTATAGTCTCTTCTACCGCAGTTGGTCCCAAAACTGTAACTGATACCACCCACTCCAGATTCTCTACCACCAATTCTAGACCCTTTGTTTAGCACTACTGCTGGTCTAGGTTGCCGGCCTGGTGGGTGACCTAGACCTTCAATCCTAAATGGTCTGATCCCATGACTACTTTGCCCCTGTTAGGGCACAGTAGCTATAATTCCTTCTTTTTTTTTTTTTTAAGATTTTATTTAGGGGCGCCTGGGTGGCTCAGATGGTTAGGCGTCTGCCTTTGGCTTGGGTTGTGATCTCCAGGTCCTGGGATTGAGCCCCATGTTGGGCTCCCAGTTCTGCGGGGAGTCTGCTTCTCCCTCTCCCTCTGCCTCTCTCCTGCTTGTGCTCTCTCTGTCTCTGTCTCCGTACCTCTCTCAAATAAATGGAAAAAAAATCTTTAAAAGATTTTATTTATTTATTTGAGAGAGAAAGAGAGAGCACAAGCAGGAGGAGAGAGAAAGGGAGAAGCAGACTCCCCACTGAGCAGGGAGCCTGATGCAGGGCTCGATCCCAGGCCCCTGGGATCATGACCTGAGCCAAAGGCAGATGCTTAACCGACTGAGACACCCAGGCGCCCCTATAATTCCTTTTTCACATGAGAGCACCAAGACACATGCCAGTGATCTCCTGAGTTCTAAATATATTATTCCCTGTCATTATGGAGTGGCAATCATAACCTCCTCCTGATGATTAGGTCAATTACCTCTGCCAGTATAACTCCATTCTTAGCCTGCTAATTTAATAGCATGAGAAGTATAAATTGTTAAGATACAAACATAGTTTTAGGTTTAGTAGGACTCTGACTGAGACCCCTGATGGAAATATCCCCATCGGCAAACCAGAAACCTCTAGAACTCCGAACCTAAAATGGTTAGAGACGAGAATCATATATCCTAAGCCAGTCATTGAGACTGATGGTAAGCAGTGCCATTTCTTCTTATCCCTTGGAATCCAGACTCATTCTCTATAGAAAATCATGGCCATTGACTCAAAAGAAATACCACAACTTGAAAAGCAATGTTCCAACTTCACAGGTTACCATCTCCAAGGTGACACGATAGCCACAGCTTCGGAAAGCCATTCTAATGCTTTTCAACCCATCAGCCTACTATGCAATACAAGGTAAAACTGGTGACTCCGTGATCATGTGTCCATTGCTGTGAGTATACCTTGGTTAGGGTAACAGGTGGCATCCCTACCGCCACACCAGCCACTTGGTGAGCCCTCAGATAGTGGTAAATCAGACACTCAGAGAGATCTCATATAGAGGTGCTGACTGAGGGACAAAAGGCAGGAAATGCAAATCCACACCTAGAACACATTTTGATTTAGGTTCAAACTGTTGCCCTTTCCAGGGTAAGAGCTTCGGGTACGATCAGCAGGTGATCCAAGTTATCAGTTTCGTCTCCTCTGGTATTTACCATATTGGGGCCTTAGACTCCGTCCCTGCTGCTAACAGAACAAATATTCAGCAGTGGCAGTGGCTCAGTCAGCCTGAGTGAATCCGCACATGTGCAACCTCCATCCCCGCACCATGATGACCTCATTTGGAGACCCCTCGTACAAACGCTGGGTCACCACTGACAAAGGCTGGCTGACATCTACGGGATGAGTCCTGACGACCTGGTCACCCAGGCTCTCTTCTTCAGGAGATGCTCCCTGAAGGGCATTTACAGGCAATAAAATAAGATCTCTTATTTTATCTCTTTGCTCACTCTCACAGATGCATCCACATGCCTCTGCTCAAGCCCAGAGAGAAGAGTTTGGGGCATTGCCCCTGGTCACCCATTTTACGTGAAAAGTAAGCTGTGCAAGGAAAGGATACACCTGGATTCTTCGATCACAGAGTATGGTCTGCCTAGAAGCCAGGGGCCGAGAACAGTGGTGGTGAAAAGCCTGGCTTTTCCGGGTCAAAGCAAACTGCTTCCAGTGGTCTGTGCAATTGGTACGGAGCAAAAAGTGTTAGCTAGGTCTATAGCTGCATACCAAGTGTGTTTGTTGATTTTTCTCCAACAAATATTCTATATTTGAGGCAAAAGCTGCACAGCCACTACCTGATTAAGGCTGTCATATTCTTACTCATTTTCTAAGATCCATGCAAACACTGCACAGGTGAAACAGATGGGCTCAATGGGAATGTGCTAAGGTATCACCAACCCCATATCTTTTAAGTCTTTCAGGGAGGCAATAATAGCTATAATTCACCCACAGATGCAGGATTCTTCTTGTTTACTACCTCGGTAGAGAGGGAAAGTTCCAGAAGCTTCTATTTAGTCCTGTCTATCATAATGGCCCTTAGCCACGGGTCATAGTGTCAGTGTAGATATTCTGTCAGTTATGAACTGTATATATTCCTCTTTTTTTAAGATTTTATTTCTAAGTAATCTCTCTACCTAGCATGAGGCTCAAATTCACAACCCTGAGATCAAGAGTCATATGCTCCACCAACTGAGCCAACCAGGGACCCCAGGAACTGTGTATATTGCAATATTGCATTGAGAACTGGGGAAAAAAACCATGGGAAGGGTTCGAGGATTAACTGGGGCCACTGTAAGTTAGAAGAGTTAATTTTCCATTTATCGCTTGACCACTAGTCCTCGCTTTGAGTCTTAGGCCCTGGTAGCATTTTACTTCCCCAGAAATTAGCATCAATACAGAGACAGTATCTAGTAATAGCCAAAAGGTCTGGATATTGACCTTTCCTCAGTGTACAGTCACTCTAGTAAATAGCCATCAGTCCCATTAGGAAAGGCTTGGGGTGAGATTTGCAGTCTATACTTGTGGCAACATTGCAGAATGCTGGCAGGACCCAGCTGCCCTTCATTCAAGGGATCCTGAGTCCGGGTTTGGAAAATGGGTAAATGGCCATGACTCTTCATTGTGGCCACTCAGATCAGGCTGTTGGCCATCAGATCTGGAGCTCGTTCTGTTATTGATATTGTTGTTGTTTCCTGCTGTATGGATGGAGCAATATTCTAGTAGAATGCCCATCCTCTTCCTTCATAATTATACTATGATCACTTGGGCTCTGTGGCACAGTAAGCGCCAATAGGCCTCTGTCCACTGGTAGCAGCCACACCATCGGAGGAAAAAGAAAAGGAAAAAAAGCATGCCAAAACCAGGAAGAGACGCTCCTTTCTCCCCTATGCTGTCCAGTATCCTTCCTGCACCCTCTGTTGCCAAAGCCTCATATTGTACCAAATGGGAAAGGAGAGATGATTACACAGCCCATCTCCAAATTTGTAAGGAGGGAAAAAGGGACTTTGGAGCTAAGAGATAATAAGTTGATAACTAGCACATCTGCTCACTGCTCTGAGACTTCTGATTCTTTCCTTGACATTATGCCAAGGAAGTTCTGCCTTTCTGTGTCCTTCGGTGTGGGCCATCATTCTTGCCAAACTTCCAGGAGCCATCCAGTAGCACATTGAGACTGGCTCCAGGAGCTCTTGCTAGAACATTAGATTCTGAATTCCAGGGGAATATATTCACAGTAACAATCTGTCTCCTTATCTAACTCTATAATCTCACTCCCAGGCCATCAATCTCAAGAACCATCCCCAGGCTAATGTGCTGGTATATATTCACCAGTTCCAGCAGCTCGTGTTCTCTCTCCTTCTGCAGGGCCAGCATTCCCCTAGTTGGGACATGATAATGTTTGACCCAAATCATTAGTCTAATGCCAAGGAGGGAGGTGGGGACAGATTATGAGGACAGCATGCACAGTCTTAAAGCATCTCCTTCAGGTACAACCTGGGCATAGTCTTCAGACAAGGAGCAGGTGCTGCCAGCCTCTAGCAAGAGTAAATCGTCCATTTCTAAAGACCTAGAGGGCTCGGGGGAATCTGGGGATCCAAAGGTCTCTAGTGCATCCAGCAGTCCTTATTCCAAGTCTCAGGATCTCACACCTTCCCTATCACGATCTCAACTTCCGCATGAGAAGAACTGCTAATGTACTATTCTCTCAAGTTATGCTGCTCCTACACTCAGATCCCAAGCTTTCTCTTAACCACTGTCTGCTCTCAGGATGCTGCACTAGGGGTCTTCAAACTTTCACACCATAATTGGTTTTGGGTAATAAACTTGTCATTTTCTCCCTTCCATGCGTCTGTAGGCACCCAAAGTCAACCAACTCATCCACGGTCCTTTTAATTCCTATTTCTCTCAAATCTCTCAAATACTAGAGATGGTGTGTAAACGAGAACATCCCCTTCAATCTATTTCCCCATCTCAACTCATCCCAGGTCCAAGTGCGATACTTGTAAGCCCATCCCACATCAATACGCCATACTACAGTGTTCCACCTATTACAGTGATGGCCCTTGTCGCCCATCTAGCTGGTGAGTTATCCAACTTTAGAATCCCATCCTGTCTTGTGCAAGTGATGTGTTAAGAAAGAGTCCCCTGGAAAAACTGGTAAGAGAATGGTGGGAATGAGACTGGGGAAGGAGGAAGCCAAGCAAAACACTGCATTAGCTCTCTCTTGCGGCATGACAAATTACCCCAACACCTGGCATCAAAAAACAACATGCACTCATTATCTCAGAGTTTCCACGAGTCAGGAATCCAGGCACAACTTAGCCAAGGCCCCTGCTTTATGGTCCTGCACAAAGCTCTCATCAAGGTGTTGGCCCGGGGTCTGCAGACTCATCTGAGTGATAGATCTGAGGAGGATATAGCCCCGCACTCACTCGGGGGATATTGGCAGCACAGAGTTCCATACGGGTTGTTGGGCTGAGGGCCGCGGTTCCTTGCTGGCTGCTGGCCAGAGGCAGCCCACAGTCCCTGGCCACACGCGCCTCTCCGACAAGGCAGCTTGCCTCTCCAGTCAAAGCGTGCGAGCTGAGAAAACAGTGGCGAGTAGGCTAGCAGAACAGAAGTCACAACTCTTGAAACCTAATCCTGGAAGTGACACCCCGTCCCCTTCGCTATATCCTACTGGTCAAAAGCAAGTCACTCTGTCTCTCCTACACTCTCCACAGGAGAGTGGATTCCGCGAGTGAATACCCAGGGGGCAAGGGAGATTGGGAGCCATTTTGGAAGCGCGCTCTCATAGTTGCCATCTCGGGTCAAGTCCGAGGATAGCTTGGGCATGATCCCGCAGGGGAGCTCTGGAGAGCATGTGGGGCCTCAGAGTTGTTGCAACCCAGGGCAACCCAGGGCAAGAGAGCCAGAGCTTTATGCTCCCTTCCCCATCCATCCTGGTTGAGGATCACCCCCAGCAGGGCACGCATTTTCAAGCCCTTCCAGCTTTTTATGCATGCATGTTTAAGGAGGGTCCCAGTGATCTAGGGCAGTCCTCCAAAAAAAAAAAAAAGAGTCATGGGCACTGGCTCTTGGAAACGAAGCACAGCGAATCGGGTTAAGAGGAACCCAAGGGGGTCTGAGCAGCACGTCAACATCGCACAGCACAGTGACCATGAGAGCGTCGGAGGGAACTCTCCACGCAGTTAGTAACAGCCAATAACTATTCTTCTGTTTATTTTTTTATTTAAGTTCACTTAGTGAAACTATAGTGTATAATTAGTTTCAGAGGTAGAGCTCAGTGATTCATCAGTCTTCCCTAACACCCAGGAACAGAAATTATTATAAGCCTATTACTTTGTGTGGCTATTCTGATCAGAGATTGGAGGTTCACTTAATGAACCCCCCCATCCCCTGTTCTGAGTGATTGAAAGGCTGCTGAGCACCTGCTCACGGAACCTAGGACAGGCTCTTGGCCAGTCCTGGGCCCCGGGAACAGGAGGAGCACAAGAAACCTGGGGCCACTCTTGCTGTCTGTCGCCCTCAGAGATCAAGAATCTTTCTTTTTCTTTCTGAATCTCTATCTCACTTTTCTCCCTGAAAAGGGATTTTTCTCCACCCACTGATCCACGTGCCTATGACTCATCATTCCTGCTCTTCAAGTCGTCTTTCAGCCCCATCAGAGATCTCCTAGATCAGCTCTGTGCATATAGTTGGCTCCATTTTTCCAACTTCCTGTAGCTATTTAGAAGTAAATATTTCAAAATATTAATATTAATTAATTTTGAATTAATTTTGAATTTCTACCAGTATAAGTGGTAGAAATATGAATCTTTTTTTTAATACTAGTGTTTTTTCCAAATTTTCTACAGTGAACATGCATTACATTTATAATCAGCAAGGAAGAAAATAGCTGGACTATTTTTTCTCCCCTCCTCATCCCAATCTTCCATCACCAGCACCCTCATTCATTATATCTCCATCTCACCCCTTCCTTGTAAATGATCTTTGGAAAGATAAAGTACTGTTAGCATAACACAGCTAAGGTAAGCAATGAAGAGCAGTCATGATCAGCAATGTCAAGTTTTACTGCCTTATATATTATCTGGTCTCAGGAACTGGAAGGACCTGGAAAGTCATATGCCATTCCTCCAGGTTGAAACTGGGACCCTGGGGAAAGGGCTGCCAGTTCTGTGGGGCAGGAGAGGAAGAAGCGAGACCCATCCAAGGTGGTTTTCTTTTCTTTTTTTTCTTTTTTTTTAAGATTTTATTTATGAGAAAGAGAGAACATGAGCACAAGTAGGGGGAGAGGAAGAAGCAGGCTCTCCACTGAGCAGGGAACCTGATGTGGGGCTCGATCCTGGGACCCTGGGATCATGACGTGACCCAAAGGCAGACACTTAACCTATTGAGCCAACCACGTGTCCCCAAGGTGGACTTCCAAGATAGACCGAGGGTGAGTCCGCAGAGAAAATTTTTTAAAAATGTTTGGCGCCCTCTTGTGGACTTGGTGTATCATCACGACTACGGAATGGTATAAACTAGCCCTCCACATACTGATGTACCAGATATTACAGGTATAAATAAGAAATAGCAAACAAACAGAAGCCTGAGGTATCGGAGAAGTAACTAATGAGTTTCAAAAATAAGTATCAAGGAAGATATCTCATTCTCTCTTCTCTATGGTCATTGTCATCCCTCTAGTCCAGCCCTTACAGAAATATTTTAGAAACCAAGAAAAAATGCTGGTGACACTCTAGACCTCTAATATTACACACACACACACACACACACACACAATAATGGGGCACTTTTGAAATCATTGCTAATCTGCTGTTAAGTCATATCCAGTCCTGAGCCAATGGGCCGCAATGAGCATCAACCTAGCCTGTATCATTTCAGGCATCAAATAAGCACCATAATAAAGGAGAGAAAACTCTTCCATCTTCTAGTGGGACTTCAAATAATCGGATCTGGACATATTGAGACTTTATTAATATTAAAAGCAAATGAGGGGGTGCCTGGATGGCTCAGTGGGTTAAGCCTCTGCCTTCAGCTCAGGTCATGATCTCAGGGTCCTGGGATCGAGCCCCGCATCGGACTCTCTGCTCAGCGGGGAGCCTGCTTCCCCCTCTCTCTCTGACTGCCTCTCTGCCTACTTGTGATCTCTCTCTCTCTGTCAAATAAATAAATAAAATCTTTAAAAAAAAATTAAAATTAAAAAATTAAAAAAGCAAATGAGGCGGTGCGACTGGGTGGCTCAGCTGGCTAAGTGTCTGACTCTTGATTTCCGCTCAGATCATGGTCTCAGGGTTGTGGGATTGAGCCCCACGTTGGGCTGCATTCTCAGGGGGGTGTCTGCTTGAGATTCTCTCCCTCTCCCTCAGGCTCTCTCCCCCATGCTCGTTCTCTCTCTCTCAAATAAATAAATCTTTTTTTTAAATTAGGCAAGGAAAAATTGGACCATTTTCCTCATTATGATAACATACTCTTGGTTTCGGATATTCTTCCTTGTGACTAACATATCTGTCCTGTGGTCGGTAAGTCCATTTCTTCTTCTATTCTCCTCTACGGCGGAGAATAACAGCTGCTTACCATCTTCCCTAGGAACGCTTCACTGTTAGAGCTCCCCATGACATTGCCTAACCATCCCTGAAACACCAAGCAATCCGCATTTATTTGACCTCTCCTCATTTACTCCATTTTCCCATTCCAACCAAATTTATGGCTTCTCTTTGAATCTATTCCAAGTTTTCTTGCTCTCCTAAGCCATGGAACCAAATCAAATGTGTTAACTTCTGGGTGACTTCTAAGCATTACACACTCCCTATTATAAATGACAGAAACGCAGAATTGTAAAGGGATTTCTTTGATGTCCTGGAATATAGGGCTATGCTGATGCCCGCTGTTAAGAACTGTCTTTTTTAGAGCGCTGGCCAAGTCCTAACAGGCTTTGCCGTAGGAGCCATTGATACTTGGTAAAATGGCGCCATCTAGTGCCCTGGACCAGTAACAACATCTGCAAGAGGTAGGAAGAAAACTGTAAATCAATTACAGTGCAAAATGACACCTCCAGAAACTAGCAGGGCCAAGGCAATTTAATAACAATAGATCGATTGACTCTGGGGACCATAATTCTTAGTGTATTGACTGGGCCACTGGAGCAGCGTAACAAATAACATAGCCTTTTTCCGGAGAGAAACGTCACAGTTCTGAAAGTGCTCAGTCCTACTGGAGGCTTACGAGCACAGAGGAGAAGCAAGCAAACACCCACTTCATGCCTGGCACTGCTCAGAGCATTCTGCATGCGTCCTTCCTCCCGATTCTACTTAATTGTGACATCACTTTATGAATCCAGTGTTATTATCCCTGTTTTACAGATGAGAAACTGAGGCCGCCCGGGTAAACTCTTACCCTTATGCAGAGTGGATGTATGGGAAAACTTAACTCCTTCTTAGCTCCCTCTCCACAGGGAAGACCAGGGAGACCCTGCTGGTCCGGTGTCACAAACAGGGAGCCCATCCTGCGATGCACAGCTCCGCCAAAAGTCAAAATTTGGAAAGATGCTAGAAAGAAAACAAGGACACCCCAGACACAACTGGACAGACCCTGTGCTAGAAGAACAACCAAGTAACCGAAGAATTTCCTGTAGCCCAGTTTGAACATTATTTTTTTGTCTTCTCATTCTTTTTGTCCGCCCTTAAATCTGAAAGCGCTTAGTTGCCAGGGGCCGGACCCTTGGTAATGTCACAGTGGTGCTCAATAAATGTTGATCAAATGCAACGAAAGCTTCTCATTATTACCCCCATCTCTCTTGTCAGAATCAAGCTCCTGGCATTGACCCAGACAATCCAAAGTGGGAAGCCTGCTTTCTCGGGAAAGAACAGAGGGGTTCAACTTAAAGAACAAGAAAAGGCTGCCAGAGATTAGGTCCTTTTCAGGCACAGGCCGACTTTGGGCACTGACTCAGGGAGTCACACCCCAGCTTCAGTAACCAGCACGCATATCGCTGGCAGAGAACACAGAGAATGGGGTCAAAAGTACTTATTTTTCTGGAAGTTGGTCATTGTGTGAAGTAGAGGGTCTTTAGGACATTGTATTTCCATTCATGTAATTATTTTTTAGGTAAATGGATCAATGAGACAGTTAGACACACACAAAAATGTGGATAATACAGCAATGATATTGTTACGCCAAAAAAGCAGTAATGAACTCCTGATATAAAGAGGATAAAAAGATAAGAAAAATAAAATTTAAAAGAATGGGGATGGGATGCCTGGGTGGCTCAGTCAGTTAAGCATCTGCCTTCAGCCCAGATCATGATCTTGGGGTCCTGGGATCGAGCCCCACATCGGGGTCCTGGGATAGAGCCCCTGATCAGGCTCCTTACTCAGCAGGGAATCTGCTTCTCCCTCTCCCTCTGCCCCGTCCCCAGCATATGCTTCCCCTACCAACCCCCTCTCTAATAAAGTCTTTAAAACATTTTTTTAAAAATAGAAAGAGTGGGAAAATACAGTGAATTCTTTAAAACCTATGGCTAATTTTTGTTGTTGACTTGCTTTGTTTCCTAAAGGAAACATCACCGAAAGCATGATTGCATCAGGGAAAATTTTCTGGCGCATCTCACTCTAACTAGGAAGACAAAGCCAAGGAAAAAAAATAAAACATTAAAGGGAATTTTATATTTCTTCTAACACACACAACACACACATGCACGCACACTCAATTTTGTGTACACACTTAAAGATTTGTATCTTTAAGACGATCTCAAAGAAAGGAAAACCTTAGCCTGCTACAAATTCCAGTCTAACTTAAAGAAATAAACTAATATTCTGTAAGGGAGTTAATTGAGTATCTGAAGACTTCCCAGTCAGTCAATAACATCTTCAAATAGAACTTGGCCCCTAAGCTTCTAGGTTTGTCCTAGACTCCCCACACAGGAAGAACTCATTATCCCCATGGGGGCTTTAGTCAGTGTGCGGCAGTGGGTTGGGGAATGAACAGGGTCTAAAACCTAGAGTCAGGCCTTTCAATTATGAAAACGGACTTGGTGGCTCCCATCAGGAGAGCAGAAGGTCTAAAAGATAATAGACGTCATCATCTGTACTTATCTATCCATTCTCTCTTGAGAGCTCTCTCAAAACACAAATTTGCAGACCCCTGACTCTGTCAAGGGGTGCCCTCTTTTGCCCAGGAACACAGCTTTACCAGCTAGCCCTAATAAGGGCACAAATGACAAATGGAGAAGGAAAAAGGGAATATCGTGTGGAGTATGAGAGACATTTGTTCAGGTAAAAGCAACTCATACAAAAGAAATGGCGCCAGGGCGCCTGGGTGGCTCAGTTAAGCATCTGCCTTTGGCTCAGGTCATGATCTCAGAGTCCTGGGATCGAGCCCCGCGATGGGCTCTCTGCTCAGTGCACAATTGGCTTCTCCCTCTCCCTCTGCACCACCCCCGAGCGGGTGCTCATGCTCTCTCATAAATAAATAAAATCTTAAAAAAAAGAATTGGTACAGACTGTGTTCTTGGGTAGAGATGGCACGGAAAATGTAAGCAAGGGACAGATTATAAAAAGTCGCATGTGAATGCTAAGGGGGTATGTACTTTGGATCATACTTTAGATTACTATTCCTCAGACATCAGTAATGTAAAAGGAAAAAAATTCTCACAGACCCTGCATTGGCTTAAATTCTCTTTAGAGACTGTAGCAGGTATTGCCAATAATTCCCTTATATTTGTTCCCCATCTTCCTTTTCTTTATTTTTGATGGAGAGGGAAGGGCAGAGACAGAGAGAATCTTAAGCAGGCTCCATGCCCAATGCAAGCCTGGTACAGGGCTCAATCTCACGACCCTGAGATCAGGACCTGAGTCGAAATCAAGAGTTAGGGGCGCCGAGTGGCTCAGTCCATTAAGCCTCTGATTTTGACTCAGGTCCTGATCTCAGGGTCCTAGGATGGATCCCTGCTCAGCGGGGAGTCTACTTCCCCCTCTCCCTCTGCCTCTCCTTTGCCTCTGCCCCTTCCCACCCCCCACTCATGCTCTTGCTCTCTCTCACTCTCTCTCGCTCTCGCTCTCTCTCTCAAGTAAATAAATAAAATCTTTAAAAAATAAATCAAGAGTCAGCTGCTTAACCGGCTGAGCCACCCAGGCGCTCCCCTCATCTTCCTTTTAGTTAATAAAATACCTCCAATTTTACCTACAGCCTACATTTCCCAGCCTCCCTTGCAGCTGATTACAGTCCCATGACCACGCTCCAGCCTGTAAGAAGCGGAAGGAACGTACACAACTTCAGGATCATGTTCTCATAAGGGAGCTGCTTACCCTTCACTTCATTCTATACTCCATCCCACAGGCTGGAAACCCAAAGAAGTGACAAATCAACTTCAAGCATGCCCAAGAAGGCAACACTCCCGGACCTCGCTGCTCACCGTGAGTTCTGTGGGCCAGTAACCCCAGCATCACCTGGGAGTGTGTGGTAATGCAGAATCTCAGGTCCCACCAGACCCAGAGAAGGTGATTCTTCTTTTAAATAAGATCTTCTGGTGATTCGAATTCACATGAAATTTGAGAAGCACCAATCTAAGAGAAGGTAGAGAAGCAAGCTAGAAGGGACTCGGGTCTCTGGATGGTACGACACTACTAGACCACCAATGAGCTCAGACATTTATGAGAACATAGACCTTCTACGTTTGTTTAAGCCACTTTTATGTTTACCCCTGTTTGATCCAATATATAAGCTATATTAATATGTACAAATATAAAACATGGTATAAATCCCCATCCTTATAGCTTTTTTAAAATACAAGTGTATTGGTGTTTCCCTGTGACTTTCTTCCATACCACCACCACTACTAAATCACATAAACTACACTGCTTTTATTGAGTCTTTGGCTGAATTTGTGTTGGCCCACAGCCATAAAACTACAGCAAATTTATAAATGAAATAAACACAAAACTATAAAACCAGTAAAAATCCAA
This sequence comes from Potos flavus, assembly GCA_028534135.1. Lineage (NCBI taxonomy): Eukaryota > Metazoa > Chordata > Mammalia > Carnivora > Procyonidae > Potos > Potos flavus. Next base: position 71,682,812 of record CM052896.1, read on the forward strand.
ATGAACGATTGTTTTAATACAGTGGGATGGATGATGTTTTTCTGCTGCTGATACAAAATCACTCTTCACAACATGGCTGTGGTACCGTACGATCCTTCCACACTATGCTTTGGAGGTTGGCAGGTCTGTGCTCCCCTGTGCTTTGTGACGGCTCAAGTCTCCTACCACTTGCCTCTATTTTAAGTACAGTCAACAATCAGTATCATGATATTATTTGTCTTCACTTGGCCTAAATGCCTCACTTATATATTAAGTGACCTCTGGTCTCTTCTCATTTGCCCAGGAAAATTCAAGAAGCACAACTTAACACCAGGAATTTTATAAATGCGGTTGCAAGCACAGTTTACAGCATAAGATGGTCCCCTACATCTACAGAAATAAAACTTACATTCACAGTCCACAAAAGCTGGACACAGGTGTCCATAGTGGCTCTATTGCTAAGAAACAAAAACAGGAAATGACCCAAATATCCTTCAACATGTAGTACATCAAACAATGGAATAGTCCTCAGTAACAAAAATAAACATATTGATACATACAACAACGTGAGTGGATCGTAAAAGCACTATGCTAAGTGGAAAAAAAAAATCCATCTCTAAAGTTTACAAACCAAATGATGCCATTTATGTAACATTTTTAAAATGACAAAGTTATAGTGACGAAGAACAGATCAGCAGGTGTCAGGGGTTAGGATGGGGGAGGGCATTATGGTGATGAAATGGTTTGTACCTTGGATGTGTCATTTCCTCAAATCTGCATACGTGATAATATTTCATAGAATTTTACACCTACATCCTCCAAAAAAAAATATACATAAAAGCTGGTAAAAATCTGAATGAAGTCTGTAATTGAGCTAATACCAATGTCAATTTCCTGGGCTGGTAATATAACATATTCATCATTAGGGGAGCTGAATAAAGAGTATAAGGGAACTCATTCTACTATTTTTGCCTCTTCTTTGAAGTCTAATAGTATTTCAAAATCAATTTTTTAAATCATAACCTAATAACAAAGAGCCCCAGACAAGACATCTTTGAGATTTTGCATTTTAGGATGACCCAGGCATTCCTTTGGGAATACTCAGAGAAAGAAGTATTTAAAAAAGGAAGGAAGGAAGGAAGGAAGGAAGGAAAAGGAAGGAGAAGGAAGGAAGGAAGGAAGGGAGGAGGGAGGGGAAGGGACAGAGGGAGAGAGGGAGGGAAGACAGGAGGAAGGAAGGGAGGGAAAGAAAAGTTCTTCCTCAAAAACAGCAAGAGCATCACACTTCAAAAAGACTGGCTCACCAAATAAAAAACATAACAAAGACTTAAAGGAAAAAGAATACAATATTACCAAGATTACAAAGTTTACATTAGTCCCTGCCTGGTAAGAACTTACTCATTGGTCTGTTACATTCACAAAGCTCCTGGCATATCTCCAGCCAGCAACATAGCAAACATCAGAACTAAAACTATTATTGTTCAGGAGCCCAGGTTTGCCGGGAAATAGTCCATGTTTTCTTATTTAGTCCATGTTTTCTTATTTCTTCTTCTTATTCTTAATAGTCTGTGTTTTCTTATTAGTCCATATTTTCTCACAACAGTGTGACTCTCTTATCTCTGATTTATCTCAAAGTTTGTTGCTTATGTTTTTGGTTCTTGCTGTGGTTGGTGAAAAGTTTAGACTTACTGGAAGCAAAGCGGGTTTCGCTTCTCTGCAGACACCGTGATCTGCCAAACGCACCTGCACTTTAGCCTGGGGCCTCTCGGTGTGCCCCGGGTGAGACTGGATTTTCCTCGCCACCTGCTGGCACCCCACTGGGCTGAGACTGTGCGTGCTGTCTCCCCTACAGCAGCAGCACTTGAGACATCACAAAGAGTGCAGTCGGCAAACTACAGGGCTTGGTAGCTATCCCAGGTCAAGTCTAGAGCAAATTACTGAATGAATGAATGAATGGTGAGAACTTAGAAATTAATAAGACAGCTACCCCTCACTGGGTTCTGTGACAGGCACCATATAGTGCTGTCACCTTCTTCCCCACGACATAAGGTGGGCGGTACTGTCACTCTAAGTACTGGAGCTGGGATTTCAACCTGGGAAGCTCTGACACCAAAATTCTTAACCAGCATACTGTGCTCCCTTATGCAAAAGGAGGCCATAATGGCTGGGACCCAGCTGGGATTTACTAAGAATAGGCCATGCCTAATTGTATGAACTCTTTAAATGGAACTTCTAAAGGAACAGATTTGAAAAATGGGTTAGGATTGATTTCAGCAAAGCATTAACGAGATTTTTATTATTCAAGAGAATGATTAGTTTGCGATGGGTTCTTCAAGATGGGCTACCGGGAGGAATTGCAGGAATTGGAACTTCAGATAAAGGGCTGGAGTACATGGATGTCCTACGTATCTTGTGTGTTTTTCCTTAGGCGCGAACCTAACAAGTGAAACTCCTTCACACCCAGTCCCCAGTTTGCTATGCCCCCAGCTAATCCGGGTCTCTTACAGCAGGCCTGGAGCGCCTTGTGCGAAGTTTCCACTAGGGGGAAGCAGAGAGCAGCAGGCCGTTCCAGAAATAGAAGCTGTCCCCCAGGACCAGCTCGGCCTTCCGTCCTAAAGGGCACCCAGGCTGGCCCCAAAAATCTCAGCGAGTGCAAAACACATGACTTCACACACTGCCCCTTCTTAGCCCCACCCGCGCCAACTGGTACCGCACCTCCCAATCAGACTGCCTCGGCAAAGGGCAGGAGGAAAGAGGAGGCCAGGAGAAGAAATTTCAGACTCACAGATTTGGGGGAGCCAAAGACTCACTTTAACACAACTTGTTTTTCACATCCTGAGAAGCTGCACCCTTTGCAGCTTTGCTTCATGTCCATGACCAAAAAAGGGTATTAAATGCAGATTCACACAGACAACTGGATCCTGAGAGGTTTGCTGAAAAGGACTTCTGAAAACTCAGAGAGAAGCAGGGAGGATACTGGCCTGAAGGGGAGGCTTCTTTTCTATCTGCTCAAACATTTGCTTTCAGGACTACGGGAATATTTGTTTTAAGTACAGATTCCTGGGCCACACCCCCTCTCCAAAGTGTCACAACTTTGAAAATCCTGAGATTCATTAACTGTTGACACTCAAGGAGTGGCCAGTGGTAAGTTGAAGGGACCCCAGCACTCCAGGTCGTTGTTACATTGGTGAACAATATAAGGCCCAGAATGAGAGCTCTGACCTACTGCAGCCCAGGTCTGAATCCAAGGAACTATCCCACTTTTACAGGAAAACTTCCTATGACCAGAGGGTAAGCTCTCCCTTCAAAGCCTACCACTGGGGTTCAGATTTCAGTCTGCCAAGAACACAGCCATCCCCTCACCCCTCAGAGTTCCCTTAGTTCAGCCTTTGCCTCTGGGAAAAGATGCTGGGTCCACATCTAAAACTACCGCCTTTGTCAAGTCACAAATTCTGGAAGCGAAATTAACCCCACAAGAGCAATCAGCCCAGTTCAGGAGACCAATAAAAATTTGGCTGTTTGTTGTTGTTGTTTTCATCTATCGAGGGTAATTCAGTCCCCATATTTTAAAAAAATCCATGAACTAAAACCTCCAACATTCCTAATTTTCTGATATTAATGAAGACTCTCTATCAATCCATATCTTGACTAGAAGGAAATTAAGTACTAAAGTCAAGCTAAAGATGCCTTTTGCCTTAATCTCTCCACCGATTTAATTTTAGACAATGCCCCGAAGTTTGTGAATCTTTCTAGTCCAATTTTTTTTTATTTTTTCATTTATTTATATGAGAGAAACAGAGCAGAGAGGGAGAGTGAGAAGGAGAAGCAGACTCCCTGCTGAGCAGGGAGCCCAATGTGGGGCTCGATCCCAGGACCCTGGGATCATGATCTGAGCCAAAGACAGACTTTTAACCAACTGAGCCACTCAGGTGCCCCTCTAGTCCAATTTCTTAGAAAGACTAGGCTACTAAAAGGTCCTCCTATGCCCATCTGACCAAAAGTCCAGAAGGATTCTCCTGGTAGTCCAGAGACTTGGACCTGGCAGTCAAGGACCTGGCAGTCCTTGTTTTTCCCAACAACCTTCCCCCATCATTGGCACCAAGGGGAAATTGTCCCAGAGTATTCCAAATCAGATCTTTAAAACAAAGGTGGCCACTTCTGGAGGGAGGAGCAAGATGGCGGAGGAGTAAGAAGCAGAGATAGTGTCTGATCCCAGAAGTTCAGCTAGATAGTTATCAAACCACTCTAAACAACTACAAACTTAGCAGGAAATAGAGGAGAAGACGAACAGCACCTCTAGGAACAGAAAATCGACCACTTTCCGGAAGGTAGGACGTGCGAGAAAGTGAATGCAAAGTGACGGGAAGACAGACCGCGGGGGGAGGGGCTGGCTCCCGGCAAGCCGCAGAGCAGCGGGGCACAAAATCGGAACTTTTACAAATCGGCTCCACTGAGGGACATCGCTCCAGAGGCTAAGCGGGGGGTGGAGCCCTCGTGGGGACAGCGCGGTTTCAGGACCCGTGGGGTCACAGAAAGACCGGGGGTGTCTGAGGGTGGCAGAGCTCCCAGATATCAGAACGGGGAAGCCAACAGCAGAGACCGAGCCGAACAGTGAGCTACCAGCTTGGGCTTACCTTGAACCGTGATCCCGGCACAGTCAGGCCGCTGCTCTTCGAGCAGGGACCCCACAAGGGGCAGATCCGGAGAGACCCCCTCCTTCCTCCTCCGGGAGGA
>CM052896.1:71688024-71718229 GCA_028534135.1 Potos flavus
ATGATCTCTCTGATATGAAGAATTCGAGAGGCAGGGTAGGGGGTTGTGGGGGCTGGGAGAGGGAAATGAAACAAGAGGGGATCAGGAAGGAGACAGACCATAAGAGACTCCTAAACTCATGAAACAAACCGAGGGTGGCTGGGGGGTAGGGGCTGGTAGGGATAGGGTGGCTGGGTTATGGACATTGAGGAGGGTATGTGCTATGGTAAGTGCTGTGAAATGTGTAAGCCTGAGGATCCATAGACATGTACCCTGGGGCAAATAATACATTATGTGTTAATTTAAAAATTTTAAAAAAATTTAAAAAAATTAAAAATAAAACAAAGGTGGCCATAGTCCTCCAGGCTCTCAACAATAGATACAGCCAAAGTGCCCCAACGTTTAGTGTGAAGGCCTCCAGGGATACCGTTATGGGGACTCGTGACTCCGCCCAGCGCAAGGCTCCACACAGTTTCTGACATATAGAATGCATTTGCGGGAAATGTCTCTAAAAGCCCTTGTGGCCTTTGAGCATGTGAGAGCTGTGGTGGAAAAGCTTGAGATTCTTCAAAACAAACCATTTAAGGCCCTCAAAGTCCCCTCACTAAGAATCTTCTCTGGTAGGATTCTTGCCAACTACATTTCCCACTCATCCCATCTCTGGGTCCAGTTAGTTCCCAAATGAATCATTTCGACTGGCCCATCTAGGGAGCATAACCTGACGACCCTGTCTCACACTGATGAACCACCAAGTCCCCGGAAATATTTTCTTGGCTCCAGTCCCATGCCCGAGGGCCGAGGCCTGGCTGTACAGGGCTCCGGTAATGGGCACCAAGACTTCCTCAGCATCCCACTGACTCCCTGATGAACATTCCCTTCCCTTCCTCCAATGGACTAGAGTAGGAAGCCCACACATCCTGCCAGTAAAGATCCGGCCCGCTACACCTCATTTCAGCTCAGATTCATTAGCTCTGCCTAATTGGTGGTAATAACCTATATCCAGGGTAATAACGAACCCTTTAAACCCAAAAGGAATTGGTGACCTTTTTTTTCCCCACCCTGAGAGTATTTTTGGAATCTACTCCCAATGCTTTAGAAATCCTGCAACGTGGCAGAATGAGGAAGTGATGCGAGCGTCCAGATCTCCAGCCAGGCTCCCACATTGCCTGCTGATTACAGATCCAGGTTTGGGAAAATTATTTGTCCAGGTCCAGGACTTCTGGCCTTTCCCTTATCCTGCTTTCTGGCAGAGAAGTTGTGATAAAGAAAATATAAGTTATCATGTCACTTCCAGGTAACAGAAGTGGAATCACTTCTAAGCTACTTGCAGGCACTTGAGTCATTCGTTCATTCATTCATTCATTCATTGGTTCAACAAATCTCTACATGGCAGGCTCTCTTCCAGGCTCTGAAGAGACCCCAGAGAGTTAGCAGACCCCTTCCCCCAACTTCACATCTACTGGAGGAATCTGGACAAATAAATGGGCAATAATAATACAGCAAAATAACCCCGTGATGAGGGAAGCCCAGAGAGCACACAGGGAGGGGTCCGTACTCAGGCCAGTGGGTCAAGGATGAAAAGGAATCAACTGGGAAAGAAATATTCTGGAAAGGGAGAAGAGCATGTGAAAGAGAAGCACAGAAGAAGACATGCTTTTTCCGTGGGAACCAGAAGGGAGTCCCAAGGGGCTAGACCAGGTGAGAGGCCAGAGAAACAAGGGTCAGATTGTGCTGTGAGTAGAAGACAAGACTTTATCCCAAGGGGTTTTCAACACGCAGTCATTCATTCGAGGGGCCGGACAGAAAAGAAAAAAATAATCCTAATGTCAGAGTGTGACAAGCACTATCAAGACAAGAAGCAGAGGACAGAGAAACTGGGGCCAGGGAAGTGGCTGCTACAGGGCGCTGACATGAGCCACGGGGCCCCCACTGGAGAAGCCTGAACACGGGGGCGCCCGGGGGCCTCAGCTGGTTAAGCGTGTGCCTTCAGCTCAGGTCATGAACTCAGGGTCCTGGGATCAAGCCCCGCATCGTGCTCCCTGCTCAGCGGGGAGTCTGCTTCTCCCTTTGCTTCTGCCTGCCCCTTGCTCATGCTCTCTCTCCCCCAAATAAATAAACAAACAAACGAATATGAAAGAAAGACTGTCTGACCACAGTGCAGAAAACCAACTGGAGGAAGACCAGTCAGGAGTCAATTACTTAATTCAGAGGGAAAAAAATCTAAATTGTAAAGATGATTTCCCAATGGATCATTTCTCCAGGTATAACTGCACGAACAAAAGTGGAGAAAACATGATCCAAACTCACTTTTCATCAAAATCTAAACATCTCAAGGACCAGAAGTCGTGGAAAAAACCCTGTGAGTGAATTTCAGGTATATCTTTAACAAAGGGGTTGGTATTTTTTATTATTTAAAACCAACTTTCCTTGGCTTATCTACATTATTGACATTGACATTTTAGACGGAGTTGATGGTGATTCTTTATCCCTTAAACTTACTTATAAGGCTGACAATAAAATTAGAGTTAAACAAAGGTCTTAATATTTCTACAAGCAACTTTCTGAGAATTAAAAAGAGTTAAATTTCTTTTCCGGAGGATTCTCCCATCTGCCTATGAAAAGGTCATAGATACTGAAAGCAGCACTGACTTTTCTCCATTCGGGCAACCTCACAGTGATGCCCATCCTGCCCCCGGCTTTGCTAAGTGCTGCCAAGGAAAAGAAACCCCTATAAAGTAGTGAGCTCACAGACACAAGGAGAGGAACAATATTCACCACTTGCTTGATCTCTGAGATTTGAGGGCAATGACTTGTTTTCTCTTGTTGACAGCTAGGAAAACCAGAAGTGGCAAAACTATTTCCATCTTGCACTCCTGCACAGGGACTGCCCAAAGCACCACGGGTGGTGGGGGGCGGTGGGGAGGGGGGTTCTGGGGAGGCAGCTCGGGGCTCTGGTAATGATCGCTGTGAATGAGGAGGTCCCACTGCACAAAAGGTAAGAATTTACCTTGCGGGGGGAGGCAAGCCCTGCTTTCACCTACCCTGAGACAAGTACACCAGTGGAATTAATCAGAATTACTTGGCAAGGACAATGACCAACAGTCAGAGCAGAATAGGAACAATTCTGGCAGCAAGGAATCTTATCCTGAAGTTCTTTTCTGAGTCTGGAAGGCTAATTTTATATTTGTAATTGGATCGGGTTCCTGAATCCCAGCTAGAGACAGTCCCACTCTTTTATCTATAAAATATGGGAAAATCTCGCAGAAACCGCGATTCAACAGATTGGAGCTGTATGCTGAAGGTATGCGCCCTTCAGCACATGTGTAACTCAATCTTTAAAAATGTAATTAATTAAAAATAATTCCCGAACTGATGCGATGATCAGCCTACTTCGGAGCCAACGTGGTGACTGTGTTTGTGTTCTCGGGAGTGGTGGTCCCTCCATCTCCGGTATCCCACGTGGGGAGACCTGGTACTAGTAAGCAACTAATAAAGAGCAGAGGAATAAACAAATGAATGCTCCACAGGGAAATTCTTTTAATGGTGAAAAAGAACCAATAACATCTGTTTTTGCATTTTTCTCAGGTTCAAATTCTCTCTTCTGAACAATGTCCTCCGAAGTCTTGGGGTCTCAAAATAGTCCAGAAGCCTTGAGCATGTTCGATATTCTTTTCTGAGAAAAACCTGTTGTCTCTGCCCGCCCAGTCGTCTCTTCTCAATCTAAAGCACAGAGTGGACATGTCTGTCTGTCTGTTTTTGCCTCCCCCACCCGTTCCCCCAGCTTGTGTCCCAGCTCCCTGTTCTCCTCTGGAGAACCCACCCTCTCCCCGCCCGAGGCTGCCTGATGAAGTTTCTCCGTGTCCAGCTCCGCCATCAATCTAGCACATTCTCTTGGCCACAGTAATTTCCTCAGTGGAGGAGACATTTCCTCGGCCCCCGAGGATAAAAAGGTTCCTCTTATCCTCCTTAAGACTGTCAAAAAGATGGGAACCTAACGACTCCAGGGTCCATTACACAAGGCCTTAGAAGAAACCAATATGGAAGAGCAGAGCCATGTGGGACATCCTGCGAGATCGTGTGAGTCCTGACTCAAGCCTCACCTGAAGGAGCTTTACCTGCGGTCTTCTCAGTGACAAGAGCCGGCAGTCTTTTGTTCGTGTGTGAGAGCTAGTTTGTTTGAGGTTTAGGCTCACTCTCAATAAGAAGGCTCCTGACTCGCGCCTCTTCCACCCAGCGAATGTGAATGAGGACACACGTGTGACTTCTACACCTTCACCGAAATGTGGGTAAGCAACATCTAAAGCACATGAAGCTGCTTTAATCCAAAATTATCAGCACTTCCGACACTCCTTGGAGAGTTCAACTTTGACATTATCCACAAGTCCCTTTAGTTATGTAATGTGTGAGAAGCGGGAATTCTCAACAGTGTCCAAAGTGCATAGTCTGTCCTCTGTGTGAACTAAAGCGAACGCGTCACGAATGCGGAGTGAAATGGTTGAGAAACAGTCATCTGAAGGACCTTTTCATTGTCCCTCTCACCAGGTTTGCCTCCCTCCACGTCAACATCAAACCAGACACTCAGAAAGCAACAAAACTGATCCAAATTACTGGTTCTCCATAAAGGAACTGATGGATCAAATCTCCATATTATGTCCTTGAAGACTTAACATAATGGCCTTGGCTTTTGTAGGGAGAAGAGGAAAAAGAGGGCCAACCGGCAAAGAAAATTGCTAGTGACCAGAGGTGGAAAATGGTGCATGAGGATAGAGAAAACAATCCAAAAAAAAAAAAAAAAGTTAGGTTCAGGATTCAGGTGCCTCCCATGCATTACCCATAGGAAAAAAGCAAACTCGAGCAAGATTGTTACAATGCCTCTGAGCCAACGTCTCTTTCCTGTTGCTCTTCTTGTCTTCACTGAGCGGAGGAAGAGGAGTCCGACTGTACGAAATGGAGGGCTCTGGGTTTTAAAGCCTCTCATGAGCTTAGTAGTCCTATCTGCTACTGTTGCAAGCGGAACCCACAGAACAATGGGCCTCCTCACACGGGGGCGTTGTCCAGGGTGACACCGTCTCACTGGCTGCTCCTTCCTTCTGACAATCTGAAGTGCCCAAAGACAAAAGGCAGGTGGTGGCTCAGAGGTTAAGTGTCTGCCTTTGGCTCAGGTCATGATCCCAGGGTCCTGGGATCGAGCCCCGTGTTGGGCTCCCGACTCAGTGGGGAGCCTGTTTCTGCCTGCTGCTCCCCTGCTTGTGTGCTCTCTCTCTCTCTGATAAATAAAATCTTAAAAAAAAAAAAAAGAGCATATGTATTTCTGGACCACAGCCTGGCACCAGGAAAGAGACTCTACAAGGCAAGAACCTGCCCTTCAAGGCAGAAGAACTAGGAAATGAGGAACCTGAAATCTTGCGAGGAAAACAGTGAGGAGGCAAGATCACATAGGAAATTATAAAAACTGTTTTCCATATTCTTTCTCTTGACAAAAATTGAACAACAAAGGGGACACTGGACAATGAGAATTACCAAGCACGTTTCACTATCTTAAACACATAACAGTGTGTAGTGTGCAATTATTTTTTTTCATTTACCATCTAATGTTTCTAAAATATTTTCAAACTTTCACTTCGCCAAAGTTTGAACAAGATGGGACTTCTTGATTTGGGTAGTGGGCAATTAAAATCATCTGGAAACGGGACAAAATAGAACCAAAAAAAAAATTGTCAGATTTTTGTGTAATCGAGCTCATGAAACCAAAAGTGTGAATGCTGAAGGTTGGAGAGATTGTGTAACGGATTCTGTGTTGCACGCAGCTGGGACGTGCTGAGCCAGGGTCTGGAACCTGACCGTGGACTTCAGGATGCCATTCCGTCAAACCCAAACTAAGTACAGCACACAAATCAGATTTCCTCTCCTGCAGGATTACAGGAGTTTTCCTCTAGCTTGGCGATGGCTGTCACCCCTCGGTTATGTCCTTAGGAGGGTGTGTGGGTTCTGTCAATTACTGAAGGGAATCCTGGTAATAGATGTTTACAGAAAAGCATGGTGTCCAGAAAATGGCGCAAAACATTGGCACCTTCCTCCTTCCAATCCCATGGACCCTGGAGTTTCTTCCCTCTCTGATCACTCTTCCTCTATTCCCCCGGCCCCTTCCCACTCAAGTGTGTCCATCCCACGGAGTCCAGCTCCCTCCTGGAAGGACAGTGGCAATCACTGGGTATCACTGGAGGTGCCTTTTAATCCCAGAATAGAGTATCCTTGGAAAATAGACTTTTCTGTTGTTTATACTACTCTCTCATAGCATAACTTCAATGCATTCTAGTCCCCAGGATTCTGGGTTTTCTTCTGTTGCACCAGTCTCCTTCTGGGGAGGGATAAGGTGAAAGAGGGATTAAGGACGAGGAGCTGAGAAAATCCTATAGCTGCCTCTTAAGACAATCGACAATCGGCTTGGCCTTAGTCTTCAAGCCAAGAGAACAATTAGCTTCTGGGAAACCCCAGCTTCTCCCTCTGCTGAGGGGAAGCGCTTCCCAGGCACGAGCCGCCTGTTGGGCACACATCTGAGAGAGGCTGACAGGGACCATAAATCAGGGGACGGACCTGGGAGGCATGTAAGGATAAGGGTAACAGAGAGCCTCTCCCTTTCTCACCAAAGCAGGTTGAGTTCAGCTGCTCCTGAGCCAGGAGGACGCTCTGGTTCCAAATCAAATAAAGGTCCCAGCTGCTGTCTGCTGGTAACCGCGTTAATCAAGTTCCGAGTGGGAGTGGAGACAGGTTCTTACACACCGCTCCTAGCACCCACGCCCTCAGCAGGGCCCTTGGTCATCCTGCTCTTTTCCTCTTCTGCCGGGATGATGACAATCTGCTTGTCACCCTGATATGCCACTGCTGGGCCACGCAGCAGAGAGCCCCCACCATTTGTGTCTGAAATCTGAGATAACCCTCGTTCTACTCAGGTTCTCTATAGAAACAGAACCAATAGGGACACCGGGTGGCTCAGTTGGTTAAGCGTCTGCCTTCAGCCGGGGGCATGATCTCAGGGTCATGGGATCGAGTCCCACATTGGGCTCCCTGCTCAGCGGGGAGCCTGCTTCTCCCTCTCCTTTTGCCTTTGCCCTCCTCTTGTTCTCTCAAATAAATAAATAAAATCTTTTTAAAAAGAAAAAGAACCAAGAGAGTGTGTGTGCATGTGTGTAAAGGAGGGAGGATCTAAGGAGCTGGTTCACACCTTTGTGGGGCCTAGCAAATCCTAAATCCATGGGGTGGGCTGGCAACGCCAGCACTAAGTTGATGTCTTGAGTCTGAAGGCGGAATTTCTTCCTCCTCAAGGCATCTGAGTCTTTTCTCTTAAGATTCTCAACTGACTGGGGCGCCTGGGTGGCTCAGTGGGTTAAAGCCTCTGCCTTCGGCTCAGGTCATGATCTCAGGGTCCTGAGATCGAGCCCCACATCGGGCTCTCTGCTCAGCGGGGAACCTGCTTCCCCCACCCCTCTCTGCCTGCCTCTCTGCCTACTTGTGATCTCTTTCCCTCTGTCAAATAAATAAATAAATAAATCTTTAAAAAAAAAAAAAAGATTCTCAACTGACTGGATGAGACCTACCACATTAAGTAAGGTAATCCGCCTTACTCAAAGTCTACTGATTTAAAAAAAAAAAAAAAATGCCTTCACAGCAGCATCCAGACTGACATATGACCAAAAAACTGGGCACCAGGGCCTAACCGAGTTGACACACAAAATTAACCATCACCACCTGGGTGAGGACCAGGGGGAGGGGTGACGCCCCGAGAGCCTCTAAATGAGAGAAGGAAGCACACCCCCGGTTGTGCGCCCCTCCCCAGGGACACCTTGAAAACCCTCCGAAGTGATTTAGAGAAAGAAGGGTGGGACGAGGAGCGGGGGCTTACCAGCAGTCATTGTCCAGAAGGGCCAAGGGCCGCAATCGGCAGTCCAAGCACGACCCTCACCCTCTGCGACCACTGGATAAATCCCTCATCCTCCTCACTAGATTTAAGCCATTCAATTTAAGATCAAAGTTGCTCACAAGAGACCAAAACAACGCCAAAGAAATCTGAAGCCTCATACATACTCCACTCGCATAATATTGTCAACAGCTCTAGTATCGCCGTTTTGCAACTGTTTCAGGTAAAGTAAAGCAAATAGGCAAAATATATCAGATGTTACGAGGATCGAAGATTTTCATCGTAAGAGCAGAGAGATGCGCACAGAAAATAAAAATCCTTTTTGGAGGGGAAAAAGAAACCAACTTTCTCAGGTTAAATTGGATCGGGATCAAAACGATCAGTTCAAACGCGTGACTGTTTTCTTTAGTGTCCTGCCCAGCTTTGTCCAACAAAAGGAACAGAAGGCAATGACGTCCCAGTCGCAACGAGCTCAACCCAGACATGGCTTTTAAATATTACCCCCTATTCAAAAGAGCCAGGGCTCCTCAGAGAAGTGGCTGATTCCAGGGCCCCAGCAGAGAGCAGACACCATGAGCCAAGAAAGTGAAAGAAGTCCATAAAGATCGACGCAGTTATAGCAAAAGAAATCTGTTCGACAGTATCAAAGAAAGTTGAACATACCCTTCGCACAAGCCACCCCGCTCTTAGGTATGTGTCCCCCAACCCCCAAAACAATGTGTTCCCCAAAGACACACACCAGAATGTTCTAGCAGCACTACCGCAGAACCCAGAGTCATCCCAAACGTCCACCTGTACTCCGATGGATACACACATGGCACTAGCAGTGAAAAACGAAGAAGTGCAGCCACACACATCACAGATGAATCTCACAAACACAGTGATGCACAGAGAAGCCAGACGTAAGGGCACGTGCTGTATGAGGCCAGGGACACCAAGGTCCAAAACCAACTGGTCAACAAGTTTAGGGGTAAGACTGGTGGGGGCGCCTGGGTGGCTCAGTTAAGTGTCTGCCTTTGGCTGAGTCATGATCCTGGGGTCCTGGGATCGAGTCCCACATCAGGGTCCTTGCTCAGCAGGGAGTCTGCCTCTCCCTCTGCCCCTCCCCGCCCTCTGCTCCTGCTCTCTCTCTCAAATAAATGAATAAGATCCTTTAAAAAAAAGGAGAAGAAGAAGTAAGCATGGTAGTTACACTTGTGAGGGACAGTAGTGATAGGAAGAGGGTGTGATGGGGCTTCGGGGCTACGGGCAATGTTCTGTTTCTTGTTCTGGGAACTGGTTACACAGGCGTTTGCTCTGTGAAAAAAAATTTTTTTTGAACTATTGACTTGATTTTTTGTGTGTTGCTCTTTACGTTAAATATCAATTTAAAAACTGTACTTCTATTTTTTTTTTTTTTTTAGAGAGGGAGGGGGAGAGGAAAAGAGAGAATCTCAAGCAGCTCCACACCCAGTGCAGAGCCCGATGACCCAGGGGCTCGATCCCATGACTCTGAGATCATGACCTGGGCCAAAATCAAGAGTCAGCCGCTTAACTGACTGAGCCACCCAGGCGCCCCTTAAAAATTGTACTTTTTAAAAAACCAGCTTGGAGGGGTTCCCACTGGCCAAAGTTAGTACAACTTGAACATCAAACAGGATAATAATTGGAGCTGGTTATTAAATGAAAAAACGTAAGTCCAGGGAGCAACAAAAGGATAAGCAGGACAACCCTTCTTTACAAAAGAAAGCCACTAAGAAATCCAGAAGGAATGACAAGATTAGAAGATCGCCATTTTTAACCCCCGATATAATAACTGACCGAGGTAACAATCACCAACAGAGGCTAAAACCACTGGATAAAAACTCAGCAGCCAACAGGGTATTCATACGGTGCCAAAGTATCATCCCGGAGACCACTTACCTTTACAAGGGAGAGCAGTTGTGCCTTTGTGACAGAGAAGCTCGGTGAGACCCACCTTAACCTGGTGGTGGAATACAGCATCACGGATCATGGAAAGGTGGGACATTACATGCCTCCTGGTAGGAAGCAAATTAAACAATATCATCTAAGGCAGTGGGTTTTCTTGACTGCATTCAAATCACCCGAGATTTTAAAACTCGCAATGCCTAGGCGATGCTGCCAGACCAGAATCTCTGGGGTGAGACCCAAGCATCAGTACTTTTTAAAGCTTCCCAGGTGAGTGCCTGGGTGGCTCAGTCAGTTAAGTGTTTGCCTTCGGCTCAGGTCATGATCCCAGCGTCCTGAGACCCAGGCGCATCGGGCTCTCTGCTGGGCGGGGAGCCTGCTTCTCCCTCTGTCCTTGCTCCTCCCCACTCCTCCTGCTCATGCGCGTGTGTGCGTGCGTGCGTGCACTCTCTCTCTCTCTCAAATAAATAAAATCTTAAATAAAACAAAGCTTCCCAGGTGACTGCAGTATACAGTCAAGGTATTCTGGACAAAAATGTAATATCCTGAGCCTAACTTCTAGTTTACAGGATATACAAGACACAGACCTGTGGTTCTTAATACTGGCTGCTTACTAGAATCACCAGGAGAATTTTGAAACCAGGGCCACCTGGCCTTCCTCTCCAGCAATTCTGATTTAATTGGTTCGTAGTGGAACTCAGGCATCGGTATTCTCTCATCTAGGCTTTAAGTTTTATGTCAGTAACTTTCAGTGAGAACAGAGTTGCCCAATTACTACCCCTCCCTTGTAAAGCCAATCGATCAGGACACATGGTCCTGCGGTGCAGCCAAGGCTAGGGAACAGCAAAGCTCATGAGGAAAAAGACAAATCTGAACATGGGACATTTGGAAGACCTTGGACTCTTCAGACGGTCAATGTCACAGGGAAAAAGAAAGAAGAAGGAAAGAGGTTAAAAGGAAAGAGGAAAGAAGTTAAAATAAGTCACCAAAAAACATAATGTGTGCATTTGATAAAAACGATTATAAAGATATTTGAGGGGAATAACTGGGGAAATTTAAACATTAAGTCAATTTTAGATGGCTAATTTTCTCAGTAGAGATAATGCCATTGTGGTTCTATAGATAAGTATCTGCATTTCTTTTTTAAGATTTTATTTATTTATTTGAGATAGAAAGAGAGCATGAGCTGGGGAGAGGGGAAGAGGGAGAGGGGGAAGCAGACTCCCCACTGAGCAGAAAGGCCAACGTGGGGCTTGATCCCAGGACCCTGAGATCATGACCTGAGCCGAAGGCAGACGCTTAACCGACTGAGCCACCCAGGTGCCCCGGTATCTGCCTTCTTAAGTGAGGTGAAGTGAAAAACCCAGAAGGGATGTGTTACGATGTGTATATAACTCCCCAGTTCACTGTACTAAGCTCTCAGCTTCCCAGTATGTTTGAAATGGTTCATAAGAAAAAGGTGAAGAAATGAGAAAAACTTTAAACAAGGATAAAAACCTACTCCTAAGGCCACAAAACTTCCACCTGTATTACTTCTCTCAAGAATTTTCCAGGAAAACCCACTCACAACTCAATCTTACACAAACAACCTCACACCACACCCAACAATTAAAGCCGCATTTCTCAACCTTTGCCCACGGGATCTCAATAGAAGACACCTGGAAAAGATCTTATACAAATGAGCTTGAAAAATACTCAGTTATCCAAGGTTTTCTTGCTACCAGGAGTCTCAGAAATCTTAACGTGTTTAATATGCATTATCCTGTGCAGTTGGGGGAAGACACGTGCAGAGTAAAGCGACATTTCTTAACCTGATTTTGTTTCCAACCCTTTTTGAGCACAGACCCCTTTTATCCCAGAAAATCTTATAGGTTAAGTGTGCTGCAGGCATTTGGGAAAGTGCTAGCCTGAAACACCCTCTCCCTCATTTTACAACCTCTCTGTCTTTGATTAACCAAAGAGCCCTTGGATTTCCACCTGAGTCCTAAAGTCTCCAGTGACACCCTTGCAGCCCCATGAAGATCTGTCTTGCAATCAGTGCTTTTTCCTATTCACCGAAATAGGAAAGGTAATTTCTTGTTCAGGAACCTATTGTTTAAATCTGTGTGCACTCTTTTATGTGTATCTATGTAAGCTTTGCTCCAAGTGCACTAAAAATATCTGTTTCAACTGAGAATTCCTCGGGCACCTGGGTGGCTCAGTCGGTTGAGCGACTGCCTTCAGCTCAGGTCATGATCCTGGAGTCCCGGGATCGAGTCCCGCGTCGGGCTCCCTGCTCAGCGGAGGGGAGATCTGCTTTTCCCTCTGACCTTTCCCCTCTTGTGCTCACTCACTCTCATTCTCTCTCTCTCAAATAAATAAATAAAATCTTAAAAAAAAACAATTGAGAATTACTCAAAGACCACCCCATGTGCCTCCTTCCGTGTGACATCAAGGAAGGCACCACACACGGAAGACAGCAGGTGCCAACACCCAAACAGCAAGAAAGAGGTACCCCCACCCCAGCTCAGCCCCTGCAGCACCACTGTTCCCAGGCATCCCGCTGATCCTCCCCCTACAGCCCTATGAGGTGTGTGTTATAATCACAGGTGAGGTTCCTGAGGGTCAGAGAGCCTAAGCCCGTTGCCAGAACCAAACAGTGGGATCTGAGTCCCAGGAGCCTGAGACCAGAGCTTCTGCTCTCACACCAGCACTAATCCGCTTCCTTCGACTCCAGCCTTAACCCTCGTCCACAGCTCCTGCTTTGCTGCACACCATGTCGGAACTTTCAGGACTCCCAGGAAAAGCAGACTCTCTATCTACCCCGCCTGGCGAGTGACACATACAGATTCAGAAGCCAAATCATCATCCAGGTCATCCTTCGACGAAGTCAGCTTGGCCAGCCCTGTGGCACATCCAACCTCAAAAGACGGTTTGTAAGTGAAGGGCTAATGACAAGCATGAACGCAAAGTTGCTCAACGAGCCACTGCCCAGAACAACCTGGCCCCAAACCCCGAGGGCTGCCAGCAACGCTCGTGAAATATGGCAGAAAATCCTGGTGATTTCCCACTCGCTCCCCTCCTGCAAAACACAGCGACCCTGTAGCCAGAGGCGGGAGTTCACTCTACTGGGGCCAGATTAAGACCAAAAACGGAGCTCAAACGAAGGAGATGAGAACTCAGTCTCAGCAGATCTCCGATCTACTACGGCAGTTTCACCAGTCGAGGGGAGAAGGGTCTGATAGTACTTCTGCAACTGATCAGGGTGAAGCAAGACCTCATAGCATTCTGTGCAACTCTTAAGCCTGCACCAGAGCCTAGGGCTGAAGTGAGTCAAGGGCAAACTAGTGGAGTCCCGTGGTAGCCACCCGCCCAGAGTCCGCAGCGGGTCCAGGAATTTAAACTCCTTCCCAGGATCTGAATCAGCGTGGGATTCAGACACATGGTGTCGCGGAGTGATGCAGTGGTGAAATGTGAAGGAGTTCACCTTCAGGCCGTACAAAACTAGTTCCTCGATTACGTCAGGTCTTGGCTCCTCTCTTACCAAAAGGGTAGATGTTGCAATCTGTCATAAGGAACATTTCGAAGCAACATCAACTTCTGTTGTTCAGTAAGCATTTCCCAACCCCCAGCTCTGAACTGTGACCATATTATAGCCTGGTGGTTCACGGACAGTTTTGTCCCAATATCATGGCAGTCTTCCTTCTCCCAGAAACCTCAGAAACGATAAGCACATTCTTCTTACAAATTAAGTTGCAGGAAGATATGGACTCTGAGACATTGGTCTGAAGTGTTTTACAGTGAAGTCTCTTTTTTTTCCTACCCAGTACTATGGAATACTTAGATACGACTTATATTAGTTTATCAGACTTCTACCTTCCGTGTTGTCTCCTCAAATAGTCAACATTTTTAAAGTCCAAATACACACAAGATCCCCCAAGTGAGGAAGGGTGAACCAAGCACACTGAGTCCACAGTCCAGCATGGTGAACGTCACCCGAATGTCCTTGTCTCTCCAGGTGAGCCGTCCCCCTCCCCCATGACAGTTTCCACGCACAACGTTTCCTAGTTTCCTAGGCTGGACAAGTGGGCGTCCTCTAATCTCTGCCAGAGGCACTTCAAAGTAACAAGGCTGAAAATATTACCATGATGTAGTACAAGCCCCATATAAAATATAAAACTAATCTACAACCATGCCCTGGCCGGTTTCTTGCAGGATAGAGATTCCTAACCCATGCCGGCTGGGCTCTCGTGGTAAAACCTTAGCAAAGGAGGGGAAGCTGTAGAACGTGACAAAGGGCAAAAGGCTGTCTCGGGCTTCTCTCCCAGAATCTTCAGGGGCTCCGCCTAGCTGAAAAGAGCACACAGCAGTTAAGGCAAAGAGTTCACAGTCTACAGGGACGAAGGACACCTGCTTCTAATTAAGCAGGTTGTAATAACAGCCACGATAAGGGTGTTTCCAAAGAGGCGTGAGTGGACAGAAGAGAGAAGCATTTGTTCTATCTGTGGGTTTTGGAGAAAGCTACCAGAAGCAGTTCCTGGGCTTTCGACAGTTGGAAATGTCGAGAAAGGGAAGGGAAGGGCGTCCTGGGCAGAGGGACACACCATCAAACGTGCCAGCATGTGAAAGCCCCCAGTGTGCTTAGGAAACGGCGCCTGGTGTGGGAACGGGAGGAGGAAGATGGGATCAAGACGATCTGACTTTTTGCAGGGAAAATTTTACTTTAGTTAGTATGTCTGCCTCTTTCCGTCCCAATTTCTTTTTACCTTTAGGTCCCTCCATCACTGTCTGGCTCTCTGCTGCCTCCCTCCATATCTGTCTCTTTCTCTCCTTCTCTTTCCCTTCCCCTCACCCCTTCTCCCAATTAAACTTCAGAGCCATACAATGCTTCCAGACCTGGAGCAGACCAGTAATCTAGGATCAATTCAATATCATTAAACATTCCTACAGGAAGCCTGAAGACCCCAGGAATTGAAGGTCACTGCTAAAGGGCAAAGGAGGGTAGCAAAAAAAAAGTGGACTCACGAGTCAGATAGATATAACCTCTTACAAGTTATATGAACCTCAGTCTCCTCCTCCATGAAACAGGTAATGTAACCATCACAGCTACTGCGAGGATTAAATGCAGTAATGCACATAAAGTCCTTAACACAGAGTCTGGTGTATGCTAAGCGACTAGCAATGAAGCCAGTTATATTGTTACGATTATTATTCAGAGTGTCTTTCTTTGCCTTTAGACTCAGAATCTAGCATCATACTTGGCACATGGTTGGAGCTCAGCACATGCTCGGAAAAACGAGATAGAAAGAAAAAGACATACTGAGACACACCTAGAAAGAAACCAGACGGAGAGAGAGAAACCAAGAGAAAGAGATACAAAGGAGGAAGGAAGAGAAAGGCAGACAGATGCACAGGCTGACCAACAAGCCTATCAACCCATTGACCACGTCTCTTGCTCTGTGGGTGCAGTATATTTCCTTACATGATTCTCATAAATCGACATAGATAATGAACAAGGAGGTCGTGTCCCACCACCAGGCTTCCCATGCTATAGCAGACAGCTGAGCGATAGGCGGTTTTGGTCCCCACATCCAACATGGTATCACGTCGCCGTGCGTGGCTAGCATCTCGCTGGAGTGGAAGCGGGCTGACCTGGCGCTCTCCAAGGAGAACAGTGTAGCCCCCTATTCCGTCCAGTCCTGGCTGCACAGACCCCATGACCTCGAACTCATTTGCAGAGGACTCCTTAACCAATGACAAAGACACCCACCTCCATCCCTGCCAATGCCACAAGGACTTTCCTCCACGAATAGAAAAGGCAAACTTTTATTTCCACATCAAGGGGGAAAACAACCCAGTCCTCCCAAGGAGACATTTAATCCGGTGGGGAAGACCTCTCGGGCCTCTCCCTGCTGTTGCTGGCCTTCGGGACGGCACTGGCGATCAACCGCGAGCTCATGAACACCTGTCCCCGGTGCACTCTGACAGAACAAGGTGTGGATAAGGTCACGTTTGGAACAAGGAGGTCCTTAGGGAGCAGGTGTTGAGTGAGTCATTTTGGAGACGCTCTCTCTCTTCCAAGACATGCCAAAGAAAGACTGAATCATGGGGAAAGCGTTGAAGACCACCCGACTTCTCTGCTTGAGATTGCGAAACTACTGGCCATCCCACCCCGACCCCACAGCGTTCTCAACTTACTCGGGAAGAAAGCGGCAGTTTCCACAGGATGTTAAGCTGATTTCAACTGTGTGGGTGTGACCTTTCTTTCCTCTGGTCAGCAGGCTGGGGCAGTGCCCTTCTCACTCCCACTTGACCCGCTCGCAGCCTCCTTCTAGCTCCTCCTGTGGCGTCCACACGGGCAGCAGAAACCGCCTAATTCGGGCCCTAGACAGTGCTGCCAGCACGCCACTCAGCACGAAGCCCGCTGGAGCTGCAGACAGTAGGGAAACCTGGGAACTCTCTGCCATCCCAATAAAACTTGCTGTAGCTCGTCGGCAAACAACAGCCAGTGAGAACCTTCCATCGAAGCCAAGATAGAAATCCTTAACTGAAAAAAAGAAATCCTTAACTGACCCTGACAAGGTCAGGTGAGTCTTTAATGGGGGGATCTTCCTATCTTTTCATTTCATTGCAGAACCATTCCTCAAAAGTCAGAGGCTTCCCGGGAGCAAGGAGTCCCTCAGCCTGGCACCTCAGGACAGAGCCCCAGCAGAAGGAATCACTGAGGTCAACAAACACATCATTTACTTTCATTTCTAAAGAAGTGCAGCTGAGGGGCGCCTGGGTGCCTCAGTTAGTTAAGCGTCTGCCTTCGGCTCAGATCATGATCCCGGGGTCCTGAGTTCAATTCCCACATCGGGCTCCCTGTTCAGCAGGGAGCCTGCTTCTCCCTCTGCCTGCCACTCCCCCTGCTTATGCTCTCTTTCTCTCTCGCTGTCTCGGGCAAATAAATAAATAAGATCTTTAAAAATTTTGTCGATGGGGGCGCCTGGGTGGCTCAGTGAGTTAAAGCCTCTGCCTTTGGCTCGGGTCATGATCTCAGGGTCCCGGGAGCGAGCCCCGCATCAGGCTCTCTGCTCAGCAGGGAGTCTGTTTCCCCCTCTTTCTCTGCCTGCCTCTGCCTACCTGTGATCTCTCTCTCTCTTTCTCTCTCTGTCAAATAAATAAATAAAATCTTTAAAAAAAAAATTTTGGCAATGGATGGTGGTGTTGGTTGCACAACACTGTGAAGGTACTTAATGTCACTGGGCTGTATGTTTAAAAGTGGTTACAATAGGAAGTTTTATGTGATGTATAGACTACTGCAATTTTTAAAAATAAAAAAAAGAAATTGAATGGAACATTTTTTTAAAAGTACAGCTAAGTCCCAGGCAGTTTAGTGATCCCTGATTTAATATTATTAAATTATTTTTAAACAGAGTCTCAGTATTAGAGAAAAGGTTACCAGCTAGGAGGGTTTATGAAAATCAAAGGCAAAAAAAATATATGCCCTTACGTCAAACATGCCCTTAAATTGAAAATCAATATACTCTCTCTGCTATACGAGTGTTGTCCATGAGTAGGATTTTCTAAAAAACGTCACTAAGTTTTTCTCTCTGAAACCGGTTCTTCCACAATTGGGGCTTAGAGAACATTCAGATCACAGGAGTGGCTTATAAGGGTGTCCAACTCTCCCCTCAACGATAATGCATTCAACACTCTGGTCCTGGTCCCATGGCACCTCTCAGAACTGTTATCAGACACAGTCTCCCATTAACATAAGTGGATAATATGATTTGCTTGTACAGATTGTAAAATGAAGACATGGGAAATCTTAAAGACTGAGCTGAGATTATTGCATAAGAAGAGAAGTTCAGATTCCAGATTCTGAGTCCCTGGCCCAGAGGCCACCCTTTCCCTGCCTTCTGGCTCAAGATCATTTAAGAAAGAGATCTGTGATCTCTCTCGCTTTCGCGCTCTCAGATAAATAAATAAAATCTTAAAAAAAAAAAAAGGTCACTCACTATAAATTAATTAACTCCTGTGAATATCCACCCACATTAGCACCGACTCTCCTGAATCCTGCCTCCTGGCTCACTCTTCTCGAAGACTCTGGCTTCTGTTACTTACCACCAAAAGAGCTCTAATATAAACGTACTCTCACCCCTGGATCACCTCCTCTCCCTCAGTCTCCTCCTCAGTCTTTTCAGCGGGCAACCCTTTCTCCGTCCATCCCTTCAACATTGGTGTATCTATCAGAATGGCGGGGGGTAGTGGTTGGTGAGACAGAAAAGCAGTTGACCAAAGGCTCTGGATATCACTGAGCCAGCCGAGGCCTCACTCTGAACAAGCTATTCGCAACCCAGGTTTCTATGGGAAAATTAAATCAAGAAAATACAATCAGAATAAACAGCTGCAAAGTGGACTTAGTCACCCATCTCTCAAAGATGAAAGACTCAGAACATGTATCACTTTGTAGAAAAGACCACCTATAAATCTAACATTTGGATACAAATATATACATATTTGTCAGGTGCTTTGGATGGTCTCGGATATACTAGTCAAAAATCTGACTATAGGGGCGCCTGGGTGGCTCAGTGGGTTAAAGCCTCTGCCTTCAGCTCAGATCACGAAATAAGGGTCCTGGGATCAAGCCTCGCATCGGGCTCTCTGCTCAGCAGGGAGCCTGCTTCCCCCTCTCTGCCTGCCTGCCTCTGCCTATTTGTGATCTCTCTCTGTAAAATAAATAAATAAAATCTTAAAAAAAAAAAATCTGACTATAAAAGGGGTCTGGGGGCACCTGGGTGGCTCAGTCGGTTAACCGTCTACCTTTAGCTCAGGTCATGATCCCAGGGTCCTGGGACTGAGCCCCCACATCAGGTTTCTTGTTCAGCAGGGAGCCTGCTTCTCCCTCTCCCACTCCCCCTGCTTGTATTCCTTCTCTCGCTCTCGCTCTCTCTGTCAAATAAATAAATAAAATTATTAAAAAGGGCGGGGGGGCGGTTCCTGTCCCTGACATTAGAATGTCTCTGATGTCCTGCACATCAGCGGTACAAACATCACGTATGATGAGAACTGCTGGAAATGGCTGACTGCAATCTAACTATGGTCCCGAATGCGGACTGCCCTGCAGAACAACAGACCCGGACTCCCAAAGCCCTCGGTGCCACAGAGAACACAGGGAGGTAGGGGGACTTCACAGACAGAGAAAGGAAAGCTAACAGTCAAATGCAGTGCGGGAAACTTGATGGGAGCCTGGATTTTAAGAAACATCTTAAAAGTACAGTTTGGGGAATTTGAACAGGGACAAGATTTTGAATGTTATTGAAGTAATGTGGACTTTCTTTGATAGAGAACTGATGTCTTGGTTGTCTAAGAGGATCTCCTGTCATGCTTCTGCAGCCTGCTGCCCTTTCATTTTCCCTCCTGTTTTCTCCCTCTTCTTACTCGGCTCTACTCACACTCCCTCACCTACTCTACTCATGCTTACTTACCACACCCATCCACAGCATAACTCCCAAATCAGTATCTCTAGCTTGGAACTTTCTTCTTAGCTCCAGACCATGGTGCCCCCATTCTACTTGACCTTCCCACCTGAATGTTCCAGCAGCTTCTTACACTCACTATACTCAAAACCTAACATGTCTTTCCTCTGCCCAACCCCCTCCACACAAAACCCGCTCCTCTGTCTTCTCTTTGTTTGTTTTTAGTCATCTCTATACCCCACGTGGCCCTCGAACTCACAACCCCGAGATCAAGAGTCATATGCTCCACCAACTGAGCCAGCCAGGAGCCCCTCTGTCTTCTCTATCTTGATAACTGTCAAGCGGACCAAGCCAGAACCTTCCCTCCTCCTTGCCCCCCATCTAATCAACTACCAAGCCCTGGGTACCTCCTAAGTCTCTCCTCTTGGACTCCTCCCCACTGCCCTAGTCTTTCCCTCACCGTCTCCTGAACTAAATATTCTGAAAGCACCCTCACTGGCCTTTCTGACTTCCTGTCTTCTGCCCTCTACCCTATCTCCCACCCTTCCACCAGGCTGGATTTTTCTAACACAAAAATCCGATCGTATCAGTATACTGCTCAAAAGTCCTCAGCAGCTCTCCCGTGTCTCCAAGGTAAAATCTAACAAACTCCTTTGCAATGATCCTCGAGGCCTTTCATGATCTTTGTCCCTGCCTCCCTTCTGCACCCCGTCCCACAGCCAGTCCTTCAAACATACTGAACAGCTGTGGTCACTCCAAGCACGCCATGTCAGCCAGAGCTGCCGGACATTTGCACATGCCACTCTCCCAGCTTAGATGCCATCTCCTGCCACCTCTGTACCAGCCCCTCCCCACACTGCATACTAGCACACTCCTACTAGAGGAGATATGTCTGTTGGGAAGCCTTCTCTATGTTCCCCAGGTCAATTTACAAGCTCCATTTTTCCAATGGCCCCAACAACACTGACACACAACCTGATTAAGGCAACTTAGGTCATCATACTAGGCTATTTGTTTATGCAACTGGTTTCCCAACAGACTGTACGATTCTTAATGACATGCGACCTGATTTTTACTTTGTTCTTGGAATGACTTGTACATTCCCAGTTGATAGTAGGCATTTAACAATTGTTTATTTAAAAATTGACAGTTGAGGTAGAGGAATCAACAGGTAGAGCCCAGAGAACTTTAGGGCAGTGAAATTACTCGGTAGGATAGTATAATGGTGGGTACATGCAATTATTTATTTGTCCAAACCCACATAAGGTACAATACTTAACCAATAGTTAACCCAAACGATCACTAAGTTGTATACCTAAAACTAATGTAACATTGTGTGTCAACTATATTTTAAAAAAAGAAAAAGTTGGGGCTCCTGGGTGGCTCAGTTGGTTAAGCGGCTGCCTTCAGCTCAGGTCATGATTCCAGGGTCCTGGGATCGAGTCCCACATCGGGTTCCCTGCTCAGCGGAGAGCCTGCTTCTCCCTCTCCCACTGCCTGCCTCTCTGCTTACTTGTGCTCTCTCTCTCTGTCAAATAAATAAATAAAATTTTTAAAGGAAGGAAGAAAGGAAAGGAAAGGAAAGGAAAGGAAAGGAAAGGAAAGGAAAGGAAAGGAAAGGAAAGGAAAGGAAAGGAAAGAAAAAAGAAAGAAAGAAAGAAAGAAAGAAAGAAAGAAAGAAAGAAAGAAAGAAAGAAAGAAAGAGAAAGAAAGAAAGAAAGAAAGAGAACCCTAATGAAACCTAAAGACTATGGGTGATTATGATGTATAAATGTTTCACCAATTGTACCAAATGTCCCACTCTGGTGGGGGGACACCGATAATGGAGGAGACTGCACATGTGGGGACAGGGGATATATGAGGAAGAGCTGTACCTTCTATTCACTTTTGCTGTGAACCTAAAATTGCTCTAAAAAATAAATCACATATGGGGCACCTGGGCGGTACAGTCGGTTAAACGTCCAACTCTTGGTTTTGCCTCAGGCCGTGATCTCAGGGTGGTGAGACTGAGCCCCACATCCGGCTCCACACTTGGCACGAAGTCTAAGATTCTCTCTCCCTCTCCTTCTGCCCTGTGCAATCTCACTCTTTCTCTAAAATAAACAAATCTTTTTTAAAAATAAAGCATATATATATATATATGGGTCACCTTTAAGGAGCAGAGTTAACAGAGAAATAGAGATGAAGAAACAGACAAATGCCAGAAAAGACTAACACGTAGCAGCTATTCAACACCAAAACGAAAAAAGAAATGGACAGCAAGAGAAGACTTTTGAGAAGAGTCTGTTGAAAAACTATTTTAGATCAATCATCATAAAAGTACTGTTAATAAGCAGGAGGATTTTCAGGGGAAAATTAGAAATTCGGCCTCCTGGGCGCCTGGGTGGCTCAGTTGGTTAAGCGACTGCCTTCGGCTCAGGTCGTGATCCTGGAGTCCCGGGATCGAGTTCCGCATCGGGCTCCCTGCTTGGCGGGGAGTCTGCTTCTCCCTCTGACCTCTCCCCTCTCATACTTTCTCTCTCTCAAATAAATAAATAAAATCTTTAAAAAAAAAAAAAGAAAGAAAGAAATTCAGCCTCCTATATTCAGCAGTCAGAGAGAAGCAGGGGAGATGAGAGATAAGCCAGGAATGAAGTGAAAAATTTGAAAGTCGCCTGCATAGACATAGCGGGATAATTATTTAAGCCACGAAGGCAGTAATTTAGGTCTAAAATGTCACCGCCATTAATTCCGAGTTTTATTGTAGTCTGTTAGGGAAGAGTTCCCCGGGGAGTATTAGTAACTGCTTCTTGAAATGGAAACTCTGCAAAAACAATTGACATTTCTGTAATCCTTAAGGAACAGAACTTGGAGAACAATGACTTTTCAGGTGGCTATCTGAACATCAGTGTCTGAATAGCTAATATCCATCCTTGCTTTATGTCACCTTCATTAATCAGCCCCTATTAAAGATAATGCCATACATGTAATTATATGGCACAGCATTACGTTAAATATTTAAAATGTTCCTACTGCATCATATCTTGGGCGTGGTGATGATATATTGCCCCAATTTGAGTACACGTGTCAATTTTTCATAGATATTTATCTATATTCATGGCTCGGGACCCCTTAGCATATTAATAACCCAAAGAGTATAAACTGCTCGGCTTGTAAGTCTGAAGTCAGTTGCCTACCGTACTTCTGCACCTTTGTTTTATCCCTAGGAACCTATTCAGCTTTCTAAAAATATATCTACCCCATTTTCTAATTGCACTGGTTCCCACATTCAATTTTTTTATTTTTATTTTTTTAAAGATTTCCTTTTTAAGTAATCTCTACACCCAACGTGGGGCTCCAACTCACAACCCTGAGATCAAGAGTGGCACGCTCCACCGACTGAGCCCTGCACGTTAGAGTTTTTTTAATCTAACTACAAGTGGGGGCGCCTGGGTGACTCAGTCGGTTAGCGTCTGCCCTCAGTTCAGGTCATGATCTCGGAGGCCTGGGACCAAGCCCTGAATCAGGCTCTCTGCTCAGTGGGGAGTCTGCTTCTCCCTCTCCCTCTGCCTCTCCTCACCTTCCCCTCCCCTACTCATGCTCGCTTGCTCTCTCTCTCTCACTCTGTCTCTCTCAAATGGATAAATAATATCTTTAAAAATAAAACTAAAACAAAAAATAAAATAAAATAAATCTAATCACTAGTGACTAAAATCACATCACACCTGTAAACTGAGTCATCAAAACAAACAATAAAGGAAATAAGCAATGCACAATAAGGGAACACCAGATTAAACTGTCCAACATCTTGCAACAAAATCTATTCTATCCCACTTATACTGCATTTTTAAATTTTTAACATACAACCAAAACCCACCTATAAAAAAAAAATTTCACCTTCATAAAGTGTCCAAGCGCAAACATGGGATTCCAATCACTATGCCTTACGACAGCCCTATGAAAAAAAGTTGGGACTGTCCTAATTATATAATCAGGGTAAAAGAAAAGGCAAGACTCTTAACCAAATGCCCATGACAAACAGCTAAATGGGGATTAGAATTCTCTGTTCACATGCTTCTGGTCCATTTTCTCCAGCAGACTTTTTCCGAAAATTCTGTTATCAGGTACCCGGACTCCTCTGGGCTCCTCACATCAATCATTAGCCACCACTAAACCAATAAATTCCTGCTGCTTCCTCCCTGAACCCAGCCCGCTCTCAAGAGAGTGGTGTTGTCAGAATTCAGTGCCTGGGGTGCCTGGATGGCTCAGTCGGTTAAGCGTCTACCTTCAGCTCAGGTAGATCCCAGGGTCCTGCGATCTAGCCCCGAATCCAGGCTTCCTGCTCAGCAGGGAGTCTGCTTCCCCCTCCCTGCCCCCCCCCCGCTCTGTCCCTCCCCTCCCTGTGCACTCTCTCTCTCAAATGAATAAATAAAAATCTTACAAAAATAAAATACAACCAGAGGAGGGGCACATGGGTGGCTCAGTTGGTTAAGTGACCGACTCTTGATTTCAACTCAGGTCATGATCTCATGGGTTGTGGGACTGAGCCTTGCTTTGGGCTCCCTGCTGGTCATGGGGCCTACTTAAGATTCTTTCTCTCCCTCTCCCTCTGCCCCTCCCACCATTCTCTCTCTCTCTCTCTCAAAAAACAATAAATAAATATAATGGAATGGAATAGGATAGGATAGGATAGGATAGAACCAGAGGATATAAAAGGGGGAATCTCAAGCATGTGCCCTCAGGAAGACAAAACTAGGAGTACTTCTCCATAAGTGCCTGCCTGATTTGCAGAAAACTGATAGGGTTGGAATTTTCTTAGCTGATTGGTGGTTGATCAGAGGTTGTCTCTGACCAGCCTTGGGAAATTTTGCCAGAGGCATGAACTGGAGATGACCCAGGTCAGATTGGTCCTGCAAACTCGGCTGAATTGAGGTTTGTGTGGGTGACTGGACTGATTGTATCTGCTTGGGAAATTTTTCAAGGCTGGTCTCTGTTTGCTTTTTGCTTTAATGGACTCTCACGGAACTCCCCTCTCCTTATGCTCCCTGCGCGTAGATGCAGCCCACCCCAATCCTCCGCAGACCTGCCTACGGCTTGCTCCAGTTTGCTTCTCCTGCACTGCAATTCCTTTGCCCTTCCCGAATAAACTCATTTTTTTTAGCTTGCCTCAGTTTAGTTCTTTATTTAGGTCAACCATAGTTACTTGGGAGGCAGTATAAACACATAAACCTTTTAAACTGAATTTTAGGATTTTCCAATTCCCAGGGTGCAGAGTCCAGAACTAAATGAGCCAAAGGCATGACCACCTCTGCAAAACCCACTGCGTCCATCTGCTCCTTCCCAGTTTAAGGCTCGTAGACTCTCCAGTCACTCAGAAAATAAAAATCCTTCCGTCACTTTGAGGCAAAAAGTTTTGTCTGCTCAAACAGCTCATCTCCAAACTCTCATTCAGTTAAAACTTCCTTATTTTCCAATAGGAGAACCTGCTGAAGATGGGGTGCAGGTGCCTAGTCCGCTCCTTCTGTGCCTACCCCCACCCCCTCACCCCCATGCCCCCTGCTGCTTCTGGTTCCTTGGAGGGCTGCGAGGGAAAGCAGGCAGGGACATGGAAGTCCTCTAATGCTGTGGGGTTGTAATCTGAAAACAGGCCTCAGTGCAGGAGATGCATGATTACTGGCCCTTCGTCCTCACAGGACCCTCCTCCCCGCTGAGGACTTTGATGTCGTCCCCTGCATAGGTGGGAGCTCCTCCAACTGGTCACCAGCGTTGTCCATCAGCTCTAGTTCCCCTACTGCCCGCCTCCAGCCTCTTAATGCTGGGTTCGCCTTGGCCTCCAGGAGAGCATCATTTTTAAGACAACCCAAGTCCCACCTCCTCTTCCCTGGGGCCTCACCTGCTCACACCTTAGCTCCTCCACCACTGGAAGGACATGTCTTCCATCTTCACCTTCGGGCCCTACCCTGCCGGCTCTGGCAAGAGAGAAACATGTACCAGCCCCTTCACCTGACTCTCAGAAGCTTCCCTCATTTGCCTGACGACCCCAGGGAAATGCTCTCTCCTCCCTCAGCAAGGCACACGGACAACCGTCCCCCAAGAATTCTCACTGCCCGCCCTCACGATGATTCTTCACCCCCTTCACCCTCTCCCAGAGCATCTGATGGGCGACTGCTGGCAACACCAGCCCCACCGGCTCACAGCATGTCCTCCACAGGTGGTGCAACGTTTCGTGAGGAGGTGGGGGCATTTGTCACCTGTCATAGTATCTGGGGAAACAACTGAAAAGTCACTCTAACATCCTATTACATTAGTCAGACTCTCAGCCACAAGAAAAAAAAAAGGCTCGCTCAGTTCATCTTAATCAGTGGAGGTCTGAGAGAAGAATACTCACCGAACTAAGAAATACTGAAATACTATGGCAGCCGAGGGCAGCTGTACCCCGCCCTCACAGCGACTGGAAGGCGGCAGGTCGGAGTGGGAAACCGATGTAATGATCCAGAGGTCTTGTCACCGCCCCTCCGCTTGGCAAAATAGTGCCCTGTCTCCCCTGACATGGGGACAGGGCTGCCTCTCTGTTTCTGCTGCCAGCCCTTCTTCTGTTCCCACCCTCGTGACAGCTCATCCTCTAAACTCTGTTCCCTGGAACACGGTTTTAGAAAAGATGTTAACAGGTAAGAGTTCTGTGGACAAGGAAGTCTGGGAAACACTGAGTTAACATGAGACAAGCTACTTACTGTGGGATCTTCAGTCTTTAAAATGCCAAAGCACCACGTGACTCTCCAAGAGGGGATGTCGATGTGGTGTTTCTCAAATGTCCTGGCCGGGGACACCCCATTTAAGGAACCAGCTCAGAGACCCAGCTCAGGCAACGTGACCCGTGGCTACACATGCCCTTCCTCTCTCTCTCGACCTCAGCTTCCTCTTGGCTTCCAGGAAGCCGTGGCATCTGCAGACTGCCCTCCCTCTGGATGTTCAGCTCCTGTACCCACAACTGTACAACTGTATCTCAATCCTCTTAAAGACAAAGACCTTGCTCATTCCAGCGTGGTCACCACAGAACAATTTGGGCAGATCCTTGGTGTCGAGCCATCTTATAGACCACTGACCAACCTGTAGCCTGACTCACCTTGGCCTGGGTACTCACCTCTGACTAGGGGACTAGAAATATGACTTCCCAGGGCGCCTAGGTGGCTCAGTTGGTTAAGCATCTGGCTTCTGCTCGGGTCATGATCCCAGGGTCCTGGGATCGAGCCCCACATTGGGCTCCCTGCTCAGCGAGGAGTCTGCTTCTCCCTCTGCTCTCTGGTGCTCTGCCTGCTTGTGTGCTCTCACTCTGTCAAATAAATAAATAAAATCTTAAAAAAAACAAAAGAAATATGACTTCCTACATTTAGCAAGAGATGGTGAAGGGGACAGTACCATGATTGACCAACCTACAAAGAATCCCAGTCTCTCTAACCCCTTTGCGACAGCTGACCATAACTGAAGGGGTATAACCAGGAGACTTAAGTTAAACAAATGTTCTTCAAGTGCCTTGAGAGTCCTCCCAACCTAGTGAAGTATACCGTAATCAAAATGAGACCAGGATCCCTATTAATTCCTCCGAGTTTCTTCACTGACCAGGTGAGCCATATTTTAGGTATATACACTTTCAATATGTGTGGGTGTGGTATATTTAAGTACTATATAGAATATATAGTATATTTTTAAGTATATATAGTATATATATTTAAGTATACAACATTGATGCCTTCCCTTAACCCACTAATTAGCTCATATATCAAGGCTACATCATATTTCTTTGTTTTTTATTACTATTTACCCATAAAGTCTTTAATAGCTAGTGGCAAATCAATAACCAATTATTTTTTTAATTTAAACAATCCAAAATAAAGGGCTAGATGCAAACATGTTTCACAGGCTTCTATTTTCTTAAATGCTGACTTGCAACACTGAACTCAGTATGTCTGTGGAAGGGTTTGGTCTTCCTGGCATGCATAACCTGTTCCTATGAAACAGCTCGGTCTTCCTCATCTCCACCTCAGCGGTCACATTCAGCCCATGTGAGGACACGACCAGTTCATTAACCTTATTCCACAGACCAGATGATAAAAAGGCATCTTCAACATCATAAGAACGTAAGTCGGCCAATGCGACTGAAGGTCAATGTAATAAGTCATGGACCCGTCCAGTTGCTCCTCCGTGGGGTCATTCCTGAGCTGTAATTAACATGCAACAGTGAGACAGAGTCCTCCCCAACCAAGAGAAGGCAGTGTGATGGAAAGTACACAGACCAGAAGTCAGACGGGCTAGCTCCGTGACTTCAAGACAGAATGTTAAATAGTCTAAGTATCGGTCTCCTTTTCTCTAAAATGGTGAATGTCATGTGTGACATTCAGAAAGAGCCTGTGTACAGAAAGGACCTGCCCTGGAACTAGGACATGGTAGTTGCTTAATAACAGTGGTGGTGGTGATGGTGGTAGTAGTAGTGATGGTGATGATTGTAATATAGACAACACTTTGGTTGTCCTTCTTTTTTTTTCTATCTGCCCAATATGATTTTCCTCCATATTCTAGTCGTAGCACCCCCATCTTCTTTGGGTAACTGCCCCTCCAATTCTTTGTGCTTCTGGATGAGTGCCAGATCACAATGTCCCACACCCTTGAACATAGGGATGAACTTCTGATCCAGGCCTTTGTAATCAATGTTCCCCTTCTTCTTGGCCCCAGGAATTAGAGGCAAGGGGGTGAACTGAAGCAAGGACAAATTAGTAAAGCAGAACCAGACTCTTTCTTTCTTTCTTTTCTTCCCTTAAGTAGGCTTCAACATGGAGCCCAATGCAGAGCCCAACGTGAGGCTTGAACTCATGAGCGTGTCATGACCCTCAAGCATGGAGCCCAAAGCAGAGTCCAACTGAAGGCTTGAACTCATGACCCTGAAGACCTGAGCTGAGATCAAGAGTTCAGACACTTAGGAGGGAGGAGCAAGATGGCGGAGCAGTAGGAGACCTAAATATCATCAGGTCCCAGGAGTTCAGCTAGATAGTTATCAAACCATTCTGAACACCTACAAACTCAACAGGAGATAGAAGAGAAGAAGAGCAGCAATTCTAGGAACAGAAAAGTGACCACTTTTGGGAAGGTAGGATGTGCAGAAGTGAATCCAAATCAACGGAAAGAGAGGCCGCGGGGGGAGGGGCCGGTTCCCAGCAAGCGGTAGAGCAGCGGAGCACAAAATCATAACTTTTAGAAGTCTGCTCCACTGAGGGACGTCGCTCCAGAGGCTAAGCGGGGCATGGAGCCCTCGTGGGGACAGTGTGGTCTCAGGACCCGCAGGGATACAAAAAGACCAAGTTTATCTGAGTGTGGCAGAGCTCCCAGGTATCCGAGTGGGAAAGCCGGCTGCAAACAGAGCCCAGCAGTGAGCTCTCAGCTTGGGCTTACCTTAAACCGTGATCCAAGGCACAGTCGGGCCACTGTTCTTTGAGCAGGGACCTCACAAGCGGCAGATCCGGGGAGACCCTCTCCTTCCTCCTCCGGGAGGAGCGGCACAGGAGTGTGCTGCAGGAATCTGCTGGGTTTGGAGACTCCAAACGGGGCCAAGCGCCAGAGATAAAAACTCTCAGTCACAAGCTGGGTGAGCTCGGAGCGCGGCCGGAGGCCGGGGAGACGGGAGAGATTGACTGCTTTTCTCTGAGGGCGCACTGAGGAGTGGGGCCCTGAGCTCTAGGCTCCTACGGCCGGAGATTGGGAGGCCGCCATCTTCATTCTCCTCCAAAGCTGTACGGAAAGCGTTCAGGGAACAAAAACTACAAGAGCGAACCCGAGCAGATTACTTAGCCTCGACCCTGGCGAGGGCGGGGCTATTCTGCCTCGGGCAAAGACATTTCAGAATCACTGCAACGGGTTCCTCCCCCAGAAGATCAACAAGAACATCCAACCAAGACCAAGTTCACCGATCAATGAGAACTGCGGAACTCCAGAGTTAGGAGAAAGCAAAACATAGAATTCATGGCTTTTCCCCATGACCCTTTAGTCTTTCAAAGTTAAATTTTTTTAATTTTACTTTTTTCTTATTCTATTTTTTTAATTTTTCCTCTTTCCCATTCTAATGTTTTTTAACTATTTTATCTTATCAATTCCTTTTTTAAAATCTTTTTTAACTTTCATTGTTATAGTCATATTTTATCCCTTCATTATATTTAACCTTATTTTTTGTATACATATAGTTTTTTTTTCTTTAAAATTTTGGGGTACGGTTTCTTCTAATAAATCAAAATATACCCTAAATCTAGTGCATGGCTTTGTTCTAGTCTCCAGTCTGATCACATTCTTTCCTCTTTTCTTTTTATTCTTTTTTCAACCAACTTCTTATCAATTCCTTTTTTAGAATCTTTTTTAATTTTCATCTTTACAGTCATATTCCATCTCTTCATCGTGTTTACCCTTATTTTTGTATATATTTAAGTTTTTCTTTCTTTAAAATTTTGGAAGGTAGTTTCTTATAACAGACCAAAATACACCCAAAATCAAGTGTGTGGCTCTGTTCTACTCACCAGTCTAATATATACATATTTTTTTTTCTTTTTTTCTCCCTTTCTTCTCCCCCCAGTTTCAGGTCTCTTCCGATTTGGTTAGTGTATATTTTTCTGAGGTCGTTGCTACCCTTTTACTATTTTGTTCTCTCATTCATCTATTCTTCTCTGGATAAAATGACAAGGCGGAAAAACTCAGCACAAAAAAAAAAAGAACAAGAGGCAGTACCAACGGCTAGGGACCTAATCAATACAGACATTAGTAATATGTCAGAACTAGAGTTCAGAATGACAATTATCAAGGTGCTAGCTGGGCTCGAAAAAAGCATAGAAGATACTAGAGAATCCCTTTCTGGAGAAAAAAAAAATCCCTTTCTGGAGAAATAAAAGAACTAAAATCTAACCAAGTTGAAATCAAAAAAGCTATTAATGAGGTACAATCAAAAATG
>CM052896.1:71718729-71748742 GCA_028534135.1 Potos flavus
CTTTGCATTAAAAGGTTCCTGTCTAATATAAACATGCTTTTTATGAAAGAAATAAAGAAGGAAAGAAAGAAAGAAAAAGAAGGAAGGGGGGAAGGAAGGAAAAAGGAAGGAAAGAAGAGAAAGAAAGAAAGAAAGAAAGAAAGAAAGAAAGAAAGAAAGAAAGAAAGAAAGAAAGAAAGAAAGAAAGAAAGAAAGAAAGAAGGAAGGAAGGAAAGAAAGAGGGAGGGAGAGGGAGAGAGGGAGGGAGGGAGGGAGGGAGGGAGGGAGGAAGGGAGGAAGGAAGGAAGGGAGGAAGGAAGGAAGGAAGGAAGGAAGGAAGGAAGGAGCAGGATGAGGCCAGAGAACACAGAAACAATACCCAGAGGCATCCTCATACGTTCATTCCCACCCCGAAGCAGAAGCGGAAGCCAGTAGGCAGGCATGGCTGCTACACGGACGTGAGCAGCAGCTAAAGTGGCAGAGCCACTAATTCAGAGGCAGATGACCTGCTGCAAATCACAGAAAACACTGTGGCATCACTGCAATTTCTGGCCTGCAGCTTAGTCAGTGGAGGTAGGAAGGTGAACCCTGATCTTGTTTCCCTGCTCAGAGTTGTCCCCTGCTCTCGCTCCAGGATAGAGAGACCATGGCTAGCAAAGCAGAAATTAGTAGAGACCATAAGACAGGGACCTCCCTGTGAAATAAAAGAGCTTGGATTTTCTCAAATAAGCCATAGAAACCACTGAAAAGTTTTAAGAAAGGGAATGACATGAGTTTTGCATTTTGGAAAGCTTTCTTTGGCCTAGAATGATGCCTGGGTTGGAGGAGGGCAAAGCTGGAAGCAGGGGGACTAGTGGAAAGTTTGAGAAACAATCAAGGGAGTAGTTGAACCAAGACAAATCAACAAGGAGAGAGAATAGAGAACGTATATTTAGAAGGTCAGATCTCCAAGACATGGTGATTGATTGCATGGGGTGAGGTGGCGGGCATGGAAGCAGGAAGAAGGAAAGAACCAGGACATGACTTCAGAGATTCGGAAAGGAGCTCAGAAGCTAGGCACGGAAGAAGGAAGGAGTGCATGTTGGAACGTGCTCAGT
Organism: Potos flavus; assembly: GCA_028534135.1. Lineage (NCBI taxonomy): Eukaryota > Metazoa > Chordata > Mammalia > Carnivora > Procyonidae > Potos > Potos flavus. The sequence continues at coordinate 71,719,806 of CM052896.1, forward strand.
TGGAGGGTCCGTGGGGATAGCCAAGTAAAGATGTCCTGTAGGAAATTAGGTGATTTGAGCCACTGACTCTGTGATCATGGGCAGGTTACTTAACTTCTTAGAGCCTCAGTCTCTTGATTTGTCAAACGGGAATTTTTTTTTTTTAAGATTTTATTTATTTATTTGACAGAGAGGAGAGAGATACAAGTAGACAGAGAGGCAGGCAGAGAGAGAGGGGGAAGCAGGCTCCCCGCCGAGCAGAGAGCCCGATGTGGGACTCGATCCCAGGACCCTGAGATCATGACCTGAGCCGAAGGCAGAGGCTTTAACCCACTGAGCCACCCAGGCGCCCCTCAAATGGGAATATTTTTTTATTTAAATTTTACTTTGTTAACATACAGTGCTCAAATGGGAATAATACTCTCTAATCAGAGATTTTAATTAACTTGTCCAAGTCCGCTCAGCATAAAACATTGTTCTTAAACAGAAAGAACTGGTAGAGAGTCCAAATTACTCTGAGTGTGAGATCCCTAGGAGGTCACTGGTCCTGGGGGAGCATTCTGTTCTCCCCAGTCACCCATGCCCCAACTCCTGCCTTATCCTCAGGAAGCCCAAAGGCTTGCGTGGTTTGCCCTGAGGGTTGTGTGACTCAGCCTACTTAAGGGTTTGGGCCCTCTTTTTGGCCTTTGCACCTGTTGTTCCTTCTGACCATAACACCCTTCTTGGGACACCGGGGTAGCTCAGTCGGCCTTCGGCTCAGGTCATGATCCCAGGGGCCTGGGATCGAGTCCCACATTGGGCTCCTTGCTCAGCAGAGAGCCTGCTTCTCCCTCTGCCTCTGTCTGCCCCTCCCCCTGCTTGTGCTCTCTCTCCCTGACAAATAAATAAATAAAATCTTAAAAAAAAAAAAAAAAGGAACACCCTTCTTACACTGGTTAGTGATTTGTTCTTCCACGGTCCAAGGAACTTTTCATCCTTCCAGACTCACCCCCTATCACCAGCCCTGTGAAGTTTTCTCTGCCTTATCCCTCCAGAAGAATTCAAATGCCATGTTGCAATAAATCATTCTTTCTTTAGTCACCAGACTGTCCCTTAAGTAACTGAAATATGTAGGCCTTACATATAAGGCTCATTGCTGCAACTTGAAACTATCTGAATCCAGACACCATCCAGGTGTGTGCCAATTACTAAGCTACGCAGCCTTTCAGCTCCAAACCCAGCTTCTGTGCTCGGCAAAGCACATTTCTGCTTGGCGGCTCTATTCTATGATGTGGTCCAGAGACTGAGGCTATCTTGTTACACCACCATCCCTTGAGGGTGGCCGTTGTCCACAGGGTCTAAGGTGACTGGCTGTCAAGTTCACGTTGTACTCAGCAGAGTAAAAGAAGGGGAAAAGCAAGGGCCTGCCCTCTCCCCGGAAGCCACACGTGTCACTTTCCCTCACATCCCACTGGCCGGAACGGAGTCACATGGTCACAGCCATCTGCAAAGGACACAGAGAAATAGAGCCTCTGTTCTTGGGGCAGCCGTGTGTGCAGCTCAAAATGAGTAAGTCTGTCTTTACAGAAGAAAGAGAAAGGACACGGAGGGGAACCGGCAGTCTGTACCATGACGGACAGCTGTGATAGTGCGGCAGATGATTCTTGGGAAGGTGGGTATAGCAGGGGGAGGGCCTGGGGAAGATTAGAGGGGTAGGAAGAACATGTTCCAGCGCTTAAGAGTTCGAAGACGGAGCATTACCGCATGCTGACAAGGTCCAGATGTGGCATGGGGTGAGTGACTAGAGTAGTAAAGGGAAAAACCATTAGACCTGAGACAGTCAAAGATTTCCAGGGTAGGATGTTGAGTGATTGTTTACTTAGGCTTAGAACCTCACTGGAATAATGCTCTGCGTTGGGGTGGAGAGAAAGATGGCATGGAAGGCTGGGGAGCTGGCCAGACATAACAGAGGTAAGGAAAGAGTCAAAGACCTTTCTGAACTTTCATTCTTGGGCAAAGGTCGAATGAAAGTCCTACCACGGGGCCACCTGGGTGGCTCAGTCATTGAGCGTTTGCCTTCGGCTCAGGTCACGATCCCAGGGTTCTGGAATCGAGCCCCGCATCAGGCTCCCTACTCAGCAGGAAGCCTGCTTCTCCCTCTCCCACTCCCCCTGTTTGTTCCCTCTTTCTCTGTTTCTCTCTCTGTCAAATAAGTAAATAAAATCTCTAAAAAATAAAAAATAAAAGCCAAGAAAGCAAGCAAGCAAGCAAGCAAGCAAGCCCTACCACAAAAATAAAATGTTGGGATGAGGTCCCTTTTCTATGTATGACGTGAGGTTAAAGTGGGACACCTAAGTAAAGCTATCCCGTTGATAGCTGAAAAAACAGGTTTACCCCGAGTCTAGAAAGCTGAGTTACAAACGACGCCTATCTATGAAAGTAACAACATCAATCATAAACCATTGCACATTAAGAGGGGACAGTGGTAGATGGTCCAGTTTGAATCTATTTGGGAATTGCCAGAAAGGGAGCCAATTTGCCTAAAAGACTGAAGTACCTTCTGAGGGGGAAAAAAAATCACACTGTGTTTTTGCTAAACTTTGCATAAATCTGTAAACGTCTCATGAGCCGGTGGAAGAACCAAAAGGAAATTTATTTGGTAGGAGCCTGAGGATCTTCCTGCAAGAAAACTTGTCCTTAAAGGAAGGAACCTGGCACCATGAACCAACACAATAAAGAAGCTTTGGTTGTTAGAGGCTGGGGTGATGTTGAAAACAGCAGGGTCGGCAGTTTGGATTTAGTGATTATGACAGTGGACCAGAGGGACGCCTGGGTGGCTCAGTCGGGTACGTTTCTGCTTTTGGCTCAGGTCATGATCCTGGGGTCCTGGGATCGAGCCCCGCATCGGGCTCCTTCCTTGCTCAGCGGGGAGCCTGCTTCTCCCTCTGCCCCTCCCCCTGCTTGTTCTTTCTCTCTCTCTTTCTCTCAAAATAAATAAATAAAATATTTAAAAAAAAAAAAAAAAGGAGAGTGGACCGGAAGTCAGACTGCCAGTACTCCAGTACTAACTAGGTCATCTTGGGCAAGGAAATTAACTTCTGAAGCCTTGATTTCCTCCTCTGTAAAATGGAAATAATAATAGAATCTAGAATTCAAAGGAATAATTATTAAAGGGCTTATCGCACAGCTAAGCATCTCTTAAATGCTCAGTAACTGTTAACGATCTCTAACAACAATTAGGACACTCCCAAGCCCACCCCCCGTGGATGCACGCCTGGGTCCTACGGGACACAAGCAGCATACAAAGGAAAAAGCTCTGATGGTACATCTGGGCCAGTCGTGTTCTGCAACCCCTCTGAGAGCAACATCAAGCTCCAAGGTCAGAGGGCGTCCCTCCCCACCTCACGGATGCTGCACAGCCCTGGTCTGTGAAAAGCCTCGGGCATCCGGAACAGTATCGGGACTCAGGACTCAGACGTGGCACTGGGACCCAGCAGGAGCCAGAGGACCCAAAAGGCAGGTACCCTGTGGAGGTGGCGAGGTGGCAGATTTATAGAAGAAAACTCTCGGCCAATCCGGAGCTCCTTGAATCAAGGGAAAGTGCAAGGCCACTGCTTTTGTAGGTAACAAATGGGTTCAGTCAAGGGAAGACTGAAGAGCTGACAAAGAAAAAATGGCATGCTCAAGAGAAGATGAATTTTTACCATATTTCAAGATAGAAGACCACAGTGAAAGAAAAATGACTTCATCAGTCCCATTGTGGGAGCCCTAGTGAGGCTAAGGATACAAGGAGAAAGCCTCTGGAACCGGCTTCCTGTCTTCCAAGTTGCATCCATTCAACTGAGAGGGGCAGACGCTGACACAGCTGACAGCGGATAAATCACAATTATCAAGACCTGATTAGCTATTGCCCTAGAGGTAAAGAGGGTCATTTGCTTCTATCAGATAGCAATCAATTGCTTTGTATGGGCTACAACTTATAAGGCCAAGGACAAGGTATGGTGATGGAAAATTAGGTTAGCTATCATAAATCCTCCAGCGCCAATCCTTCTTATCTGAACCAGAGTGCTATAAACTATTAGCTCTGAAGACAGGTTTGTGGGAAATAGAACGGAATCCAGAATCATAGCAAACTTTCTGATGGATAATACCGTATATCAGAAAAACCTAGAAAGATTGAACTTTCTTCACTTGCGAAGGGAAAAAAAAGAAAATTGGATTCACCCTGCCTTGATGCACATGGCTAATTCTTCAGACCAGCAAGTACTCAGCAAAAGGCATGAAAAGACACTTTATGGAGGAAAGACACTCTTATTTCTCCTCCTCTTCTCTTGCTATGATCCAAGAGAACCCATACCCTGAATGAATGGCTCATAAGTAGCAGATACCAGGAGGTTGGCACTGACCAAAGGAGGGGATAATTCTGTTACAGTGTCTTTTTGTCTCTGTAACTAAACGCCAAGAAGCAATCTAACAAAAAAATAAACAGAAACAAGATACAATTCTCCACTGCCCAAATAAAAGATGTGTTGTAACTTTTTAGAAATGTCAGGAAATATTACCAATTCATAAACCTAAGGTACTGGGCATATTAGTGTTACTTCTTCTAATTCAAAATATTCTGATTAAGAAGTTGGAAAAAGATCTTGTCATTGTTGGTACTAAAGTAAAAGTAGCCACCGCAGTTTAACTCATAAAAATAATTTTGTGTACTCAACTTTGTTTTTCTTATAATTACTTGCATTTTTACCATCATAATAAATGGTATCTTACTAAAGTTTTTATGCCTACCATTGTAAAAATGAGAAATATCTCTAAATCAGCATTTTCATACTGGTCAGAATAAATAATCAATGAACTTACCCATGTCCTTGTTCAGCGATTTCAAAAAACTCTGAAGAAGACAAAAATGCAAAAAATAATGTTATCTCTGATACTGGTGTTTAACATAGGTGAATTGAGGGAAAAAAATGAATCAATTTTCTAAGCTTTACAAAGCATAAAATTTTATTAAATCCCTTAGAAACAACCAATATTTCTCAAATGAGTTTTACTCACAAATGTTATAAACTAGAGATTGTTCTTAAAAATTAATGGGAATGAGAATAAATCTGATAAATTCTCCAAGCCTAGGAAGGGACACAAGAAAATGTAAATCCAAAGTTGTCTCTGGATTCCTAGCTAGTTGAACACACCTTGACACCAAATCAAATCTTTCTTAAATCAAAACTGAATTTTTCTATAGATTTCTATAAAAGCAGAAGCAGAAAGCTTCAGAAGCAGATGTCTATGAAAACTTTCAAAGGTCCAAAATTTATTACTTTGCAATCTCCCACTGCTTTCTCCCACTATGGTTGAACACAATTTTCTCCCAAAATGATCTATAAGAAATGCCGGCTTTATCATATTATGTCTCCAAGTCTCACTAGCCTACAGATATTTCTAATTACTCAGTGACAATTTACATCTGCTCTAGTTGTAAGTATAATTCTTTTACCAGGTCCTAGCCTGGAGGGGCCACTCCAGAGCCTCCTCCCTAACATACAGAGACACCTCCCCCTGCCTTAGGAGGTCCCCTCTGATTCCCCAGTCTGTCTCTCGGCAGTTTCTGGGTCTCATCGGAACCCCAAGAGAGCAGCCCAGGGAGACACAAATTCAAGGCCTCCCTCTGCAGCTCATCACTAAGCCTCCTTTGCTGTGACTGTGTCCCAAGCTGACAATGCACAGCCTGAGAGGTAGTCTCTCTCCCAGAGCCCTCCTGCTTGGATCTAACATGGCTCCCCACCTCCAGGCCAGAGCCTCTGAGCCACCTCACTCTCCACCCTTTTCTCTCCTACAATCCGAGGCTCTCGAGCCTACTGTTTTGCTGCAGAACCTTCTTTTGCACTTCTAGACTTCAGCTCTAATGTCCAGAGGCAGCGTTTTGTTTTGTTTTTTTGTTTTTGTTTTTACTGGGATGGTTCTATAAACCTAGTTTGCAATAAATAAACAAATAAATAAATAAACCTAGTTTGCAACTTTTTATGTGTTTTTTTTTTCTATTTCACAATATATTATGGATATCTTTTCAAGTCATTTCAGAGAAAGTTAGCTCATTCTTTTCAATAATTGTGTGGCATTTCATTGCATAGATGTACCACAATTTATCCACCAACCCCTACTAATGAACACTAATGAGGTTTCCAATTTTTCACTACTAAAAACAATGCTGCAATTCTTACACGCTGCTAGTAGGAGTATAAATTAGCATAGTAGAATGAATGAACAAAATGTCGTGTTACCCACAAAATGGCATACTACACACAGCCGCGAAAATGAATGAATTACAATTACATGCAAGAGCAGGATTAATCATACAAACATAAAAGAAGCAAGATATGAAAGAATATATAAAACAATTTCCATTTATATAAATTTTAAAAATAGGTGAAACTGTATTATTTTATGGAGGTGTGCACAGATGGTAAAAAAGCTAAAGAAAAGGAAGAAAATTGTTTTCAAAAAGACAAGACAATGGTTACCGGTAGAGCTCTGCTATCCAATACAAACACAACACAAGCCACATAAAGAGCCATACATGTGATTTTAAATTTTCTAGTAGTCATATTAAACGAAAGGGGGAAGCAGGCAAAATAAATATATATATTTTATTTAATCCGATATAGTTAAAATATTTCAATATGTAATCTGTATTAAAAATCATTAATGAGGTGCTTTACCTTCTTTTTCTTATACTAAGTCTTCATAATCCAGTGTGAATTTTACACTTATAGCACATCTGAATCCCAACTAGCCACATTTCAAGTGCTTATCTGCCCTGTGTGGCCAGAGGCTACCACATTGGACGGCCCAATTCTATCAGAGAGGAGAGTCAGGAAGGAGGTTAGCTCTACAGGAGGAAAGGGGGCTGTTACTGGGAAGGACATGTGGGAAATTCTGGGAAACTGATACTGTTATCTTCCTTGAGACGAGTGTTGATTATGTATTTTCATTGTAATTATCTATTAAAGCATATATGTGATTTTTGTGAACCTTTTTGAATGCATTTTATCCAAAAAAGTGTTTTAAAAATACTGAATGCATATTCCTGTACATGCATCATTATAAACTTGAGCAAGTCTTTCTGAAGGATAGATTTATAGAAGTGTAACTATTGGGGGCGCCTGGGTGACTCACTCGGTTAGGCATCTGATTCTTGATTTTGGCTCAGGTCATGAACTCAGGTCATAAGATCAAGCACCGAGTCAGGCTCTGCACTCTGCATGGAGCTTGTTTAATATTCTCTCTCGGGCACCTGGGTGGCTCAGTTGGTAACGGCTTCGGCTCAGGTCATGATCTGGAGTCGCAGGATCGCCCACATCAGGCTCCCTGCTCAGCAGGGAGTCCGCTTCCCCCTCTGACCCTTCCCCCTCTTGGGCCCTCTCTCTCTCTCTCATTCTCTCTCTCAAATAAATAAATAAATCTCTAAAAAAAAAAAAAAAAGTCTCTCTCTCCCTCTCCATCTGCCCCACTCATGCTCTCTCGCTCTCTCAAAAAAATAAATAAAAAATAAAAATAAAAAAAGAAGTATAACTACTGGATCAAATGATGCAAAAGTTAAAACATTTACTAGTACTAAATTACTTTCCACATGCTTATACTAATTCTCACTCCGACCAGTAACAATGAACGAAAACTCCCATTTCTCTAATTACTGAGCAACACTTCAATTTTAAGACATTTTTGACAGTTAGGTGTAAGAAGATTTTGGAAGAGTTAGAATCACTCCATGACTATTTTAAGAAATTACAAAGTAGGGGCGCCTGGGTGGCTCAGTTGGTGAAGCGACTGCCTTCGGCTCAGGTCATGATCCCGGAGTCCGGGGATCGAGTCCCGCATCGGGCTCCCAGCTCCACAGGGAGTCTGCTTCTCCCTCTGACCTTCTCCCCTCTCATGCTCTCTCTCACTCTTTCTCAAATAAATAAATAAAATCTTTAAAAAAATAAAAATAAATGTAAAAAAAGAACCTGGATTAAAAAAAAAAAAAGAAAGAAAGAAAAAAAGAAATTACAAGGTATATTCCATTCACGACAAGCTCTCTTTCAGCATACATAGGCACTAACAGTCAGGTTGTTGGTCCTTCCGGTGCCTCTGAAAGGGATGGGGCACCTGCATCCCAGGGCGGCCGTTGGCCCTACACCAGCAACTTCACCCCAAGCTACAGAGGGAGAAGCAGCCTCCCCGCTGAGCAGGGAGCACGATGCAGGGCTCTATCCCAGAAACCTGAGCCGAAGGCAGACGCTTAACCAACTGAGCCACCCAGGCGCCCCGGGACTGAACATTTTAGACTTGGACACTTCATTTCAGGGCTGTTCATGCTGTCAAGTGTTGGCTTGAGTGGTGGCCAAATGCAAAGACCTCAAAGCCAACAATGACCTTGACTTCACAGAATTTTTAAAAGATCTTTCCATCCTGGCACTAGCGCAACCTTTCTCCTCCAGAGCATCATCACAGTCCCGCCTCCTTTATGTGACAATCTAAACTATTTTAAAATAAATGTTTGGAACTCCCCTAATAAAACTGTCTTCAGAGATGGATTATCAGCCATATAAAAAAAAATGAAATTTATTACTCTATAATCACAAAATACTTTCTTTTGTCAGATTCTTCTCCCTCTCCCCCTCCTTCTCTTTCTTCTGTCCCTTTCCTCTTCCTTCTCTCCCTCTTCCTTTCATTGCCCAATATTGCTTGGCTTTGTTCTGATCTCTCCTTCCCTGCTCTTCAGCTTGAACCCACAACCTAAGGATCCCAAGAGGTCACAGTCCACAGGCAAGATGTCCCAGGATCAAAAGGTGGGCAGCACAGAAGGAAGGAATCCTGGAGATAAAATGAGACCTTAACCACAGAAGGACACACCCAGGAGCATTAGCAAGCAGATCTATGGAGGAGGGCTCCCAAGTTCAATGCTTATTTGCTGACCGGAATCAATACCAGGAGCACAAACAACTTGGCACCTTAAGTGAAATGATCAGATATCAAGTCAGTCCTGCTTGTACTTTTCTCCTAATTAAGAAGAGAAGATTGTATGGTATTATAGAACTATTAACTCTAGGGGCGCCTGGGTGGCTCAGTGGGTTAAAGCCTCTGCCTTCGGCTCAGGTCATGGTCTCAGGGTCCTGGGATCAACCCCGCATCGGGCTCTCTGCTCAGCAGGGAGCCTGCTTCCCCCCTCTCTCCGCCTGCCTCTCTGCCTACTTGTGATCTCTCTCTCTCTGTCAAATAAATAAATAAAATCTTTAAAAAAAAAAAAAAAAAAGAACTATTAACTCTAGAACTGCATAACTGACTAGTAGGTATTTCAGGCTCCATGCCAGATCTGAATCAGAACCATCAAAGACCATCATCCTGGAGAGGAACCCCTTGACAGAGGGAGGCACACAGAGTTTCTAGCCTGATAGCCGTGGGCATAAATCTGCAGACACACACACACACACACACACACACACACCCATCACTTATTAGTGTGTGACCTTTGAAAGTCTCTCAGAACTCACTTTCCTCATCTGTGAAACAGAGATGATGCCTACCGCACAGGACGAGTTTAAGGATTCCACGTGTAAAGCACTCATACATAATAGATTCTCAACAATAAGTACTGATGATAATAGCATGATGATTCTAACAAAACGTGGTAAGTGCCATCCAGTTTTACTGAAATTTTGTCCAGCAAATGTCTATCATCATTACAGTTGGGGGAAAAAATTAAAGGTACTTCGTTTTTTAATGGGTCCTGCTTTTTCAAAAGCATAGTCTTTAAGTATCCATTATAGAATCTGCTACTAAAATGTTAAACAGGAGGGGGAATGTGGTTCAGTTTCATGGAATAGCAACTAGGGGAAAAAGTAATTTTCGTATCTTCAAAACGTAAGTTTCTTCATCCCAATTGTATTTACAAATAGACATTAGAAATAGAAAAGAACAAGACAGACACAAGACCTACTCTCACAGTTTTTACAGACTAATGGGAAAGAGATGACTTATAACAGAAATCACTGAAGTGTGCTAGGTGACCCGGCGTCCCAGGGCCCTTCCCTTGGCCTGGAGTGTCACAGAGCTTTCCTGAGGAAGAGACACCTATACTGGGTAGACAAGAGAAAATCTAGAAGGAAGGTGAGGAGGCACCCTCCAGGAGGAAACACCCTGAGCCCTCAGGTGGAAAGAAGGCTGGGAAAGGGACGGGGAGTTTGGTGAGGGTCAGAAGAAAAGGCTCGTGGGGGCACCTGGCTGGTTTAGTCGGTGGGGCATGTGACTCTTGATCTCAGGGTTGTGAGTTCAAGCTCCATGCTGGGTGTGGAGATTACTTAAAAATAAAATCTTAAAAAAAAAAAAAAAAAAGAGCTCCTGGGTGGCTCAGTCGTTAAAGCATCTGCCTTCAGCTCAGGTCATGATCCCAGGGTCCTGAGATAGAGCCCCTCATCTGGTTCCCTGCTTAGCAAGGAGTCTGCTTCTCCCTCTCCCTGTGCCCCTCCCCCTGCTTATGATCTCTTTCTCTCTCTCAAATAAACAAATAAAATCTTTTAAAAATATATATTTGATAAACCACATATTGCCCTGGGAATATTAAATAATATATACCATTTACCTTCCTAAATACCCCAAAAATGAAATATTTATATTCCCAGGGGTTTTCAATAAGGGGTTATAGAAATCTATTCCTTATTGATTTCCAAAATGTTTTTGTAGATTAGGAAAGTAAACCCTTTTTCATAGATTTTGCCAGTTTTCCCCCTTTTTTGTCATGTTCCAATCTAGCTTATAGTACCATAGGTTTTTTTAATTACTAATTAACTCATGTCCATTGCAAAAAAAAAAAAAGAAAAGCAAATACAGATTATGACAATGGGTCTTATCCTTTCAAGTCAATGATGACTTTGAAAATCTGATTAAAGTAATGGGAAAGTTCCTCAGGAAATTTACATATAATTTTGCATATACTTGCAGGAGCTTTAATAGACTTAGGCACCAGATTATGAACCTCTGCTTTCTATGTTCTTCCTAGGAACTTCCTTCCTTTCCAAGGGCTGATCCTTTTCAATCATCATCTATCTAAGACAGACAAATATATATATGATACATACCGACATCTCTATTTATATACCTATGCCTATATATAGCTTCAGCCCAGATCCATTTCCTGATTATCATATCTCCATATTCATCAGACTACTAAGTATCTCCACTCAAGTATTTCACTAACATCAAACTCAACATGTCAAAAACTAAAATAATTTCCTCCTATGCCAAACTCATTCATCTCTTTAATTTTTAATGAATGGAACCACTAACCATTCAACTGAGTCAGCCAAAAATCCAGTCAGCAACCATGACGTCCATTTCTCCTCTCTAATTTTCTCTCTTCTCAAATCAGTATCTCAATTTCATCCACTTCTCATCTCCCCTGCAACAAAATAAGCTTTGGTCACCATGCATTGTCTTAAATTATTCTAACAGCCTCTTAAATATCCCTCCTACCAGAGTTTTTATCCCCTCCAACACATGTTTAACCTCACAACCTTTCTAAAATGCAAATCTGATAACACTCACTCACTTAAAACTCTTCAGTGACTCCCCACTGCTCTAGGGATAATGTCCATACTCCTTAATATGGCTTACGAATTCCTTTACCAACTACAACCCACTGAATTCTTGCATGATCACCCTATACCTGATCCCTTCCCTCAGTCGCTGTATTAGTGAATGTCACCGTTTACCAAGTGGCTCAAGACAGAAGCCTGGCCTCTCTCCTTCCCATCACCATCTGTATCTAATTAGTCACCATATTCTATGGTTTCTACCTCCAGAGCCACCACCCTGGTCCAAGTTATCACGTTGTTCTAACCGGCTGCTGACCTAGCCTTCTCTCATTGAGGGCAGAATAAAACAGATGGTTCTCATGAATAACCTGACCAACCATGCTCCATCATCTTTCTCCTTAATGAAACGGAAGTCAGGGTAGAAGGGAAGGGAGGAGAGGGCATGGAGACAGTGAGCAGCTCTAAGCCAATTAGCAAGGCTTTGCATTCAATTTCAGTGGCCACTCATTCATGGCTCACCTCAATGAAACTCTAATGTTTTTAGGTCTTTATTAAATAAAATGTTCCTCACTGCTGATGCTATTTATTTCAGTTTTTGAGATTCTTTTGCTTAGTAGCCACAGCCACATTGTCTTTAGAGTTGTCCTGTTATCCTAAGATTTCTTCTCCCACCTGCCCAACAACGAAGGCACGTTTTAGGCAGCTTGTTTCAATCCTACTTCTCACTACTCAACCTCTAATCATTAACTAACAAGTAAGATAATAGGGGACCCTTACTCCCCTAACCCACCCAATACTCGGGAAACAGCATTTACTACTGGATCACGAGGAGACCGCTCCACCCTAGGTCTGGCCTGTGGGTCATTACCCTTTCTCTTCCAGAGACCATGTCTCTGTCAGCTTCCCATCCTCATCTCCCAAACTGTCAAGAACTGTGAAGGGGCTGAGACTTTACCCTACTTGCAAGCTAACAAGTTAGTCTGGCCCAGTTTTGTGAGTGCTGGCAGAAGACTTGAGATTCCAGGGTTGGACACAGAGGACTTTATTACTCACAGCAACAGCCAAAGTATCATTGTCTTGTTCTGGTTCCTGAGCCCCAATTCCAACAGGTGGTAAGTATACATGCAGATGGTGGCATTTCAGGGAGGAACCCTGAGCATAGGGAACCCAAATCTTTTATAGTGTCCTTTGCTCCAGGAGACACTCTCTTATTAAATAGCCTTCTATTTAATAGACCTGTTCCTATTTGACACTCAAGAGTCTCTGTAAAGCTAAACTTCTCTTCCATCTATCTCACAGGCCACTGTTTCCATCACCAGTGTTTTAATCACCAGCTATGCAATAGCAATTTAATGGATTGCAGAGAAGAGTGAGGGTGAATTAAAGATTTCCGAGTAGAGGGCTCGGATAGGTCATCTATACCTATCTAAACTAGTGACTCAACTTTTCCTGTCTTCAACTCACTAGAGATTCAGATATTAGACAGCCACTTATTAGTGGTTCTCTGGGGGGATGGGGGGTGTCCCTGGGACAAAGCCAAATTTGAGCATTAATTGAACAAATTCGAAGTTAATTCCTCATATTCATTAATTTGCTTGAATACTGAAACTAAATAATTACAAATTATCCTCACCATCCCTATTTAGCAGTAATGATATAAATTGACTCTGAAAATACCCAACTTTTATATATTACTCCATACCTCTAGGCTAGAAAACACTTCAAAAGGCTAGTCCTTAAAAGTTAGAGCCAAAAGTACTTCTGTTTTTTAAAATAGCAAAATTTATTATGGGAGGCATGTTAAAATAGGTCTAGTTTTTTTAACCAGCAACACTTTTATGTTGAGAGACATGTTAAGATATACTTACTGCTTACTTACCTACAGCAATCAATTCAGAAATTTAAATACTAGATCAATATTTAACAATCAAAAAAAAATATACTGCTACATCAGCTGATTTTTCTTTGAATTTAATGAGTTTACATCAAAAAATTAGGTAGCCATTTTACATTTAAGGAATAAAAATCTTTAAAAAAAAATACAAAGAGTGAAAGGATTGTAACCAAGTTTACATTTCTTTTTGCTATAGTTTTTAACAATTCATCTCTTCTTATTGCAATGTGCAAATGCATCTGCGGCACCCATTACAATCAGGAAACTAAACTTAAGGAAGTACATTGTTAACAATAACCCTCAGAGGCAACTGATTTACTTTCTCCTAAAAACTCTACAGTATATAAGCATTACATAATAATGCTATCTAACCACCTTTTGTCATTAAGAATCATCACCAAAGTTCTCTGGAAACGAGTCCACACAAGAATTAAATATTTAAAAGGTGAAATGTTCCTTATTTTAACTTTAGCAAGATCTTTCTTTTTCATTGTTAAGAAATACTTGAGTAGTTTTAAAGCAAAAGCTGTTAAGAGTAGAGTCTAGATAGCTAAAACTGTACTCCTGAGTTCAAACTGACAGGTAAGTCTTTTGCAAATAGTTCTCGATAAAATATCCTCCCTCCCCATCCCCTTGCCCCGAATCTTGTATTGTTTCTTACAAAACTTTGGTCAAGAGTAGAAATATATCCAGGCAGATGTATGTGCCATACGACAGCAAGAACAGTACAGCCCAGCTAATGACTTTGGGTTTTAGAAATAGAAGGCAATTAAAATGTACTCAAAGTTACGTTAAGAAAAGCTTTCACAGGGTAATATTGAAATAGTCACAAAGGTTAAGAAAATACTGATATCAAAGTACAAATGACTACAATGTTAAAATAGACAAAAACTACTATACAAGAGCCTCTTTTAAAATTAAAAATAAAGAACACAAGACATGAGTCAGGATTATTTTCCTGTTCTACTCATGAATTTTAGTCTTTATATTCATAGGGTCGGCTGTGTTGACATCTAGTAGAGTTTCTTATGACATCTGATGAGGTTTCATTCCAACTTCAGAGGATGGTCCTTCCCCAAGGAGCCGCTCGATTCGGGTCACGTCTTGGTCATTGTACAAGTTCAAAGTAGTGCAGTATCGCCATGATGTGCTGAGGCATGAAGACGTAGCCTGTGTACAGGGCCATCCCCACAATGGAAACCAGCATGGAATCTGAGTTGTAGTTAAGGAAACAATTTACTTTTTCTCCATTGATTCCAAAGCAAATGCCCCGATTTTCCCAACCATTTTACGCTGGAGTACCTGTTCGATTAGCGCTTTCTCATTTATGTCAAGAACTAATCGTTACAGCCGCTAAGATGAACTGTGCCTGGCCCCATTCTAAGTTCTGCAGCTCACTTTCTTGTCACTATCACCTTCCTAGATAGGTACCTGTTTGTTACTCTCCCTGTTACACTTTGAAACAAAGCACAGAAAGTGACACTGTTCAACCTAAGAAACAGAAATGTGGAAGAGTAAAATTATATTTAATGACTTCAAAAGATCTACCAACTTCAACAATAATGTATGAAAAAAAAAGAATGTATGATCCAAGAACTTTTAAATTATTTAGACTATTTGGCTAAAAGCACTGGCTTTTAGAATCCAAGCCAAGATCAATGATACACCTAACGACGTGTAAATTCACAGCACCTCCTAGTATTAAACATTTATTATTATTTTCACTAAACTTTGCAACATCAAATAAAAGTCACCCTGACCGCCTAAACAATAAACATCTGTATCGTGTCCCTTTCTCCTCGTTCCAAAGGAATGGAAATGGCATACATGCAAATCAGCAAGGGGTCCTCTTCTTGGGCCACACAAAATACTGCTAACAAAAATCATGTCACCTCTAAGGGCTTTCTGCTTTGCTGGCATGTAGCCATGTTCAAAGGAATAACTGCTCTGGACTGGGAGCACATTTTATTAATCCATTCCTTCACATCCTCTCCCTCCCCTGTCCCCGCTCCTGTCTTTCAGACCTTTCAACTCTACATACTAGTAGTTCCACAATGCGTGACATTCTTTCACCAGAAGATAGGGTTTAAATAAACAATGTGCTTACTACCAACTAATATTTGTATAACAGTTCAGTTGACAAACCTCTTTCATATATTATCTCGCTTGACCCTCACAGCTTTCCTGTTAAATGTTTGTCATGACCATTACTCATCAGAGCCTGACAGCACACTGACTCGTCCAGGGCCCTACAAGAGATTGTCTCTAGAGCCAGAGCACAAACCGAAGCCACCTGACTTCAACCCCCAAACATGGATGCAAGTCTCCCAAAACCATTTTCTAAATTTACTTTTTAGCCTCCCTTAATCCAGTTCTTTCTAAAACTACCACCTTCTATTTACCCCTTAATTTCTTTAAACACACACACACACACACACACACGACATACTTACTGCTTCCACATCATTGCCCAGCACACGACCATCTAAATTCTACCCCTGCGGTAGAGACACTGTTCTCGGGTCACCAGTGGCCACCTATCAAATCCAGTGGCTATCTAAATTGACAGTTTTAGTCCTTCCTCTTCAAAACCCTTCCCACTCTGAGCTAAGAAGGTACTTTTCTCTAGGACTCTCCTCTCATCTCTTTCACCATTTTCCTGTGTCAATGGCTCTTTTTCCCTATCTGTCCCTCATATGTAAGATAGAGTGAATTTTGTGCTTTTGTCCCAAAATCCACTCCACCCCCCACACACACCTAGTATGACAGTTATGCTCTTTCGATGGGCCTAAGCTATCCCATCTCCAGCCCTGACTGATTGTAACCAATCAGAAAACCCTTCTCTTTGTAACAATGTCCCCCTCCTCCAAACTGATCAAGCAGCTCCAAGTTTAGTACTTCTGCCAGGAACTAAGGAACACAGATTCTCTCTCTCTCTCTCTCTGAATATGCAGCTTGCTGACGGAATCCTGGAATCACCAGAGTCACTTTGCTTCCCTTGAAAAAAACAAAACTCAGAACAAAACTGACACACGAACATGGTAGAACAAAAGTAATCACAGAAAAACGGAGCCGGAAACCTCACCTCAACACCGGAAACCCAGCCCACCACTGGGTTTTCAGATACAGAAGCCAATACACCCCCTTTACTCTTACATCAGTTTTCAATTTTGTTATGCCTGTAGCTGAAAGCACTCTAAGTGACAAAACGGAATCCCCAATGTTTTGTCTCGGGTCCTAAAAACTAACTCCTGTTTGACCCTAATGTTGGTTGACCTGAGCCCACCTTCCTTACTGCAGACGAATATTTCCTACAACTTCCTGAACGTTTTCACCTATGACATTCTTGAGGTACTTGAAATTCAAGAGAGTCAAAACTGAACTCATTAACTCTCTCCAGAACAACCTCTTTCTAGGAGTCTTATTTTTTCAACTATTTCAAATAGTTGATATAACTACTGATTTAACTATTTGCCTAGTCACTCAATCTAGAAACTTATTTGATTTCTCCTCCATAGATTCAAATTATCTAAGACTTCTCAGTTCTTCCCAGTCCCTACAAATGACTTTTATATCTCATGTACCCCTACCCTAATCAATGATAAATGAGTGAGGTATTTATCATTCCTTAATTACGTCAAAGCTCCTATCTCAGGCCTCTAGCCACTTTTCACGCCACTCTTTACTAAAGTGATCCTTTTAAAATACATCAGGCTTCCCAATGCAATAGGACAGAACTTGGAATTCTAAGCCAAACATCCAACGACTTTCCCAATCTAGTCCAAAGTACCTCAGGTTGGAGTCCACAGAAGTCGAAAGAAACTGAGAGATTGGGACAGGGATTCTTATACGAGGGAGTTTCAGCAGAAGGGGAGTAAGTAGAGCAGAACTGAGCAGGGAGAGAAAGGTAAGTAGGTTCAGGGGCTCAGCTCCCACAGGACTCTCTGGAGCACGAATTATACCACATGTTGGTTTTGCCTTGAGGCAACCCTTCATCTGTCAGTCGCTGGCTGCAGACCTGAGTGAGAAACACTCACCTGGGTGAGACAGCTGCCTTGGCCAAGGCCAATACTCTGAGGAAGGGGGCAGCTGGAAGGGATGAGCAGGGGCCGGGGGAGCGGTACATCGGCTAGTGGAGGGGGTCGAGGTGGAGACCAAGCGCATCACCCACTACACTCCTTTCCCCTTGTAACTTTCAACACTCCAAATAATCCCCGACAGACACCGCCTACTCACAGCTACAGGATGTCTCAGAAAACAGTGCTTTGTATTTTCATACTGCTCTGCTTTGGCTTATGGTTTAATAATTATGGGTAAAAATAAGAGCAGTAGCTGCAGCTTTCATTCTGTGAATGTCCAGTGTGTGCCCAGCACTGCCTAAATCCTTCAGCAAGTTCAAGTAATCCCGAATCTTGAAATCAGAGTTAGCAATAGAGCCAATTTCCAAGCAAATCAGTCAAACCAAAAGTCTGTGTTCTCCACTGCTATGCACCATACCTTCCTATATGTGAAAAATCCTATTCCTTCTAATAAAACCCAATCATTCTCAGAGCTTGGTTAGTTATCCTCTCTCATACAAGGCCTTCCCTAGCTTCCATATTTTTCCCATTCTTAACCCCCAACCTCTTGGTCCTACTGCTCATAAAGCTCTCTATTCATATAATTTGGCCCTTATTACTTTACATTACCTACTTTTTTACATATTTATCTCATCCAGATTATCAGCTTCTTGAGCAAAGGAACAATGTCTTCTCTTTTTTGTATCTCCAACATCTAACATAACGCATGCTTAATAAATATTTGATGAATAATGAAATTCCTCAAGAAACATTATTTGATTCTAGATTCGTTGTGGCACTTTCTACACATTTCACACACATTACCATGATGAAAAACTTTATAGTGACTACAGAAAAGAAAAATAAAATCCATTTCTAGACAATACCATATTTTCAGAATGTTTTTAAGGTTTTTTACGCTTTTATTTTTTTTAATTAACATATAATGTATTATTTGCCCCAGGAGTACAGGTCTGTGAATCATCAGGCTTATGCATTTCACAGCACTCACCATACTACATACCCTCCCCAATTTCCATCACCGAGCCACCCTATCTCTACCCCTACCCCCAGCAACCCTTAGTTTGTTTCGTGAGATTAAGAGTCTCTTAGGGTTTGTCTCCCTCCCAATCCCATCTTGTTTCATTTTTTCCCTCCCTACCCCCCACAACTCCCCGCCCTGCCTCTCAAATTCCTCATATCAGAGAGATCATGATTGTCTTTCTCTGACTGACTTATTTTGCTCAGCATAATAACCCTCTAGTTCCATCCACGTCATTGCAAATGGCAAGATTTCGTTTCTTTGATGGCTGCATAGTATTCCATTGTATATATATATACCACATCTTCTTTATCCATTCATCTGTTGATGGACATCTAGGTTCTTTCCATAGTTTGGCTATTGTGGACATTGCTTTTTATGCTTTTATTTAAGTCTTATAAATGTACACACTGGGGCGTCTGGGTGGCTCAGTCAGTTGAGCATCTGACTCTTGATTTTGGCTCAGGTCATGATCTCTGGGTTATGGGATGGAGCCAGAGTCTGGCTCTGCATTCAGTGGGGAGTCTGCTGGAGATTCTCTCTTTTCCTCTCCCTTTGCCCCTCCCCTCTCCCCACCAAATAAATAAATAAATAAATAAATAAGTAAAATGTACATACCGAGTAAATGAAAGATCTTCAGGTCAATGCCTCAAATTCAATTCAACTAGGAAATGATTAGTAAAAACAGTCACTTGAATGATTATATTATATACTCTTTCTGGCACTATAATTCTTTAATTTAGTATGGAGAAAAAATCAGTTAAGAAACATGTATAAATTAGCTTAACGGGTTATTATAAGACAAGAATCTGAAACTTAAGTTCTATTTTGTGAACACTAAAGTGTCAAAATTTTATTTTTTATTTTTTAAGATTTTATTTATTTATTTGACAGAGAGAGCACAAGCATGTGGAGCAGCAGGCAGAGAGAGAAGGAGAAGCAGGCTCCCCACTGAGCAGAGAGCCCATTATGGGGCTCAATTCCAATACCCTGGAATCAGGACCTGGGCCAAAGGCAGACGCTTAACCAACTGAGCCACCCAGGAGCCCCCAAAATTTTCAATTCCTCCTGTATGCATATACAGTTATGTTTTACAAGTGAAACAAGAATTTACCAAACTTGAAAAGGTTATTTGCCTGATTAAAACGTAAGGCACGGGGCCCCTGGGTGGCTCAGTGGGTTGTGCCTCTGCCTTCAGCTCAGGTCATGATCTCAGGGTCCTGGGATCGAGCCCCACATCAGGCTCTCTGCTCAGCGGGGAGCCTGCTTCCCCCTCTCTCTCTGCCTGCCTCTCTGCCTACTTGTGATCTCTCTCTGTCAAATAAACAAAATCTTTAACAAAATACAAAATAAACTGGGTGGCTCAGTGGGTTAAGTGTCTGCCTTCCACTCAGGTCACCATCTTGGGGTCCTAGGACAGAGCCCTGAATCAGTCTCCTTGCTCAGCAGGGAGCCTGCTTCTCCCTCTCCCTCTGCCCCTTTCCCTGCTTGTGCTGTCTCTTTCAAATAAATAAAATCTTTATTTAAAAAAAATCATAAGGTACTAGAGTTCATGTCTTCATACAGCATTATGCTATGATGCATATATATGTGGAATACAAGCAGTAGGAAATAAATGATAATTATATGCTAAATTCAGGATGGTTACTTGGTGAAGTGATATGAGGAGAGGAAGAAAGGAGAAGTAACTGAGAAGGGGCATAAATGGAGCTTCAAATTTATGAGTAATGCTATTTTTCACCTAGTTGGTAGTACATGCACATTCACTATATTATTCTTTATGGAGTTTTTGTGTACCTGAATAGTCAGTAACTTTTTTTCCTTAGTAAGAACTGTAAAGGACAATGAAACGACATACAGTATTAGACGAAAAACTGTTTTGTGTGAAGGATTCTTCCCCTTTACAAAATCTGAATTAGACATCACTGGGTCTAATTTGTTACTAGGAAATAAACAGAAAGCCTCAGCTCTCAAACAGAATAAACAATTCTTGATTCTGGCCAAGATAAACAGAAAATTACTGAAAGTCGTTTGAACCTAGATGCAAAAATGCCAATTTATAAGCTGCTCAAAAAAATTATTTAATAAAAAAACTTAATCTAAACTTTTACCCACAGCCACTTATTAAATTTAACTTTATCCTGCGTTTCTCCGAAAAAAAAGTTTCTATATTCTGATCCCATTTCTAATTATTTCCAGAATCACAGTAATTAAGTAGGCCTCTAACTGTAAGTTTTCTGTACAAATAAATGTCAAAATTTTCCCAAAAATTATCTTAAAGCTCTAAAACGTAATTTTGGAAACCCACTTAACTATACAAAGCACTCACACTGGGTGAGTAAGTAGACAATGGGATCAGGAGGAACTTCTACCAGCCTTAATAATCACCTTTCAAAAAAATGCAAAAAGAAGGCACCTTTTATAAGTAGCTTTCCTACAAATGCAATTTAAGCAATGTAGTTTAAATAGTTCCCATGTAACTCAGTTGAATATTCCCTAAGATTATGCTTGACACCACTTAAATGGTAGTTTTATTGACACTCTTAGGCACTGGTTTTATAGTGACATTTGCAACGTTCATCCTTAGAAGTGTTCTCACAAACAGAAATAAACATATACCATTTAGAGCATAGACTACCTATAATTTTATCTGGTACTTGAGTTGACTTCTCAAACCACTGCATTCTTTAACACACCTCTCAAAGTCTAAAGTAGCCTTCACACACTGTGAAATGCAAGAAATGGGTACTGGAAACACCGTGGCCCTCGAGGAAACCTAGGTTTGAGCTGTGACTCTGCCAATCCCTGACTGTGTCAAAAACTCTCTGATCACCAGTCTCCTTGTCTATAAAATAAGGACACACATCACCTCCCTTTCAGGGCCGATGTGAGAATTATGAATCAAATCTATCTGGCAACAAAAGGCAATATAATCCTTATGAAAACCATTGTGGTTTTTTTGTGCGGGGTTTTTTGGGGTTTTTTTTTAAGATTTTATTTATTTATTTGACAGACAGAAAGAAATCACAAGTAGGCAGAGAGGCAGGCAGAGAGAGAGGGGGAAGCAGGCTCCCCGCTGAGCAGAGAGCCCGATGCGGGGCTCAATCCCAGGACCCTGAGATCATGACCTGAGCTGAAGGCAGAGGCTTTAACCCACTGAGCCACCCAGGTGCCCTGAAAACCATTGTTTGAGTGCTCAGGCATTTAACATCATGACTTAGACAATGCTTGAGAATTGCCCAGGGTCACCCTATGACTAATTTCTTATTAATTTATAGTACAATTCTGGGACATCACAACCCTTCTGGAACCAAGTTTCTTCTCCCTAAGATGAGGCTACTTCCTGCATTAATATTTTCAGATCCCATTTGCATGGAGAGGGAACTTAGGCACCACCTCGCAATCACGTGACCTCAATGTCATCTGTTTCTCTCACAGAGGAAAAATGTAAACAATCAATGTTTCATAACACACATACGCTGGAAATGGAGCTGCAAATGTATGAGTAATGCAATTTTTGATAAATAATAACAAAATGATAGTGTAATCTATCTACCAAACTCTTACGGTTGTCTGTAAATAATACACATATCAGCAGCTGTATACAAATTAACCAGGATGACATTCTAGAGGGGGCTACATGATTTGAGAAGTATAGAATAAAGTTAGCGAAATCTAGAGTATAACCAAAAAAACCCTCAAAAACTAAAAAAAAAAAATTTGCTTTGTGTGTTCATAACTGTCCCTACCACTGAATTCTAAGTGCTGAAGAGTCAGAGCGCCTTGCTCACTGCTCCTTCGCCTCCAGCTACGATGCGTTACTAGATAAAGCAGGTACTTCATAAATCATTCAAGAACTAAGCAGACAATGTGCCAGGATATGTGCAGGCACTGAAGATAAATGTTTGTTCAAGGACTGAATGAACAATCAGACGTTACTTTGAACGTGGATATAACATACATATTTTATGGGTTCCATGGATTTAAAAGCAAATGTGAAACCATATATCTGCATGTTGTTTGCTGTTTCTTTAACAGGGATCCCCAACTAATCATGAGCTGGTGAGTTTCCAGCTCGATAGGAAAAGATAAAGATTTCTTTTACCCATACAAGGGCCATACCCAACCCTTTTCCCAGCAACTTAAAAAAAAAAAAAAATCCTGATAACAAAGAGAGGAAATGCTTTAAAGATAAGTACAGTACATCAGAAGCAAGACGACAGTAATGCTTTCTGCTCCAACCAGTAACTGCACTATCACCGCCTACCTTAGTAACCTATTCACAGGATTTGGGAGAAACCAAAAGTAGTTTCTCATTGGGAAAAGGCCAAGCAAGGACCTTTGTTCCAGCAGGTGTGACTTAAACACCTCTTCGCTAATCTATTTCGAAGCTTTAAGTCTCTGATTGCACTGTTCACTCAAAAAACGAAGCTAAAATGTTACTTAAAACAATCCAGTCTTCTATTAGTCAAATTCCTTTTGTAAAGTCAATTCTGAATGCTACTTTTATCTTAGAAATACTTGAAAGTTCTGATAAATCTAATTTATTTTAAGGAACCATCTTAATAAAAAAAGAAAAATCATTTGATAAAAAGTATTATTATAGGCTGTTTTGTGAAAAGCAAGCAAAACCCTAAGTGAAAACAACTGTCGACTACTGAATAAAGCTCTAAAAAGGAAATCTTCCTGATTCCTGTGGGTTTTTTCTCCCTTGACCTCAAAAAACTGGGGATCATCTTAAACAATTCAATACCCCAAAAACAAATAATCCAACTTAAAAATGGGCAGAAGACATGACCATACATTTCTCCAAAGAATACACACAGCTGGCCAACAGACACATAAAGAGATTCTCAACATCACTCATCATTAGGGAAATGGAAATCAAAACCACGATGAGCTATAACCTTACACCTGTCAGAATGGCTAAAATCAGAAACACAAGAAACAAGTGTTGATGAGGATGTGGAGAAACAGGAACCCTTGTGCACTGCTGGTGGGAATGCAAACTGGTGCGGCCACTGTGGAAGACAGTATGGAGATTCCTCGAAAAGTTAAAAATGGAACTACCCTATGATACAGTAATAGCACTACTGGGAATTTACTCAAAAAATACAAAAACACTTCAAATTCGAAGGGATACAAGCACCCTTGTATTTACTGCAGCATTATTTACAATAGCCAAATTATGGAAGCAGCCCAAGTACCCATCAACAGATGAACAGATAAAGACGTGGGGTATGTGTGTGCATGTGTGTATGTATACACACACAAACACACACACATATATAATGGAATATTATTCAGCCATTAAAAAAGAATGAAATCTTGCCACTTGCAACACAGGTAGAGCTAGAGAGCATAACGCTAAGTGAAATAAGCCAATCAGAGAAAGAACTACTATATGATTTCACTCATATGTGGAATTTAAGAAACCAAATGAGCAAAGGAGAGAAACAAAAAAGAGGAGAGAGATAAACCAAGAAACAGAAAGCAAATTGATGGTTACCAGAAGGGAGGTGGGTGGGGGAGATGGGTGAAATAGGTGATGGGATTAAAGAGAATGTACATTTATCAGGGCACCTGGGTGGCTCAGTCAGCTGGCCGACTTGGTTTCAGCTCGGATCATGGTCTCGGGGTCATGGGATCGAGCCCCACGTTGGGCTCCACATTCAGAGCAGAATCTGCCTGGGATTCTCTCTTCCTCTCCCTAACCTGCCACTCTCACTCTCTCTCAATAAATAAATAAACAAAATCTTAAAAAAAAAAAAAAAAAAAAAGAGTACATTTATCACGATGAGCACTGAGTAATGTACAGAATTACTGAATCGCTATATTATACACCTGAAACTAACTCTGTATGTTAACTATACTCGAATCAAAATTAAAAATTTAGTTAAAAAAAAAAAAAACTGGTGATCATCACCAAGAGAAGTGTTAAGAAAGTGTATTGTTACCGAACATATCAACTATCTCTTGATACTTTTCTGTCTTAAAATGAAAGCAAGTGGAAGATACTGATACTGCTACAGTCTGTGTATGTTAGCCAATTTGATATTTGTGGGTCATATTAAAGGACATCACACGAGCATCAGGAGTTAGCGTTTAGCAAGTAAAACACATTCCCTGACCTTTCTCTAGTGCGTTGATTATACCAAAGTATAGATACTCATTTTAGAAACAACGACTTGATGACAAACTCTTTAAAAACTAAACAAACAAAAAAGCATGCTGCTGAAACCAGCAATGATCATGTTCAACTCTGAACCAGCACTGGAAATGGTTTGCAGCTCTGAGCCCAGAGACACCAAGGCTACATATCACTGTGCACCTTTATAAATAAAGCATCTATTAATTTCATGCAGATTTGAAGTCCCAGGGTCAAGGGGGCAAAAAAAACCCAGTCTGTTTTGAAATATCCTCTGTTCTGCTGTAATACATTTCTGGAACATCAGCCAGCTCACACCTGACCAGTGGAGCACAGGAGCTGCATTGTTTCCTATGGGATTTTTCATACATTAGGGGAGCCAGATTAGTGGGGAGAAGAATTAGAACCTTCTTCAGGAAACATCCTTTAGCTCAGCTGCTGCACAGGCAGGAATCCTTTGAGCTCTACCTTAAGAAAATTAAGTCAGCATCTGCCCCCAGGCTCCCTCTCCAGAAAGGCACACCTTCCGCCCAGCACAGCTCTCAGCCAGGCCGCGAGGCCTCCAGACCTCCTCAGTGGTGGCCCACCCCATCCACACTCCAGAAGCCTTTCCAGTCAGTCCTGCCCCTGAGGCAGCCTCCAGCCACCCTGCCTGGGCTATCCAAGTTATACCCCAAGACGCCAATTATTGTTTTGGTTAGTGCTTGATGATGAAGTTGCCTTGATTTTGAGTGGTCTGTTCTAGTGCTCCTTTCCCAAAAACCCTATTATTTGGGGATTTTTCAGGACACATGATGGCCAAAAAGTCTTGTTTTAGTAGTAATTCTACTCTTCGTAGCTACTGATCATAAATAATATCTATCATTTCACAGCTACTATTTTTTTAAGCATTCCAATTCATGAAAAGAATATATGCTCTATTAAGTAGATCTTCTGGAACATATAGTTTTAATTATTAAATCTTAACGTGGGAGTTTGGTTTGGGTTTTTTTTTTTTTTTTTTGAAGCAAAGGTACCTATTTTTGCTCCTATGTACCACAAATGTTACAACACTCAAAGCTGAGGGGGTGGAGTGAGTCACAAAGTCTTTAAGAATGTGACCTAGTGGAAGGGGCGCCTGGCTGACTCAGTCTGCAGAGCATGTGACTTGATCTGAGTCACAAGTTCAAGCCCACTGGTCCTAGAGCTTACTTAAAAAATAAATATATATACATATATATGAGCCACAGTCCCCTCTGCTGACAAGTCACTGGTACCACATGCTGAAACACCGCAGAATCCGTGTGTTCCGTCCCCACTGCCAACCTCGTGCGACTTTCCCTGCCCATCCTGGTACAGACCAGTCAGTTCTTGTGTTGCAGTTTTACTCACCCTCCACCTTTCCTGAAAGCTACTAAAGAAGAAATTAGAATATTCTAAGGAGTATAGATAAGGGATATTCTAACATTTTCACTTAGCCAACCAAACATGGAGGCAGGGTAAAACAGGCTAGAGCAGCCGTCTTTTAACTAAAGCCCAGGAGCCTCAGAGAGACAAAGACGACTTTCCAGAAGGTTCGGATGGGATAAGGCGAAGGGTTTACAGATCTTCAGAGGCCACTGGATTCTCTCCTAAAACTGATCAATTATGGTGATCTGCTATTCCCTTTCTCATATTCCTTTACAACTTCATTTCTCCTCCCACTTTACTTCCTGAATCTTACAATTATGCATTTCCCCAGGGGTATAAAATAACTTCTGAGACAGCAAACAAAGGAATAATAACTAACTTGAGTTGTTGTTTTATTGCATGCAGGTAACAAACTCCTGGCACAGCTACAAGCCTCACCTATCTGTCGATCTGATAATTTGAATTCAGAAGTGAGACGCCCTTCCAGCCTGGGCCTGACAGAATGACTCCTACAAAGAAGGACGGTGAGAAGGGCCTTTCTGCCATCAGTGAGGTAGTGACCAGAGAACACCCTGTCAACAGTTACAAGTGGCCCCGTGGACAGTGGGCTTCAAGAAGCGTGCCTTTCAGGCACTCAAAAAAAAAATCTGGAAATTTGCCATGAAGAAGATGGGACCTCCAGATGTGCACACCGACATCAGGCTCCACAAAGCTGTCCGGGTCAAAGGAGGGAGAAATGTCCCACAGCGTGCCCATGTGTGGTCGTCCAGGAAACATGAGGATGAAGAGTCACCAAACAAGCTTAATACATTGGTTCTCTATGTCCCTCTCACCACTTAGAAAAATCTACAGTCAACACAGATGAGAACCAACTACTGATGGTCAAATCAAGTCATAAATTAAAAAAAAAAAAAAAGGCAGGAGGAGACAGGAGTAAAAGTGTTTAGGTAACAATTTTTTGAGCAGAAAAATGGCACTGAGCTTTTTCTGAGAGAAATTAAGGTTGATTTTGCCGCTTTGGCTTCACAATGAGGACTGGCTTTGCCAATCAGATTATGTGATGAACATTATCTATGAATTGTACAAGAAAAAAACAGAGTTTTAAGGTTTTAACAAAAATATACAGTAAGATGCACAGAAGAAAAGCCAGAAATGAAATCCTTTGTAACTGTCTAAATTTACTAAGAAATATTTCCGATGTTAACTTAAATGAACAAGATGATATCCAGTACAACATGCTTTTTGTTCTTGGAGGGGCTACACAACAAAAAGTCTGAATGCCTCTGGGGTGGAGGCTTGCAAGCTATTAATTTCTCAGTTACACTTACTCTTACCTCTGCTTCCTCCCCTTCAGCCCTTCCTTGTAACAGAGACTGCATTCATTTCTACAAAAGGAAGTTCAAAAGGAAATGGCATGAAACAGAAAAGACTGAAGATTATTGAGAAGAAATTCTTTTTTTTCTTAAGTTTGAAGGCAATATTCAGGTTCTTTCTATGTTATTCTGAAATCACATTTTGTTTGAAAGTACCTTGATAAATCTTTCCAAAAGGCCTTAAACTGATTTGCTAACAATATTTTTCTAGAAATAACTTTTCTCTGATGTTAAGAATTTTGCATCAAACGGCATGCTGGTTTTTACTGCAACTCTGTTTAAAGTGTCAAAGAATTCTGTACATACAAACATTTTCTTCAAGAGGCACTCGTTAAGAAGAAAGTTCTAGTAGAGGACTCTGGTGAATTAGGGTTTTTATGGTAATTCCTTTTACTGAATAGCTCAGAGGAAGCTCTGCCAAAGACAGACAAAGTGATCTAAAGCTTCCCCTTGGTCAAAATATATGGTTTTTCTTAGTCAATTTTGTTTTGTTTGTTATGTTTATTTACAAAAATATGTTATGTAGAAAATACACAGAAAGAGACACTGACTTAATTATTAATGCCTCCAGAAGTGGCATGGCCAAATATATTCCTCAATCACCTCTCTACCGACTTATAAAAACTTTGATTTCGCCAAACCAGGCACTATTAAACATGGATGAAGAGCATTTTCCAGGTGTTCACAGATATTTCCGGAGAGATACACAAGAAACTGGCGACACTGGTCGTCTGGCGTGGCTGGGGTGGAAAGAAGACTTTTACTATCTACCTTTTTGGTGCCTCTTCAGTTTTGAACCATGAGGATGTATAATCTATTTTTATTTACAATTTAAGAATTCATAGTCTCTAAACTCAAATATTTTAGTATATTGAGATGCAAAGAAAAATTATCAGTCCTAGCTATAAGCACTTAAGGATACGGCAAAAATCTAAGAAAATAGATTAACTTAGCTGCTACTGAAATAGCATATACCACGAATTCTGTAATGCTCTTTTTTTCACTACCATGCAAAGCCTACCTCAATTCAAAATACCTACTTTGCTTCTACCCTTGCTTCCTCTCATCACCTTTAATCCATCCCAAACCCTACAGCCAAAGTACACCTTTTCAAACTTAAAATCAGATCAGATCACTCCCCTCTCAAAACCTTTTAAGGGCACCCTTTTCAACTACCATTAAAAGCCAAGGGGTGCCTGGGTGGCTCAGTAGGTTAAGTGTCTGGCTTCAGCTCAGGTCATGATCTCAGGGTCCTGGCATAGAGCCCAAATCCGACTTCCATCTCAGAGAAAAGTCTTCTTTCTTCTCCCTCTGCCCCTCTCCCCCCATGCGCTCTCTCGTTCTCACGCTCTCTCCCCCTCAAATAAATAAAATCTTTAAAAAAAAAAAAAATCCTCCAAGATCTCCATTGACTCTGACCTCATCACCTACTGCTCTCACCCACCTCCAGCCATACCTGCCTCAATGGTGGCCTTCAGACATGCCAGGCAGGCTCTGGACTC
>CM052896.1:71749242-71786784 GCA_028534135.1 Potos flavus
TATGAGTACCTCCTCTACCTCCTGAACTCTGAACCCAATGTCAAGGAGATCCTACAGGATCTGACCTCCCCTCCTGACAGCCTCCTTCACTCTGCCCCAGCCACACTGGCCCGAGGGCTGTCTGTGGAACAGGACAGACATGCTGGGCAGACATGCTTTGGGGCATTCGTATTTACTGTCCCTTCTGCCTACAATGCTCACTCCCCTGGAATTCTCTCCCTGCTTAAATCTTTCTAAATGCCCTTCCTGACCACTCTAGCTAAAATTGAAAAATACTCATTCTTCCTTACTTCCTATCCTCTTCTGGTTTATTTTTCTCTGTAACAGGTATAACAATCTAATACAGTCTATATTTTTTACCTATTTATCTAGAGGCATTAGAATAAATATCTTTATCTGTTTTGTTCAGTCATACCCCCACTATCTAGAATAGTACCTGGAAATTAGGAAGTACTTAATACTTGTGAAATGCAGAATTCAGCAAACAGATATATTTTACAAATGAATAGACATAACTGCAAATTTTGTTAACATCTGTTAAAATAAATCAAAGAAGTTCTTTTAATCTATAGCATTTTCTTCCTTTTAAAATCTGAATTCTAAGAACTGATTTCTGGGGCGCCTGGGTGGCTCAGTGGGTTAAAGCCTCTGCCTTCCGCTCAGGTCATGATCTCAGGGTCCTGGGATCGAGCCCCATGTCGGGCTCTCTGCTCGGCAGGGAGCCCGCTTCCTCCTCTCTCTCTGCCTACTTGTGATCTCTCTCTGTCAAATAAATAAATAAATAATCTTAAAAAAAAAAAAAAAAAAAAGAACTGATTTCTGTTCGTCAGAAGCAGCCAAATTCCAAAGCTACCCTAAGTGGTTTAAAATCAGGTCTCTTTTACCATTCCCAAATACTTATGCAATTCCTTCGAAATGACAAATCAATATACAAACAAATGTTCCTCAAGCACTATCTGTATGTCCAGCACTGTGGTTTAAAAAAATTCTTCCCTGGGGCGCCTGGGTGGTTCAGTCGGTTAAGCATCTGACTTGAGCTCAGGTCATAATCCTGGGGTCCTGGGATCAAGCCCTGCGTGGGGTTCCAGGATAAAATTGAGATTCTCTCTCTCTCCCTCTCCCTCAGCCTCTGCCCCTATCCCGCCCCTGACTGGTGTGTGTGTGTGTGTGTGTGTGTGTGTGTGTGTACATACACATGCTCTCAAAAAAAATAGTAATAATTTTTTTTTATTTCCTTGAAGAAACAAAGAAACATAGACTGTCCTTCAGGGGGAATCTAATTCCTAACACAAACCAAAAAACTGCCCACATTTTGCTTAAAATAAATAAAAGTATAAAATGCCATGGAAACATAAGAAGCCATAGAAAGATTGCAAATATAGCTCAGTGATGACAGAATAAATTTAATTTTTTTTTAAAAAGGCTAAATAACCTTTACTTAGGCTTCAAATAATTTTAACAAGGTATTTTTAATTTTTCCACACCTCTCCTTAACAGCATGGTTACAACGTTATTCAGTGAGGCACTACAGGGAGTGTCTCACTGGTTACAAAACCTGTCTGGGTTACAAAATCCCATCTTCTCCTTTCCCGCTGATGGCTGCCACTAGGAAAAGGGGGCTTTAGAAGCACATTAAAACTTCTTCTCTGGAGCAAGAGCTCAGTGGATTTCAGTGTGCACAGGTCTGCTGTAGTATTCATTGTAATACTACTCTGCACTTGTTTGATTCACTTTATTGTTAGCTTCTGTTTTAATCAGGTGTCGCATCCCCTTTTCCGGCACGGTAGAAACCATGTCTGCACACGGAAGAAGTTCAAATACTGGCTGACAAAGCAAAAGCTAATGTATCATTTCAAATGTGGTAACAGAAAGCAGATGATAAGAGAAAATTTTAGGATACGGGCCCCAGCATGGAAGGATCTACAAAACAGATTTTTAAATCTTACTGTTTCAAGAACCATTTATGGCGTGCCTGACCTGACACAGATGCACTTCCTTAAAAACCTACTGAAAATTATTTTTTGTGACTCACAATTCCCTTAATTTCAAAAACTCTCATATTTTGAGACTGACCTCTCAATTTACAACAGCTGTTAATTAACTTCTAACTATTTGATTTGGAGAAACAGAGAAGCAAATTCAGATGTTCGGATGCCCCTAGAAAATGTGCAGAAGTAGTTAACAGCGAGGTATCAGTGTTCCCTAAAACAGGGACAACTTCAATTTGTTAAAGGAGTTATAGCAGCGACATGTAAACTAATGCAATTACTTTTTTCTAGAGTCTTTCTCTTAGTACCTTTTTTTTTTTAAGATTTTATTTATTTCTTTGACAGAGACACAGCGAGAGAGGCAACACAAGCAGGCTCCCTGCAGGCCTTGATCCCAGGACCCAAGGATCATGACCTAAGCCAAAGGCACTTAATGACTGAGCCACCCAAGTGCCCCCTCTCTTAGGACCTTCTAACTCAGAGACCATTTCTCAGACAGCCAGACCAATTTCTCTTACATGAAATTGTAGGTTGCTAGCAGTGATAACTGTATTCAATGGAATTTTTAAGAAAGTATATCTCTTTCCAAAACCATGTAACTAGCCACAAAGTTGTTCTATGTGAAGCTTACTAATAACTAATGAATTTATGAAATTCACACTAATTCAGTGATTAAAGCTCCTAATGAGTGGGGGGGAGCCCACTTTCTCATTCAGTCCCTTCCCCCAACGTAGAATGCAGATTCATCTCAAATCAATGTTCCAAACTATACAACAATTAAATGCCTGACTTTAACTCTAGAAGTTGAGTTAGAATAACAAATGGCTGACAGTAATTTAAGGTTGGCTTATGTCAAAAGGATTACCTTTCTACCTTGGGTTAATTCAATCTCTAGTTTAAAACCATAGGCTTCTACAGGACCCAATGCTAGCTGGTTGCAGTTCTCACTAGTTTTTTAAAAACTGAAATCATTTGGTCACATAAACCAATGAGAAGTCAAAAGCTTCAAAAGTAAAAATCTACAGACGCACTACATTTCAGTTCATAATTTTTTCCTCCATTCCCCAAAAAGCCATCATCTAGGTTGTTTACAGGACCCTGTTACTATTACTATGTAATACAGGAAAACCTTAATACCATTGACACTGTAGCACGTATCCACATGCAGACAAAAGCTTTACAGTGTAAAAGATTTCATAGACTGGCAGTGAGCTACATTCAACTTCTGACTTAAAGAGTGTCGATTTAGTGCAACATTGTTTAAAATTCACTTTTTTTTAAGAGAGAGACTTTTTGTTGAGAGAAAGAGCATGAGAAGGGGGAGGGTCAGAGGGAGAAGCAGACTCCCCGCTGAGCAGGGAGCCCGAGGCGGACTCGAATCTGGGACTCCAGGATCATGACCTGAGCCGAAGGCAGTCACTTAACCAACTGAGCCAACCAGGCACCCTAAAATTCACTTTTAAGATGATTTTAACTGAGTGCTCGGCGCCTGCTCCCCCCTCTCTGCCTACTTGTGATCTCTCTCTCTCTGTCAAATAAATAAATAAAATCTTTAAAAAAAAAAAAAAGAAGTATGTGCTCCTATATTTTAGTATACATTTTAGAAAGATAACTTCATGAGCTCTAACCTATAGAACTGCAACCACAAATAAATGGTACAGGAAGTCAGAACATAGTTTACACTGAGACTTTAAATCCAAAGTACGAATTATGGTTAAGTTCTGGAAAGCTTTGGAAACAAATAATACAAATAAATGTACTTGTAAGCAGCTTAAGATTCCTCCAAAGGGTTGAAACAAAAGACAGCTTTGAGTACAATCTTATGCTAGTTCAATACAAATAAACACACTTATTAATGCTTGGAATGAAATCATCTCAGTCACTCCACCTGAATACAACAGTGCATTCACACAGCTGTTCTGAAGCTACTCCAAACTAAACCACATTGAAAAGGAGGCCGTGTAACATACAGTGTTGTCAAATCACTGTTGTATACCTAAAACTAAAGTAACATTGTGTAAGCTATATTTCAATTTAAAGAAAAGGGGGGACCCTGTATGAAGTAGGCATGTTACGTGAAATGATCCATATTGGCCCCCAATTTTCTTAAAAAAGGAAGAAGAAAGTTACAGCTCATTATTAGTATGTATTCTGCAAGAATATCAAGGGATGTCAACACAGAAAAACGACACAAACATCAAAGACTTCAGAAAGCCTATTTTCACAACCTTGCCTATTAAGGGAGGTTGTTATGAAGTTCGATGAGTTA
Organism: Potos flavus; assembly: GCA_028534135.1. Lineage (NCBI taxonomy): Eukaryota > Metazoa > Chordata > Mammalia > Carnivora > Procyonidae > Potos > Potos flavus. The sequence goes on from CM052896.1 coordinate 71,753,500, forward strand.
AGATATAGGAAAGAGCTTAGCACAGTTGCTGGGCTCATAGTGAACCTTCAATGTCATTAACAGGTATCTATCAGCTATCTATGAAAACACAGTTTCAAACACTATGTACAATTAACCACAAATTCCTTTCTTGGCTCGACTTCTATGGACTGTGAAAAGAGCAACTGAATGAATAAAACATACTCTTTAAACTCCCCATCCCGAAAACCAGAAAGGTACAACAAACTGTTTTCAAAAACTCTACTGGGGTGGCACAAACACAAGTTCACATGATTAAAAGTCTGGTAAACTGGTTACCATTCTCATTAGGACCAAAGTCAGCGAACTCGGGGACAGTTAAAAGGTCAAAGGCGTCCCAGCCGGGAACGATTTGCTCCACTTACACGGTCCCTGCCTCCCAAAGACCAGGGGACTGAACCAAAGGCAGGCGCGGCCGAAGTGCAGGCGAGGACAAACCTGGTTAGACATCGTCCTAGGGGATTTCCTCCAATAGTAAAGCCGCTTCCACCTCCGCTCAAGCCACCCACAGGCCCCCTCGGATCTCAAGAGTTCTAGCCCCCCACCCTCCGCAAACGCGAGGGCGCCGCCCTCGGCCCGAGACCTCCGCCCCGCGTGCCCCCAGCGAAGAGGCGAGTTCGCGCGCGCGCCGTGCCCGCAGGGCCGCCTCTCCGCCCTCCGTCCCCCAGCCTCCACCCCGCACCCTCTGGCGCCTGGGCCGGGGAGGATGCGGCCCGGGCTCCCGCTCGCCCACCCCGACCCCCGCGCGCGCGGCCTGAGCAGGATACTGAACACAGTCCGCTCCCAGGGCTCCAGCATGTAGAGCGCCGTGACCAGCAGATACTGGTAGTAGAACCAGGACATTTGCTTCCAGGCCCGCGCCAGCGCCATCTCCTCCGCGCGCCTCCCTCGTTGAGGCCGAGCGTCAGTCTGTCCGGCCGGCCTCCGGTTAGCGTCCTCCAGCCCCCGGCCGCGAGGCCCGTCCGCCACTCTGCGCCTATTGGCGGGTCCGGCCCGGCGCGTCACCCGTGGGCACGCCCAGCCCCGCGCGCCCCGCGGCAGCCGGCTGCGAGCCCCGCCCGGCCCGCGCTCATTGGCCCATCTGCGGCCACGCGTCGCGCCCGCCCCTTCCCCGGTTTCTCCCTCTCTCGGCCGCGCCCACGGGAACCGAAGAACCGTCCGCGCGAGAGTGCCCGCCGCGCGCTGTCGGCCGCGCCCTGCCCGCCCCGCCTCGTCCGGCCGTTGGGCGGCGGGGAGTTAGTCCCCGGTTGTGTGGCGGCGCCGGAGCCCGCCGAGGCCGCCCGGGAGTGGTCAGTACCTGCAGTCGGGCCCAGAAACGCTTGTCGAAGACATATTTGTGGAATATCTGGCATCCTACTGGGCAGGGGGATTACAGGGCTGAACAGGAACGTAGGAGGTTCCTTACCTAGCGCAGGGTACGGTCTAGCGGGGGAGACGGGCACTAACCGCACGAATGCAAGTCTAAGCTGTGATCGGTGCGGAAAGGGAGAATAAGGTGCTCTGAGGGTAGCGAGGCGAACGTCACCTAGACAGGTCAGGGAAGGCGTCTCTAAAGAAGTGATACACACATTGTCTCTTTCCTCCCTCCCACATCCACGGCACGCGCGCACACACAAACACACCCACATCGACCAACATACCCACCCCATGCACTCCTTAACCTTAAGATAAAGATTGCCTTAAGTATGTATGTCCGCGTACCTCTTTAGGTGGCTATAGGTACCCTGTAGGTCAAGGCCAGGAAAAGGACGCTGATCTGGGGGGTTTTGTAGATGACAGGCTGCGTAAGATCCGTCTGCAGGCTGATGATGTCTCGTGGAGAAGCACTTGTAAATGCCCAGATCTTCCCACTGGCAAATAGGCCAGCACTATTGCCCTCATCTTCAGGAACAAGATAAATGTGAAATGACAATTAAAATGGCCTGCTGTTTGAATGTGAAAAAGTTTCTTTTAACTATCCTACCGCTTAAACTTTAAAACTTTAATGGTTGATAACTTTTCATTCATTTAGAAATATCACTGCTGTTCATGAGCTAAATATTGGGGATAGCCGGGGAGACTGAGATCTGCCTTCATAAAGTACCCAGTCTACTAAGGATGAGAAGCAAATTAACTGTTTACAGTGAGAAGTCGTCAAGGGTATTTTTATGTTATGTGTGGGCTGCCATGAAAGCTCAGAGAAAATCAGATTGGGGGTGTAAAAGGCTTCTGGGAAATGGTACTTGAGCTTAGTATTGAAGGGAAAGTAGAAATGGCAGAATGAGTTTAGAGAGGAGAGGGTAAGACAGATATTCCAAGCACAGGCACATGGAACCACTATAGGAAGGTGTGATGCTTTTAAAGGTGTGATGCTGGAAGAACTTTCATGTGGCTAAAGCGAAAAGGATGTGTAGTCAGTAGCCGGAGATGGAGCTAGATAATGAACAGGGACCATATCCTGAAGGACCTTGTGTAAGAAGCCAAGGAATTTTTAGCTGGATATACAAAAGTTAAAAGAGCCAATGGCTTAAAAGATTAAACAAGACTTGCGAGTGGGCAGTAGCCTAGAAGATACTAAGAAAAAGAGGATCAGGTGGGAGACATTACAGAGGTAGAACCTATAAATGGAAGCAACTATAACTCATACTCACTCTGGGTCTCCTTACCCCTAAGAGATCTAAGTACATTTGGCCTTCCTACTTCCAAATCTTAGTGTGTTGGGTTTCTCTCTGTCCCCATTCCTCTCCGAAATATTTCTTTTCAGATCTGTTTGGGTATGTGCAAGCTTTGTTCCTTTTTCTTCAAGAACTCCAAATACCTTAGCACTTAGTGATGCTCAATTAAGTTTACCCAGGATTGGAAGATCACCCATAGCTACCCTTCCCTCACTGGGCCAGCTCCCTCATTGCCATTCCCACCAGATGGTTCTCCCCAATGTATGTAGCCCCTCAATCCACGGCATCTCTTTGGGAGTACAGCCCTACCAAGCCAATCTGCATCCCTCAACTTCCCCGGGAATCTAGAGAACAAAAATTCCTTCATCATACTATTACTGACAACTTACTAAAAATGGGGGGAAAGAGACTGGGATCCTGGATGAAGACAATATTCACAAAGCATCCAGGGGAAGAAGTTTGGCTGAAAAGACATGAATTCTGTTAGGATGAGGTACTTGGAGGACATTTAAGTGGAGGTGTCCAGTGGGCAGTTGGGCATATGAGCCTAGAACTCAGAAGAGAAGCCCGAACAGGAGCTAGAGGAATGTGAGTTTTCAATAAGCCCTTAGTAATTACAGCTGTGATTGCAGATAAGTCACCCAGGGGAAAGCACACAGCATGGGAAAAACAGAGTACGGAATAAACCCAGCCACTCAGGCATTTAGCGGAGGAGAGTCAAAGGGAGCCAATAAATGGCACTCAAGAGGAGCTGAGATTTGATAGCAAAGAGGAGGGACCTATGGGAGAAGCCCAGAAAAGAAGGGACAGCCAGGAGATCAAGTGGCTCAGAGAGGACAAGCAAAAGGAGGAAGGGAAGGACCAATTTGTTTTGTCCACTTGGGGCTCAAGTGATGAGTCATTCATTGTGGAACGATAGGGGCAAAAACCAGATTAGGGAGGGAGCGGGGGAAGTCAGAAGAGAAGTGAGCAAATCAGTTCTATCTTTGCTGGAAGCTTGACTGTGAAGAGAAAAAGATAGGATGGTACCAAGGGTTTTTGTTGTGTTTGATTTTCAGATGGGAGAGGTGTGAGCAAGTTTATGGGCTTAAAGATACAGGTGAAGGTGGTGGGCTGGGAGATCAGATCTAAAGCCTTAAGAAACTGGAGCCAATAGCTCTTTTCCTAAAAGGGCAAGGAGGGAAAGCGGGGAGTGAGAAGGGACAGAAATCCAAAGGAGTAAGTTAAGGAACTCCCTATTTTGCGGCCTCTGTTTTCTCAGAGAAGAAGAAGGGGCTCTTCTAAAACAAGGCCCTCCGTTGAGAATGAGCAAGATGCTGAGGTGGGGGGTTTGAAAAAGAAGGTCGGCGGGGAGCAAACAACCCTAACACCGGCTGCGAGAATTGGGTCGGAGTTCCTTAGCTTCAGTAGAGCCGTACCTAATCTGTAAAGCTGCTCTGTCCACAGACTTTGAACGTCACTCTTTGTCACAGCTCCTCAAGAGTCTCCTCTCTCCCCGCACCCCTAGCTTCCCTGCACCCTCCACACACTTCTCAGGCAATCATTCTTCCCCTATTTCTCCCTTCAAATCCTTTTTTTGGAATAACAGTATAAAACAATTGATCAAGCTATCTTCCCTTTTCTGTTAAGTTGTGGTGAGACCCTGGGCCATCACTTCCTCTCTTCCAGTTTCTCAACACCTTTTCTCACCCACCCCTCCAAAATAGAGTCTGGGCTCTACCTCCACCACCACCACCCCCCACGAAGACCAGTTACTCAAGTTCACTAAATCCAATGCGAATTAATCATTCCTCTTCTTACTCAGCCTCTCTCTCTGTAGCATTTGATGCTGAACATTTCCAGCTTCTAAAACTTCTCCACACTCTTGGTTTCTACCACCCGGCCTTATCCAACCTTCTCTGGGGAGTTTGATAAACCCTATTTTCTCTCCCATCCCTAAAGAGCTGCTGACCCCTCTAGCTCTCTCCATTGATGCCTGCTTCCTCAGTTGTCTCATCCCCCTTAGATCCCAAATGTCACCTCAAGTCTTTATTCTAACTGCTGGCAGAATATACCTAAATATAATTAAAATAATAAAAATACAATAAACATAAATATATAAAATATATGTAAATATAATATAAATATAAAATAATAATAGACATAGAAATAGACAAAATAATAGACATAATTGTCTAGTCCTTCCCTTTTCAAATTTCAAAGTGCTTTTACATCATCTCATTTCCTCAGAAAGAGCAAGCACACCCCCTACTTAATAATTACGGACACTGGAGTTCAGAGACCTGTTCAAGTTCAAACTAATCTGCACCTTCTTTCTTATCTCACTTTCTTATCTCCGCTAATGGCAAAAAGTATCTCCGCCTCCAGGGCACAAACCTTGCACCAGTTTTAATTCCCTTCTCTTCTCCCTGCCCCTGATTTCTGTCCCTAAGTAATACGGAGTCATTCTCCCAAGTATCTCAGGTTTGCCTTCTTTGGCCGGATCTGCCATTTTGGAGATCCACACACAACTTCACTCTAACAGGATAACAAGCCTGACAACTGTCATCCCAACTTGGCTTACCAGCTACCACCGGCTCTTCCTGCTGGCTACCCGCATACTTGAGTTCCAAGAAAACTTTCATCCTGAAAATCCTTTAATTTATGAGAAAAGAATGACAGGTTTTCAAGAAACAATGCCACGTTTGTTTGTTTGTTTTTACCTCCTGAACAGTTTCACTTAAATCATCCCTTCAGTTCAAAGGAGCCAGTCATTCACCAACCCACTCGCTCCCCTCCCCCTGCTAGGTGCCCGCGATTCTCCTGTTGAGAATGCAAGGTACTTCTCTTCCAGATGGGTCTACAAAGGGCTGCAATCAGTGGTAGGACCCGAGGGCTCTCCTTCCAGCCTCCCAACTCCATTTTATTTATTTATTTTCTTAAGATTTTATTTATTTATGACACAGAGTAAGCGAGAGAGGGAACACGAGCGCCAGGGAGCTGGAGAGGGAGAAGCAGACTCCCCGCCAAGCAGGGAGCCCGATATGGGGCTCAATCCCAGGACACTGGGATCATGACCTGAGCCGAAGGCAGATGCTTAGGGACTGAGCCACCCAGGCGCACCCCCAACTCCATTTTAAATGAGGTTTCTTTTATTCAGTTTCCCAAAGTAAATACGCCTTATCAATTGGTGAAAATATGGCTAATTATGGCAAGAATTCTGATTGAAGATAAAGGAGCTACAGGAAAGTTGATCTAACCGCTATATTCATTCATACGTGTATTTAACAAACCCTTACTGAATGGTTACGAAGTGCTAGGCACCAAGGCCTGATTTGTAATACTCCCACCGTGTTTGGTACCAGGTGACTGACCATTGGGAACTTCTGCGAAATGCCAAGGATCAAATGAGGTGGGACTGGTAGATCAGGACCCCTGATATTGGCTGACATTTGTTCCAGATGCCAATGCTCTAGGTGGTTTCCTGGAAGACGAGCAGCAGGAAGTGAGGAGTTTCCCCCACCATTCCTTACAGCCAGCACCATCAGTCCCCACTCTGATCTCAGATCTTCAAGGAAATGAAAACTTGCTCTCCCTTGCGAAGCTGTGCCCCACCCCCACAACCCCCCACAACCCCAGGTCCACAGACCTGCGGGACTAGAAGGGTGGCATGATCTTACACTCCTCCCATCAGAGGTAAATGAGAAGAGTTCATCCATATACCCAGACCAACCAAAGAGGGGGGCTTGGGGAGGGCATTGCAGAATGAAAGGAGATGAGAACGGAGGGCCCTGAGTCTTGAGAAGTCAGAAGCTGAGTACACAAGGAAACAAGGGAGGCAAGGAAGCTGGGGGTGTGGAGAAGGCTGTGGAGGCTGAGGCACCAAGGCTGCTGGGAGAAGAGGAAGGCAGTGAGCAGGATCTGGCTGCAAGGGGAGGATCCTACAGGGAAACCCAAAAGCGAGGACTAAATGTGCCCTTTCGGAGGTCATCAGTTGCAAACCTGCCTGTCTCTTTAGCAGATGTATAGAAACAAGGGGCCCCATTTCAACAAGTCTCACATTAACACGTCCTACTTCCTCCAATTCATTCTGCCTGATTTCCAAGTACAAACACAATAGTGATTTCATGCTCAGTCTCCATTAGGTCTCAAATAAATAGGCCACATTCGGGAAAACAGTATGAAGGTTCCTCAAAAAGTTGAAAATAGAGCTGCCCTACGACCCAGCAATTGCACTACTGGGTATTTACCCCCAAAGATACAAATGTAGTGATCGGAAGACATGGATGGAACGAGAGGGTATTATGCTAAGCGAAATAAGTCAATCAGAGAAAGACAGTTATCATATGATCTCACTGATATGCAGAATTTAAGAAACAAGGCAGGGGATCATAGGGGAAGAGAGGAAAAAATGAAACAAGGCAAAACCAGAGAGGGAGCCAGACCGTAAGAGACTCTTAATCTCAGTAAACAAACTGAGGGTTGCTGGGGGGTAGAGAGGGGTAGGGATAGGGTGGCAGGGTGATGGAAATTGGGGAGGGTATGTACTATGGTGAGTGCTGTGAATTGTGTAAGACTGATGAATCACAGACCTGTACCCCTGAAACAAATAATACATTATGTATTAATAATAAAAAATAAAAAAAATTTTAAAAGGCATCTTGACATTTTAAATAAATAAGTAAACAAGTAAATAAATAGCAGGCCATTCCTATTGTGGCATTCTTTGTAGCCTTTATTTTTTTATTTTTTATTTTTTTTTAAGATTTTATTTATTTATTTGACAGAGAGAGAGAGATCACAAGTAGGCAGAGAGGCAGGCAGAGGGAGAGGAGGAAGCAGGCTCCCTGCTGAGTAGAAAGCCCGATGCGGGGCTGGATCCCAGGACCCTGAGATCATGACCTGAGCCGAAGGCAGAGGCTTTAACCCACTGAGCCACACAGGCGCCCCCTTTGTAGCCTTTAAAATAATTGTAGCCTTTAAAATAAAAGGGAGCAAATACAGAATATAAAATAATTTACCTCACTACTTTACTGTTCAGTGAATCATTCTGATAGGTAATCCACAGTTTTAGGATGCTGTACTTTTTTTTTTTTTTTTTTTTTTTTTTTTTTTTTTTTGAGGCTTCAAATGTACTTTATTTCTTCAATCATGCCATATTTTAATGGTGCAGAGTGCTTTTACTTGGTATCAGTTATGAGTTGGTTTTGAAACAATTCGGTATTACACCAACTGGGATGATTACTGATCTCTCCATTCCTTTGGGGTGACTCTGCCAACAGGGGACAGGTTCCATTCTATTCCAATTTGTGTTGCTGTATATGCCCACACAGCAATACAGAAAGTGGCTCCACTAGCTAATATGGCATTACCATATTTGTCATGGAAATCAGGTGTCCTTTTCTGGTGGCTATGCCTTGCCATTGTTTGTGGAATGCTTTGAACTCGGAGACGACTTAGAGCGGTCCTGGCGATGGGAAACATCCTGAAGCTGAAGACAGAACCGTGCAACCACAGCTGCCGCTTTGCTACAACTCCGTACTAACTCTCCTTGCAAAGAGCCCTCGGATGCTGTACTTTTTTTAAAAAGATGTTATTTATTTGTTAGAGAGGGAGAGAGTAAGAGAGCAGGGGGAGGGGGCAGAGGGAGAGGGCAAGGCCAACTCCCCACTGAGCAGGGAGCCCAACTTGGGGCTGGATCCCAGTGATGTGGTTTTGGAATATAGGTGAGGTTCAGTGGGATGGAGTCTAGAACCGACGACCAAGAAAGAATTCTTGAGAAATCTTTGGTACAAAATGTTGGTTTATTAAATCACGGGGACAGGACCACGGGCAGTAAGAGCTGCTGCCCTGGGGTTGTGAGGGGTGGCAGATTATATACTATGGGGTTGGGGGAGGTAAGGAAAAAGGGAGGCTTTGCAAGAACTTTCGTGTATTAAAGAAGACACACAGGATACCGTAGGCTTTGCTATTTGTCAAGTTAAGGTTGTTTTTCCTTCTAGTAAGGCATTAACAGTAAGAGAGTTGGGAGCTCCTCCTATCACACGTCCCTATCAATGGGCTGGAGGTTTAAAAGAAATTCAGTTTTATTTACATTTCCTTCTGCCTCAGCCTCCCTCAATTTTATGGAGGGGAGGGTGATGTTAGGGCTTCGGGAAACTGAGTTATGGTCTCTGGAAGTTAGCCTATTGATAAGAAAGCTTCTTCCTTGTAAATCACCAGGATATTTGTAAACTGAGGGAGACTCGGGTCTTGCAGGATTGTGATCAGTACAAGTTAACTATTTGTTTTTCCTTTAAGACAGCCAGGAGTGCCTGATGAATGTCACAAATATCGCATGGGGGGGGAGGCTTGTGGGGAGTCAGCTTCTGCTTCGTTCTCAGCTTGCCTTCTGTTCCCTCGTCACCGAGATCATTAGATCATGACCTAAGCTAAAGGCAGATGCTTAACTGACTGAGCCACCCAGGCACCCCTAGAATGCTGTACTTTTAACGTCTAAAATTCACATGCAGGGGATCTGACTACTTAGGAAGATATTTGAACTGATTAGTAGTTCACCTATTTGATAAGAGTCTACAGAATAATCATTTGATAAAGTAAAATAACTTCCCTTCTACGACTCTGAAAATTATATCAAATAGGCTTTGGACCGTGCTATTTAATCTAGACATAATTAACTTACGGTCCTGGAAGAGTTTATCCAAAACTTAAGGTGGAGGCGGTTTCCAGCTATTTGCTCAAAATGCACATCTGCTCATTAAAGCTAATTGGTGTTTCCTGGCGTTAATACTACAATGTTGGGTTTCCTCCTGCTGAGTTTCAATCCCATTTGGAGCAGATATATGCAGGCCAGGGATTTAGGAGAGGCTGCCTTGAATTATGATGTCATTTCATTACAATTTTATAAATTATTTGTACAATAAAAGCTGGATTATCTGACCTTGCCCTAAGAAGTTCTAGGAATCTTCGGTGTCTCTGATGTGCTACAAAAATAAATCTTTGTGCTAGTTGACTATTAATAATGAAATTCAACAAGTATCAACACATTCTGAAGACATGTCAGAGTCGTCTCAAAGTCTTTAGCTAAGCAGGAGAAGGAAAAAAAATAAATCTTTCTCCCAAAATTCAAAAATAAGAGAAGCTTAAGAGATTCATAGGATATTCCCTTTTTAAAGAAACAAAATGTGATTTAGGATACAGGGCTGTTGGATTTTATGCAGGGGATGTGTTCCTAAAGACTCTATATAATTTAAAACAATAATTCAAGACAGAGCCTGACAAAGAGTGGCCTTTAGTTTTGCTTATCTTCTAAAGAAGAAATGTCATGTAGAAATACTTAAATGGCATATACGAAGCCAACTTCTTTTAGAATATATGATTCCTGATGATTTTTTAATTTGGGAGGATTTGCATTGTTTCAAACTTTGCATAGTAAGTATGACTTAATATCTTTAAAATGCTCTATTTCAAATATAATGAAAAATATATTAAATAGGATTACACTACAAAAAAAAAAAAAAAAAAAGGATTACACTACAGAAGAAACCAGAGGAGGTTATAGAAAAGGAAAAGAAACTGAAGGATAGCCATTAAAATAATCTAGTTTAGTTACCAATTACAATTTTCCTTCATAATATTTGCAGCATATATGACAAAGAACCAATTTGCCTAATAATATACAAAGAATTCTTACAAGTCAACAATAAAAAAGATAAACTAGGGACATAAATCCTTCTCTCTACAGAATCTTCAGTAAAATCCACTTTATGCCTTAAGGATTAACCCTATTTTTAAGAGGGCAAAAGACATGAAAAAGTGTTTCACAGAAGACATACAACCTATAAAGACTGAGAAATAGCCAGTGTTATCATAGGTGGGGGACAGAGATGGGAGAAGACTATAATCCCTGTTAATGAGGGTGTAAATTGTTAAAATCTCCAAAAGAGGGTAATTTTGGCCATCTATGTGAGAATCAGAAATTTCACTTGTGGGAATCTGCCCTAAGGAAATAAAGCCACAGGAGGAGCAAATGTCCATGAGCATTGTTTACAGGACCCAGGATGTGGCTGCCGGCCTCACCCATGAAGACTGACTCAGGTTCCCCAGATACCAACAACCATATCTTACCTGCCCCTTCGGCAGCTCCCACCAGGAATCCGGGCACAAAGAGAACACAGGGATTTCTGCAGCTGCTCTGGGCTGGGTAAGAATACAGGTGAGATGTCACATCTCCCAGAGGCATTTCACTGAAAAATCCCCCAAAGATCTGCCTCTTCACTTGGGCCTCTGGCCAACCCTGTGGCTCCTCCCAGGTCACTGTTAATCAGGAAATCTGGTGGCCCTTCTTAAAAGCCAGCCCCAGGGGCTGGCATTCTCCCTACAGTCATGGCTTACCAGACCACCCCTGCCTGGGAGGCGGGATTGCTTGCAATAGCCACTAAGAACCTGGGGTGCCTGGGTGGCTCAGTGGGTTAAAGCCTCTGCCTTCGGCTCAGGTCATGATCCCAGGGTCCTGGGATCGAGCCCCGCGTCGGGCTCTCTGCTCAGCGGGGAGCCTGCTTCCCCCTCTCCCTCTGCCTGACTCTCTGCCTACTTGTGATCTCTCTCCTCTCTGTTGAATAAATAAATAAAATCTTAAAAAAAAAAAAAAAGATGTGGTATATATATATACATACATACACACACACACACACACACACACACACAATGGAATATTACTCTGCCATCAAAAAATGAAATCTTGTCATTTGCAACAATGTGGATGGAACTAGAGGGTATTATGCTAAGCAAAATAAGTCAATCAGAGAAAGACAATTATCATATGATCTCACCCATATCTGGAATTTAAGAAACAAAACAGAGGATCATAGGGGTAGGGAAGGAAAAATAAAACAAGACGAAATCAGAGAGGAAGACAAACCATAGAGACTATTAATCATAGGAAACTGAGGGTTGCTGGGGGTGGGTGGGTGATGGGGTAACTGGGTGATGAACATTGGGGAGGGTATGTATGGTAATGAGCACTGGGTATGATATAAGACTGATGAATCACTGAACTCTACCTCTGAAACTAATAATACACTATATGTTAATTAATTGAATTTAAATTTAAAAAAATAAATGGGCAAAATAAGCGTATGTCCTACAATCTGTTATCCTTCTGATTATTCTCATTTTAACTACTTCACTCCAGCCATTTTGTTCTAAGTCTCTGAAGTGATCTATGAAAAACTTAAAGTTAGCAACTGTATGATTCCTTGACTATGCCTGTTCACAAGAACAATCCTTTCCACATCTATTTCTAGGTCCACAAGTGTAAGTCTTGAGTAACCGGAATTTTGGATACCTAAAAACTCCCATTCCTCCAACACATGAAGTAGCTAAAGCTTTTAACATGACATAAATTAGTATTCAGGGATGGTATGAAAAGGACGCTGGTGGGTGATGTGGAAAGTGGAGAGGGTCCCCTTTTTACCTTCAGTGGAGTGCTGCTGACCCAGTAACAGAGGGAGAAAAGTTGACAGGAGATAGAGGGATTCCTGGCCCAGCTCCAGTCAGTGTGAGCCAGGTGACCTTTGGGCACCACTGTCACAAGTCTGTAAGTGTCCTTAACTCTCCCAGCACCACACACGGATAATATCTCACCGGCCCTCTCCACCCTTTACCGCTGAGGTCTTGGGGCGGGGTGGGGGGGGGGGGGAGGAGGCAAGTTCGCCCCTGAGGCAAAGGAGGGGCCAGAACACTGACACATTTATTTGAAACCCCATTCTAAATTTGCATTCTACTGAAAACCAGGTATCTGCATTTGTTTGTTTTTAAGATTTTACTTATTTGAGAGAGAGAAAGAGGACACAAGGAGGGTACTGGGCAGAGGGAGAGGGAGAAGCAGACTCCCGGCTGAGTAGGGAGCCTGATCCGTCGGGGCTCAATCCCAGGACCCTGAGATCACGACCTGAGCCAAGGCAGCAGGGAGACGCTTAACCCACTGAGCCACCCAGGCGCCCCTGCATTTGCTTCAGTATAAAAGTACCTAAGTATTTTCCCCCAAAATCTCCCAAATAAATCCTCTGTTCCAGGAAGGTGGGACCTGCGGAGATGGTGGTTTCAAGCCTCCCCAGCACACACACCAACTGAGATTTGAGTTGCAAACCTGACGGCAGCCTGTCCTACCTGACCTTCAGCTCAGACTTGATTATCAAAGTCTCCAGGCAATTCCCAGGACTCCAGGATTCTGAGGCTTCCGTCAGCCATGCACACCATCCCTCCAGCTCAGGGCTGTCTTATCACTCTTCTTGCTACTCAGAAAGCATAGGGGTCCTCTTATTTCCTTCTGCTTTTGGGACGAACTGCTGTGCCGTGTTTTCTGGAACCTCCATATTGGACTGCCCCCTCCCGGCTACTGCAGTGCCCACACCTGCTGGTGGTCCCACACTAACAAATGGCGTCTCCGTGTGTAAACATTACGTGCTCGCTCCCACCTCTACACCTGGAATTTCTTTCCCACTCACCTCTAAATGGCCAACTCATGTTCTTCCAGACCCAGCTTAAGTTTTCCTTCTCAAATGTAATGATTCTCTGCTTTTCAAGAATAAGGTGACAGCTGCAATCTATGCTAACTAACATTTGGCAGGTCGCTTGATTCTTTTCTCATATTTTGGGTCATGCCTTAGTTCTGGTCCCTAAGCCCCCTCTGAAATCATCCCAGTAGCCCCTTTCCTTCTCCCACTCCCCCAATGCCATGCCAAGTCCCTGTCTTGGTCCCTGTCTACCTTCCAGCCCTTGCAGTGATCCTGGCCCTGAACCCCAGCCCCTTCCTGCTTTCATGTCGGTCCTCCCTGATGCCCACCTATTGCTGCTTCCCCGGGGCCAGGGGTCCTGCCCGCTGGTTGGGCACGCTCGTGTAGCCTCCTCATGGTGGGCTCTGGGTTCCAAACCTTCCCAGGCAGATAGAACATTGGTTACTACATTTCTGAATCCTGTACACCTCAACCAAAGGAGTTAAACTTGGGCTCTTTCCACGTATGTGAATAATGGCAACTCAAAGATGGGCCTAGGCAGCCTCCGTTAAAAGAGCACATAGTCTACTGGAGAAAACGGTCCAGGAGAAGTAGGGATTTCTTTCCTGCCTGCGATGTGAGGGCGTCAAGGAGGCAGAAGGGGCAATATTTGGCCTGGGCCTCAAACGGTGTGTTATGATTCCCCGGCCTGAAGTTGGAAATGTGGAGGGGGCCTGGGGGAACACTGGGAGACATTCCAGACAGAAGAAACTGCCTTGACATTGAAAACATGAAAGGCCGAAGCCTCTTGAAAATACCAAACATACTACCTCAGTTCAGGACGGAGCTTTCACTAAATCTTCCCGGTTATGATCTGTTTTCCCAGTTCCAGATGAAAACATTTTAAAGAATAGGGAAGAGCTTGGGCATGTTCTCTTGCAAATCCTTACTGGGGGGTAAACCTTATCCTTTGAAAGTAGATCCTTTTTGTAAATATCCCAAAGTGAATTAAAGGATAACCTAATGATTCATGTGGGTTACCAAACTGGTTCATGCACTATGGAATGAGTAAAAAGGAAGACTAAAAGAGTCATCTTTATGCTCTATAGACTGAGTAAAAAAGGAAGGACCCTGATATTGACCCATGAAAGGTCTCAGAAGGCAATTCTTTTTTTTTTTTTTTAAGATTTTATTTATTTATTTGACACAGAGACAGCGAGAGAGGGAATATAAGCAGGGGGAGTGGGAGAGGGAGAAGCAGACTTCCCACTGAGCAGGGAGCCCAATGCGGGGCTCGATCCCAGGACCCTGAGATCAGGACCTGAGCCAAAGGCAGACACTTAACGAATGAGCCACCCAGGCACCCCTCAGAAGGCAATTCTTTTAAAGATTTATTTTTTATCTTACAGAGAGAGAGTGAGTGCACATGCAACAAGGGGTGGGGGGGAAGAGGCAGAGGGAGAGGGAGAGAGAGAATCTCAAGCAGACTCCTCGCTGAGCGCAGAGTCCAACAATGCGGGGTGCCATCCCAAGACCCCGAGATCATGACCTGAGCCAAAATTGAGAGTAGGACATTCAGTCAACAGGCACCCCTCAGAAGGCAATTTTAAAAGTTAATGACAAAGCAAGAAATATAGGAATTTTCCTAGGTACTCTCTCTGCTTCTACCTTCACCTTAAATTACTGACCAAGATCTATAATCTTTTCCCTAACCACTGGTAGACTCCATTGTCCTGGCCACCTCATTCCTTTCCTTCAAGTCCCTAACTTAGGTTAGCCATTGATTCTCACCTAGATAAACCAAAGGTGCAACATGACTAACATGTTTTCTGGTTGGATAGAAGGTGGGGGAAGCCAGGTTATCATTTTCTATATTGAAAAATGTTGGGGCCCCTGGCTGGCTCAGTCAGTGGAGCATGAGACTCTTTTTTTTTTTTTTTTAAGATTTTATTTATTTTTGCAAGAAAGAGACAGAACACGAGTAAGCATGAGCAGGGGGGGAGGCTAGAGGGAGAAGCAGACTCCCCACTGAGCAGGGTGCCGAATGCGGAACTCGATCCTGCGACCCTGGGATCATGACCTGAGTTGAAGGCAGGCACTTAACCAGCTGAGCCACCCAGCCACCCAGAGCATGAGAATCTCGATATCAGGGCTGTGAGTTCGAGCCCCTGCTGGGTTTAGAGATTACTTTAAAAAATAAAAATAAAAAAACAGGGGTGCCTGAGTGGCTCAGCGGGTTAAAGCCTCTGCCTTCAGCTCAGGTCATGATCTCAGGGTCCTGGGATCGAGCCCCACATCAGGCTCTTTGCTCAGCAGGGAGCCTGCTTCCCCCTCTCTCTCTGCCTGCCTCTCTGTCTACTTGTGATCTCTCTCTGTCAAATAAATAAAATATTTAAATATAAATAAATAATTAAAAAACATTTTTTTTAATGTTTAGGGGTGCCTGGGCAGTGCAAATGGTTAAGTGACTGACTTTTGATTTGGGCTTGGGTGGTGATCTCAGGGTCGTGAGATCGAGCCCTGCCTCAGGCCCTATGCTCAGCATGGACTCTGCTTGAGATTCTCACTCCTTCTCCTTCTGCACCTCCCACTTGCACTTTGTCTCTCTCTCTCAAATAAATAAATCTTAAAAAATAATGTTTAGGGGCGCCTGAGTGGTTCAGTGGGTGAAGCCTCTGCCTTCGGCTCAGGTCAAAAAAAAAATAAAATAAAATAATGTTTAACTGTTATATTCTTGCAGGACACATGGAACTGTGGGCTACATTTCACCATGCACGTAAACAGTTCACATACTGGATCATTCTAACACATTTCTCAGAGTTACAAAGGTATTTCCGCCCCCTCCAGGAATTTGGGGGCGCAGTGCATATTCCCTTGGGCACCTCCCACAATGCCACTCAACTTTGTGCAAATGAGCAGCAGTGACCTCCATACCTCCTCTCCCTGTCTTGTCCCCGAACCCAGTCCTTCCTCCTCACTACTGTAGGAGTGAACTTTCCAAGAATCTTTCCATGATTCTTTATTATCTCAGCATGACTGGCAAGGTTCTGCTCTGCCCTGTCTCTCTCCCACACACTGAAGGATTACTACTCTCTGCGGAACACACCCTCTCAGTCCCTTGTGCCTACATGAAGGAACTGTTCTTCCTTCTGCCAGGAGGCGTGTGAGTCCCCACACTCCCTTGCATCTTGATGACCTCCAGTTCACCTTGCAAGGGTCAGCTCCACAGTCTCCTCCTCCATGTTGCCTCCCTGTCTCCTTCAGACCCCAAGCAGCCCTCCCCCTCACACCCACCACAGTGACCCAGCACCTACCTCACCCCTCCCCTAGAGCACCTACTACCTACATTGTCCCTGTCCCTGTTCTGTCACGGTCACCCCACCATTCAATGAGCTCCTGAGGACCAGCCCTAAGCCTTTTCATCTTTTTTTGTTTTTTTAAGATTTTATTTATCTATTTGAGAAAGTGAGACAGCACAGGTGGGGGGAGGGGCAGGGAGAGAGGGAGAGGTTCCCCGGATGCGGGGCTCAATCCCAAGACCCTGAGATCATGACCTGAGCCAAAGGCAGATGCTTAACCTACTGAGCCACCCCAGCGTTCCCCATGGGCCTTTTCATCTTTATGTTGCCCTCAATGCCTAGGACAAAACACATTATCAACAAATGTTTATTGAAGGAATAAGCAAAAGAATGAAGATCTCTTAGAATATTTTACCGACAATAGCATCAGGAAAATAAGCACACAATTTCACAAAGTCACTGCTATTAAGAATAAAATTAATTTTTAAAAATAGTAACATATTGGGACACTTGGGTGGCTCAGTTGGTTAAGCATCTGCCTTCAGCTCAGGTCATGATCCCAGGGTTCTGGGATTGAGTCCTGCATCAGGGTGCTTGCTGGGTGGGGAGCCCACTTCTCCCTCTCCTTCTGCCTGCCGCTCCCCTTGCTCAAGCTTTCTCTTCTTCCTGTTCCAGCCTGGAATAAAGATAGAAATCAGAAGGTATGAAAATCTGATGACTAGCAAGGAGTTGTTTGGAAGGAAAAAAAAAGTGTCTGATTTATTGATATCACTCTAGGTACTTAATTGGATATGCATCCAACCAACAAACTGGGAGATTTTCACCTTCTCTGTCAGCTTTTTCCTTCCTCCTGCTCAGGTCAGCCCGGCCAAGAGCTCATTTAACAGACATCGTCATGGGCTGGGCAGGCACGGTGCTAGTTAAGACCTGCAGTCCCGACTGACAGATGGTTCCCGGATGTAACGACTCTGATGCAGGATTACTGGGGAGCCGCCGGGGCCCAGATGGGAGGCACCCAGCCCAGCGAGGAGCGGCACCCATTCCCCAAGGAGCTCATTTTGTCACTTTACCTCATCAGCAGGCTGCCCTTGACTTCATGCTTACAGCTTCCATAGAACTTGCATTTTTTTTCAAGATGCCCCTAAACCACCCTTTGTGAACAGAATTCAGCTCTTTTCCCCAACTTGACGAACAGTTGATCCTAGCACTTCCCATTCTAACCAAGAGACTCTTGCCATTTCCTAAGCACGATTTGCTCATTCCCAGATTAGTGCTTCTGTAAATGCCATCCTCTGGAAAGTGTCTCCCTCAGGCAATCCAATGTAGTCTCCTCCTGTAAGTCAGTGATTTTGTCACCCAGGGAATACTTGATACCATCTGGAGACATGTTTGGTTGTCAGAACTAAGGGCTGCTACTGACATCTAGTTGCTCCTTGGTAGAGACCAGGGATGCTACGAAACCTTCCACAGCGCACAGCACAACCTCCCCCCCCAGAATCATCTGGCCCCAAAGTACCGGTGGTACCCAGATTGAGAAATCCTGCTCGAAGTTAGTCTATTTCAATTAGGAAATATTCCCAAATCAACCATACACAACTCTGATTATGCCTTTGCTCTGTACAACCTCAGAATGTACAGAGGTATAGACTGTTCTGTATTAACTCAGATATGATGATAAGAATCACAGAGTCTCAAGATCAGACAGGACTTTAAAAGTCACATAGTCTAACCACGTCCTTATTGACTTGGCTTCGTAAGCATCTGCTACATGTGAAAACCTCGCCTTTCTTCAACTAGATTATAAGCAATTCCGTGAAATCCTCCCACATTCATTCACTCTGCGAACATTTACTGAGCACCTGTTCTGTACCAAGCACTGTCCTAGGCCCTGGGGAACGCACTAATACACAGACCTTATTTCTGCCCTCGTGGGTCTTAAATTTAGTGGGACACACAGATTTTTTTTTTTAAATCATGTAACTTCCACTGTAATAAGTGCTCTAATAGGAAGAACACGGTTTGCAAGGGGTGCCTGGGTGGCTCAGCGGGTTAAAGCCTCTGCCTTTGGCTCAGGTCATGATCTCAGGGTCCTGGGATCGAGTCCCGCATCGGGCTCTCTGCTCCGCAGGGAACCTGCTTCCCCCCTCTCTCTGCCTGCCTCTCTGCCTACTTGTGATCTCTCTCTCTCTGTCAAACAAACAAACAAACAAACAAATAAATAAATAAATAGGAAGAGCATGGCTTGCCTGATAAGAGAGGTGCCTAACCTGATCTGGGCCATCAGACAAAGCCTCCCTGAGGGTGGGACTTTTAAACACATATTAGGCACCCCACCAAAAAGGAGTATTATAGACCAAGATCCCTGATGAACGTGAATGCCAAAATTTTCACCAAGATACTAGCCAATAGGATCCAACAATACGTTAAAAGGATTATTCACCAGGACCAAGTAGGATTTATTCCCGGGCTATAAGCGTCATTCAACGTCTGCAAATCAATCAGTGTGATACACCACATTAATAAAGGAAAGGACAAGAACCATATGATCTTCTTAATATATGCAGAAAAAGCATTTGACAAAGTACAGCATCCTTTCTTGATTTAAAACTCTTCACAGGGTAAGGATAGAGGGAACATACCTCAATATCATAAAAGCCATATACGAAAAACCCACAGTGAATATCATTCTCAATGGGGAAAAACGGAGAGCTTTTCCCCTAAGATCAGGAACACAGCAGGGATGTCTGCTATCACCACTGTTTCTTTGTTTTGCTTTTAAAGATTTTATTTATTGAGAGAGAGAGAGCAGAGAGGAAGAGGGAGAAGCAGATCCCCGCTGAGCTAAAATTAACCACTCAGGAAACGACAGATGTTGGCAAGGATGCGGAGAAAGGGGAACCCTCCTACACTGTTGGTGGGAATGCAAGCCGGTGCAGCCACTCTGGAAACAGTATGGAAGTTCCTCAAAAAGTTGAAAATAGAGTTACCCTTCGACCCAGCAATTGCACTACTGGGTGTTTGCCCCAAAGATACAAAGATAGTGATCTGAAGGGGCGTGTTCACCCCAATGTTTATAGCAGCAATGTCCAACATAGCCAAACTATGGAAAGAGCTCAGATGTCCATTGACAGATAAATGGATAAAGAATATGTTAGATAGATATATAGATATAGATATATAATGGAATATTACACAGCCATCAAAAAATGAAATCTTGCCATTTGCAATGACATGGATGGAACTAGAGGGTATTATGCTAAGTGAAATAAGTCAATCAGAGAAAAACAATTATCATATGCACTCGTATGTGGAATTTAAAAACAGAGGATCATAGGGGAAGAGAGGACAAAATAAAACAAGATGAAATCAGAGAGCAAGACAAACTATTAGAGACTATTAACCATAGAAAACAAACTGAGGGTTGCTGGAGAGGAGGGGGGTGGGGGATGGGGTAACTGGTTGATGGGCATTAAGGAGGGCATATGATGTAATGAGCACTGGGTATGATATAAGACTAATGAATCACTGACCTCTACCTCTGGAGCAGTGTGTCCTCAGAATCCCAAGGACCATTAGGAGTGCTTTTGACTCCCCGTGTTGCTTAATCAGTGAGGACGGAGGGTAGGCGAGTCATTTGCCTATGTGCCAAAGGCAGCTAAGCCAGAGTCTTCATGCGGAGCCTTAAGTCATATTCTGAGCTTCTCAGCAGAATCTCTGGAAACGCCTCTTGTCCTCCTGGCTGTGGGGACGGGGCACCAGTGCTGTCTCCCGGCTTGAGCCGCCCTGGGGAAGTGTGACCGCTGCTGCGCTCTCTCTCCTGGAACATCCTTAAATGAAATGCAAATAGGTAAGCAACAGTCATGGATTTGTCAACTCACAGAGTTTAAAAGAAGCAGTATCGTATTTAGATGAACTCTTAGCCTCTTAAACCACCCTCAAATAAATAAATAAATAAATAAATAAATAAATACCTCTGGTGGGTAGCCTCCCCCATTGCAATGGATTCATAAACCTGAGTTGGTCAGATTATAGGTCTGTAGATGGGCTGAGACAGCATCAAATCTATGAGAACCTCGTTGATCTCCAAAATGCCATCATAACACTCTAAATAGCATAGTATTTGGGCTAATAAGCAAATTCCTACCTGAAGTTTAGTTTCTTAGTAAATGTAGCCATTGGGTAGCTTGAAATTTGGTCCTGTACTTGTATTAGGATGAATGAAACCTGAAAACAGCATTTTAAGAACCCTATAGTCTCCTGTTTAAAAAAGAGAGAGAGAAAAAAAAATAAGATATATGGAAAACTTGCATTCAGACAAAAGAATTTCCCAAAGAAGCGTTTGGTCAAACAAAGAGTTAACAACCTCTAAGGGCTGCATTCCTGGCCAATTCCTACTAATGCCCTAGGATTCAGCTCAAATGTTCTCTCCTGTCCAGAGCTGGCCCTTGTCCTTCCTCTTCTGTACTCTGGTGGCCCCTGCTGTCACACGGGTGCCATGGCGCCCATCACACACTACCGTCACTGCTGGTTACCAGCTTCCCCGACTCCTCTCACCTCATCTCCTTGACAGCAGGCCCCTGTCACTGACCTGCGAATCCCCAGTACCTGGCATAGTCCCTGCCCATGGGAGGAGCTCAACTCCCAATGAATAGACAAACCGGTGAAGGAAAGGGAGATGAGAAGAAAGAAAACCAGTTGGCAGGCAGTTGCCATGGTCCACAGGGGATGAAAATGACCAGCCCTCAGTGTGACTAGAAGGAAAAGATAGATGAATACGGGCCATTTGAGAGCGAGAAGAAAAAAAGACTTATTGGGGCGCCTGGATGACTCAATCAATTAAGCACCTGCCTTCAGCTCAGACCATGGTCTCCGGTCCTGGGATCGAGCCCCGGGTGGGGCTTCCCACTCAGCGGGGAGTCCGCTTCTCCTTCTCCTTCTGCCCTTCCCCCTTGTGGGCTCCTGCACAATCTCTCTCTCTCATTCTCGCTCTCGAATAAATATAACAAAATAAAAGATCTGTTAACTAAGGGGAAGTGTGAAATAAAGAAAAAGTAATCACCATGAAAATTTTTAAAATTTAAACCTACACAGCTAGGAGGCAGCTACTACAACTGGCATAAAGGAATCAGAGAACAGCCAGTTTGTTCAGCTTTAGAGAAGCAGATTTTGCGAGGTCCTCGAAAAATCCAATGTGCTATTGCACATTCAGAATGAGAGTCAAGGCTCAAAACAGACTTGGGAGCCAATGGCATTGAGGCTGAAACTTTTGAAAAATGTGGATGAATTCTCTGAGGAAGAGACCATGTGTTGAGTAGTTGAAGGACTGAAATCTCAAGAATGCACAGGCCTCGAGGAAAGGAAGAAAAAAAGGTAGCAAAGAAGAAGTGTTTGTGGAGGGGCGGGGCTGTGCAATATCCCAGATGCCAGTGGAGAAGTACCGCTTGCAGACGAGAGGTAGAAAACCCAACAGAATCACCTGAAAAACTATTAGAACTCACAGTTCAGCAAAGTGGTGGGTTACAGAATCCAGCAAGCAACTGTCCACAGCAATCAATGGCTTTCCTCCAACTACAACCTGTTAGAAAATATAATGGACAAAAGATCCCATTTGCAATAGCAAACAAAACAAAACAATCTAGGGATAAATTCTGAAAATGTGTGGAACTCTTATGAATTTACAAAAACAGAAAGGATTTTGATAATGAGAAGGCTTGGTAAATTGGAAATGTGAAATGTCAGTGTCCGGACACTGTACACATTTAATGTATATACTCAATATGTTTAATGTATACATATATTATTTTATATCTATACATTTAATACGACTTCCAGCTAAAATAAATTCCAGGTGGACCAATAAAATATATGAAAAACAAAAACAGATAAAACAAGTATAAAAGAGAAAAAAGGGTAGAAAGTTTTTCCAGCCATAAGCCCAAAGGCTGTACTATAAAGAAAATGTTTGCTTGCTAGATTGGATTCCTAGAGCCCAAGCATCACAGCCTTGAGAACGTCCTCCTAAGTCCTTGGATCTGTTATAAGGCCATTGCAATTTTTCTCCCCCTTAGCTCAAAACATTTCCATCCCCTGTGCAGACGAATCATCTGTAAGTACTCATCAATGCTCTCCACAATCTTGCTATGAGCAAATCCACTGAACGTCCTCACATTTCACATCCCCTCTCAAAGCCTTGTAATACAGCAAACGCTTAGCCACGGCTAAGAAATGGGATCAGGAGGAAAAAAACCAACCAGGCCATGTTTGGCACTGATAATCCAAAAGCCAAAATTCCACACCTGGAGTGTGTTTGGGGCTAGCATTGTTCTAGTCCCAGAAGCAGAAGTAACACACTCCCACCCGACCAAAAGCAGAGGGAAGAGAGTAGCACGTGTCTGTATTAGGATGAATGTTTCAATGTCCTTGGGCTTGCTTTTTCCTTGACGTGTTTTTCTTTTATTTTTTTCATAATGATTAAGTGTACTCTTTAATCCATCCCCATCCCCTATTTCCATCATCCCCCAACCTACCTCCCCTCTGGTAATCATCGATTTGTTCTCTGTAGTTAAGGGTCTGTTTCGCAGTTTCTCTCTTTTTTTTTCCTTTGCTCATCTGTTTTGCTTCTTAAATTCCACATGAGTGAGATCATATGGTATTTGTCTTTCTCTGACTTATTTCACTTAGCATTATACTCTAGCTCAATCCATGTTGTTGCAACTGGCAAGATTTCACTCTTTTTGTGGCTGAATAATACTCCATTCATCTATCAATATCCATTCATCTGTCAGTGGACCTAATTCCATAGTTTGGTGACTGTAAATAATGTGGCCATAAACAAGGGTGCATGTATCCCTTTGAATTAGTGTTTTTGTGTTTGGTGGTAAATACCCAGTAGTGTTTTGATGGATCATAGGGTAGTTCCATTTTTAACTTTCTGAGGAATCTCCATACTGTTTTCCACAGTGGCTATACCAGTTCACACTCCCACCAGTGCCCAGGGGTTCCTGTTTTTCCACATCCTCACCAATACTTGCTGTTTCTTGTGTGTTTTATTTTAGCCATTCTGACAGGCGTAAGATTATACCTCATTGTGGTTTTGATTTCCATTTCCCTAATGATTAGTGATGTTGAGAATCTTTTCATGTGCTTATTGGCCATCTGTGTCTTCTTTGGAGAAATGTCTGTTCATGCCTTCTGCTCATTTTTTAATTGGATTATTTGTTTTTTGGATGTTGAGTTGTAATAAGTTCTTTATATATGTTGGATACTAACCCTTTATTTTTTTTTATTTCATTTATTTATTTGACACAGAGAGAGAGATCACAAGCAGGCAGAGAGGCAAGCAGAGAGAGGGGGGGAAGCAGGCTCCCCGCTGAGCAGAGAGCCCAATGCGGGGCTGGATCCCAGGACCCTGAGATCATGACCTGAGCCGAAGGCAGGGGCTTTAACCCACTGAGCCACCCAGGCGCCCCGATACTAACTCTTTATCAGATATGTCATTTGCAAATATTTTCTCCCATTCAGTAAGTTGCCTTTTAGTTTTCTTGTTTCTCTTGCTGTGCAGAAACTTTTATTTTGATGTAGTCCCAATAGTTTATTTTTGCCTTCATTTCCTTTGCCTCAGGAGACACATCCAGAAAAATGTTGCTGCAGCCAGTGTCAGAGAAATTACTGCTTGTGCTCTCTCCAAGGATTTTATGGTTTCAGGTCTCAATTCAGGTCTTTAATCCATTTTGAATTTTTGTGTAGGGTGAAAGAAAGTGGTCTAGTTTCATTCTTCTGCATGTTGCTGTCCAGTTTTCCCAACACCATTTGTTGAAAAGACTGTCTTTTCCCACTGCATGTTCATTCCTCCTTAGTCAAAGATTAATTAACCATATATAATTGTGGGTTTATTTCTGGACTTTCTATTCTGTTCTACTGATCTATGTGTCTATTGTTATGCCAGTACCCTCCTGTTTTAATAACTACCGTTTTGTAATATAACTTGAAATCTGGGATCGTGATGCCTCCAGTTTTTTTGGGTTTTTTTTTTAAGATTTTATTTATTTGTTTGACAGAGAGAGAGAGATCACAAGTAGGCAGAAAGGCAGTCAGAGAGGGAGGGGGAAGCAGGCTCCCCGCTGAGCAGAGAGCCCGATGCGGGGCTCGATCCCAGGACCCTGAGATCATGACCTGAGCTGAAGGCAGAGGCTTTAACCCACTGAGCCACCCAGGCGCCCCTGTTTTTCTTTTTCAAGATTGCTTTGGCTATTCAAGGTCTTTTGTGGTTCCATACAAAATTTTAGGATTGTTTGTTCTAATTCTGTGAAAAATGCTGTTGGTATTTTGATAAGGATTGAATTAAATGTGTACATTGTTTTGGGTAGCATAGACATTTTAACAGTATTTGTTCTTCTACCCCATCAGCATGGAATGTTTTTCCATTTCTTTACATCATCTTGAATTTCTTTCATTGGTGTTTTATAGTTTTCAGAGTACAGGTCTTACACCTCTTTCACCTCAAAAACGTTTTCTTGGTTTTGGTGCAATTGTAAATGGTATTGTTTTCTTCATTTCACTTTCTGCTTCATCATTAATGTATAGGAATGCAGATTTCTTTTTCTTTTTTTTTTAGGAATGCAGATTTCTTTACAATGATTTTGTATCCTGCAATTTTACTGAATTCATTTATCAGTTCTAGTAATTTTTTGGTGGCGTCTTAAGGGCTTCTATATATAGTACCATGTCATCTGCATATAGTAAGAGTTTTACTTCTTCATTACCAATTTGGATGCCTTTTACTTCTTTATGCTCTCTGGTTGCTGCAGCTAAGACTTCCAGGACCACGTTGAATAAAAGTGGTGAGAGTGGGCATCCCTGTCTTGTTCCTGACCTTGTGGAGAAGTTCTCAGTTTTTCACCATTGAGTATGATGTTGACTGTGGGTTTTTCATGTAAGGCATTAATTATGCAATATTATGAGATTGGGTGTGGACCGGAGAAGAAAGCAAAAAGGAAGCTCTGGACTTTCTTTCCTTTTAACAAAGAAGCCCATGGAGGGAAGCAGGTAGAGGCCTAGACTACATGAGGGTTGGAGAGCTTGGCAGGGGCTGTGCAACAGAATTCCTGTCTTGTAAATATCCTACCGTAGACTTCAGTAAAGTTACTAAATTCATAAAATGCTTAGTTTGAGCAAAGGTGTGTGTAAAACTATATAGAGTCAAATCAACAACACAAACCAGGAAGTAGAAACAAACATAGGGGCAGTATTGCCAAGAATTCACTGAGCAGGTGAAAGACTTCCTACTGCCTAAAGCAGAATCCAGGATAAATTTACTAGAATCTCCAAGGTCAGGGACTCTTTATCTCAGGGTCATGAGTTCGAGCCCCAAGCTGGGTGGAGATTACTTAAAAATAAAATCAACCAATTAATCAATCACTACGAACAGACCATTCACCAAAGATGGCAAGTAAGCATAAGAAAAGATGACCAATATCAATGTCATGAGGGAAACGTGAATTGCAACCACAATTAAGACATCTCTATATACACGATAGAATGGTTACAATTAGGGGCACCTGGCTGGCTGGGTCAGTAGAGCATGCAACTCTTGATCTCAGGGTTGTGAGTTCGAGCCCCACATTGGATGTAGAAATTACTTAAAAATAAAATCTTTAAAAAAAAAAAAAAAAGAATGGCTACAATTAAAAGACTGACTATATCAAAAGTAGAAAATGTGCAGCAGTTGAAACTCTAGTACATAGCTGGTAGGAATGCCAAGTGTTGCAATCACTTTTGAAAATAGTTTGGCAGATTCTTAAAAAATTAAACGTAAACCAACCATACAACCTAGGCTGCCATCCTTCTCCTAGATTTACCAAAGAGAAATGAAGGCATGTGCCCATACAAAGATTTGTACATGAATATGTATAGCAGTTTCATTTGTAATAGGCAATATTGGAAATAATCCAAGTGTCTATCAATAGTGATGGATAAACAAATTGTAATATAATTCATAAGAAGTTCAAACAATGGAATACTACTTGGCAATAAAAAGGAACATTTATACATGCAACCACATGGAAGAATCTGAAAAGAGGTAGGCTAAATGAAAGAAGTCAGGCCAAGAGTATATACTGTATGATTCGATTCACATAAAATTCCAGAAAATGCAAATATGCAAACTATAGTGACGGATCAGTGGTTGCCTAGGGTAGGGGGGTGTTGGGAAAAAGAAATGGATAACCAAGGGGCACAAGGTAACTATTTGGAATAATAGATATGTTTAATACCTTAACTGTGGTGAGAGTTTCATGGATATATACATACGTCAAAATTAATAAAATTGAATGCTTTAATATGTACTTCATTGTACATCATTTATAGCTCAATAAAGCTATAAAAACATTAAAAAAAAGCAAGCCAAGGTGCGCCTGGCAGGCTCAGTCAGTAGAAAAATATGACTCTGGATCTTGGGGTTGTAGGTTTGAGCCCCATGTTGGACGTTAAAAAAAAAAATACTTTAAAATTTTTAAAATAAAAGTAAATTCAAATATGCAAAGCAAATCCAGAAATATATGAAAACAATAATATGAACCTAAAACTATTCTAAAAAATTATCTATTACAAAAAATGGGGACACCTGAGTGGCTCAGTCAATTCAGTGTCCTACTCTTGATCTCAGCTCAGGTGTTGATTTCAGGGTCATGAGTTCAAGCCCTGCACTGGGTGTGGAGTCTATTTAGAAATAAAATAATAATAATAATAAATAATAAAACATATAATTGTGTTGGGGCGGGGTTCCCAAGACCACACCCAGGTTCAATGGTTCAGAAGGACTCACAGGATTCAGCACGTAGTCACACTCGTGGCGATGATTTACTACAGCGAAAGGGTACAAAGCAAAATAAGCAGAGGAGAAAAGCAGATAGGGCAAAGTCCAGAGGAAACAAGGCACAAGGTTCTAAGAGTCACCCATGGAGTCACCAGGACACACTTAATTCCCCTAACAACAAGTTGTGACAGCATGTGTGAAATGTTCTCTACCAAGGAAACTCATTAGAGATGTGGTTCCCAAGGTTTTCATTTGGGGTTGGTCACATAGGTACCCTCTGCCTAGCAGTACCAAAATTCCAGACCCTCTGAAGGAAAGCACGTGTTTAGCATAAATCACATTGTTTATGCAAACAGCTGAGGCATAGCGAGCTATATCAGTTAGGGTGTTAGAACCCTCCCAAAAATCTTGGTACCCCAGACGCTAGCCAAGAACTAACCTGGTAAGCAGGCCTCTCAAAGGATAGCAGTCAGGCCAGTTACGCCAACTCTTTTCCACACAGTACTATAAACTAGTTGAATTTATCCCATTTATAACATTTATAAAATCTATAAATAACGTTCCCTAATAAAAAAAAACTAATCGGGGCACCTGGGTGGCTCAGTGGGTTAAGGCCTCTGCCTTCAGCTCAGATCATGATCTCAGGGTCCTGGGATCGAGCCCCGCATCGGGCTCTCTGCTCGGCGGGGAGCCTGCTTGCCCCTCTCTCTCTGCCTGCCTCTCTACCTACTTGTGATCTCTGTCTCTCTCTGTCAAATAAATAAATAAAATCTTTTAAAAAAAAAACTAATCATTTTAATAAACAGAGAACATATTTGATTAAACTCAATACACATTAATTATAAAAACTTCAGCCAAGCATAAATTAATCTGATCAAATATATCCACAAAAAGAAAAAAAAAAGATCTACAGCAAACATGATTTCTTAAAACATTAGAAGCAGGGGCGCCTGGATGGCTCAGTTGGTTAAACAGCCGAATCTTGGTTTCAGCTCAGGTCATGCCCCGTGACCGGCTCTGCGCTCCACACACAGTCTGCTTCAAATTCTATCTCCCTCTCCCTCCAGTTCGCTCTTTCTCTATCTCTCTCTCAAATAAATAATAAAATCTAAAAAAAAAAAAAAAATTAGAAGCATACTCTTTAAGTCGGGAACAAACAAGAATGCCTACAATCAATGCTTCTATTCAACATTTTACTGGAGATCCTCACCAGTCCAGTAAGAGAAAGAAATAAAAGGTATAAGGATTGGAAAGGAAAAAAGAAATGCCATCATTCATAGATGATAGAGCTGTCTACCCCCCCCCCAAAAAAAAAAGCCAAGACAAAAGTTTAGGAACACAAGAGTCTAGCAAAATGACTGAATATAAGATTGATTTATAAAATTAATTGGCTTTAAATGGACAAATTGTACAGTATATGAATTATACCTCAATACAACTGTTATGTTTTTTGATACCAACTAGGGCTGGTGAGTATGGAGCTTTGGTGAGTGGGGACTATGTGACTGAGCATTTACAGCATGTGCTAACGACAGGAATGGCTTCATGTCTCATCCAAAAGCAAATACCAGATTTTTTTAAATACAGCAGCCACGCCGAGATATAATTCATATACCATACAACTCACCCATTAAAGATATATATATAGGGGCGCCTGGGTGGCTCAGTGGGTTAAGCCTCTGCCTTCGGCTCAGATCATGATCTCAGGGTCCTGGGATCGATCCCCGCATCGGGCTCTCTGCTCAGCAGGGAGCCTGCTTCCCCTCTCTCTCTGCCTGCCTCTCTGCCTACTTGTGATCTCTCCCTCTGTGTCAAATAAATAAATAAAATCTTTAAAAAAAAAAAAAAAGATATATATATAGGTATCTTCTACTCAGTCATCTTGCTAAACTCCTATATTCCTCAACACTTGGCTTGCCAAATCACTACATTGTATATCTGAAACTAATATATGTATTTATATTTAAGTAAAAATAGAAAAAAAAACTTTTTCCCCAGGTTCATAATTTATTGTACAAATTGAGTATCACATGATGAGCTGACATTAGCTTCTCCAGGCATGGGAACTTAACAGATGAGATACAGGTTAAAATCTGTTTATGTTGCTTTCACAGCTGGTTTTTTTTAGACCTTAACTTGAAGTATAAGATAATCAAAGCAATGCCTCCATATGTGGCCAGTACACAATTCATTCTACCTGTGAGAGTATAAGAGTTGAAATATTTTTTGATACCAGTGAAATGGAATTGGGCATCAGATTCTGGACCTGCCATGATTTCAATCTTGCAGAAGACACCAGTTCCGCGGGTTGTGTCCTTCAACGTACCCAGCTTTCCGGCAGGCGGCTGGAAGAAGCCTCCTCCCACCGCACGCGTTTAACAACCAGAACGATTCCAAAAATAGAAAAATTTTTAAAATATGCTAGGCCAGACAGTTACTAAAGTTAAGCCACTCAAACAGAGACCATGATCATGATATTATTTAACTGTACATTTTTAAAAAGATTTTATTCATTTATTTGAAAGAGCACGAGCCGGGTGGGGGGACAGAGGTTGGGGGGAAGCAGGCTTCCCGCTGAGCAGGAAGCCCGACGTGGGACTCGATCCCAGAATTCTGGGATCATGACGTGAGCTGAAGGCAGATCCTTAACAACTGAGTCACCCAGGCGCCCCCTAACTGTACATTTAAAAAATCCAAAAATAATCTAGAATTAGAAACAAACACTAAGTTCAAAATTGAAAATTTTGACTTCAAAAGGAAAATCCACTTCAAGAAAAAACTCCACACTTAAATGACAAGCTCTACCAGAGAAATTTAGAAGTTAATCAGCAAACTAATAGAATACTCCATGTTAACTAAGTGGAATTAAAATAAAGACTTAAATTAAAAACAAAAAGAAGTTTATCAGCATTATGTTCCATTATGAAGGAACCATCAACGGTCTCCACTGATGTTCAGGGACTCCAGGGTAAAAGAATTGAAAAATATGGCGGTACCAAAACAAAAAGAATGAATAAGCCTTCCCATTTCTCTCATTGCAGCACAACTAGTGATTATTTAAATCTGGATAAAATAACAGAGGAGATGATTTTCATGATGGTTAATCCTTGGGTAGGACAGAGGACCATTCTTTCAAGTGGACACATTAGACCCTGTATGAGTGATCTGACTTCAGTGAAAGTGAAGAAAATGACAAACTCACCATGAGCAAAAATGAAAGTCTTTTGGTTTTTGTGAAAGGAAAAGCCCCCATAAAGAAAGGGAGAAGAATCCACATAAATCAAAATGTAGTACTTTGGGGACCCCAGGAGATGCCATTGCTATAGCCTCCAATAAATTAATCAGCTCACATCAAAAGGGGTTTCTCTCACTTCAGAGCCCACAAGGAAACCACTAACAAATATTAAGTCCCGCAGCTAACAACGAGAGGTCTAAATAGATTCCACAAGCAGCTTCAGGAAGCAGTGGCAACAGGAGCCCACTTGTGCATGCTTCTAGTAAGTCTCGATAACTGGTATAATGTTTTACAACAATTTCTCGCATCTTCCTATAGAGCACAGCATCTGCTCAAACAGAAACACAGTGAAACTGAGAGATCAGCGTTTTTGTTTAATGCATGGGAGGAAGCTATGTGAATGCCTGTATGTGTCTGTGTAAATAATCACTTAATATTAAATCAATGATACAGGAAGTACTTCTCAAGTACCCCATTAGCCCTAATATAATGTCAGTTAATATTATTTTTTAAGGAAGCTTAGGTCTGAATTTATCATGGGTAAGTACTTAGAAATATTTTAGATAAAGGTGTGAATTTTAATCAACTGCTAGTCATATATATATAATTAATATATATATATTGCTTATACATTTCAACTCTTGTTAACCTTAAGAATTAATAATACCTAACATGACGCAGGGTGGGGGGTTGTGGGGGTGGGAGAGGGAAATGAAACAAGAGGGGATCAGGAAGGAGACAGACCATAAGAGACTCCTAAACTCATGAAACAAACCAAGGGTGGCTGGCGGGTAGGGATAGGGTGGCTGGGTTATGGACATTGAGGAGGGTATGTGCTATGGTAAGTGCTGTGAAATGTGTAAGCCTGAGGATCCACAGACATGTACCCTGGGGCAAATAATACATTATGCTTTAATTTAAAATTTAAAAAAATGTAAAAAATAATAATAATAATACCTAACATGGTTGTGCCTTATAAAAACATAGATGTTAACCCAAAAGTAAGCAATTCAGAATTATGATTAAAGTGGGAATTTGCCTTTTTTATTTAAAAGCAATTACCAAAAAAAATAAAATAATAATAATAATAATAAAAGCAATTACACCAGGGCACCTGGGTGGCTCAGTCGTTAAGTGTCTGCCTTGGGCTCAGGTCGTGATCCCAGGGTTCTAGGATGGAGTCTCGAGTCAGGCTCCCTGTCTGCAGGGAGTCTGTTTCTTCCTCTACCCCTCCTCGCACTTGTGCTCTTAATCTCTCTCTCTAATAAATAAATAAAATCTTTAAAAAAAAAAACATGTATAAGAATGTTCATGAGACCAATGTTTATAATAGCAAGATAAACAGGGGGCACCTGAGTGGCTCAGTCAGTTAAGCTCCAACTCTCAATCTCAGGGTCAGTCCTGAGTTCAAGCCCCACGTTGGGCTCCACTAATTCTATAATAGCAAGATAAATAAATAAAAAGAAAAGCAACCCAAATATCAACCAGCCGGAAAATAACTCTTCTCAATGGGCAGGTTTCAGCTCAAACGTCACTTCCTTGGGCCTTCTCCGAGCTTTATTTTTTTTAAGATTTTTTTTATTTATTTGAGATAGGGAGAGAGAACAAGCACGAGCTGGGGGGTTAGGGGGCAGAGGGAGAGGAGGAAGCAAACTCCCCACTGAGCAGGGAGCCCCACATGGGCCCTATTCCAGGACCCCAGGATCATGACCTGAGCCAAAGGCAGATGCTTAACTAAATGAGCCACCCAGGCCTCCCTCTCCAAACTTTAAATTTAAAACATACACTCACACTCAGTCACTCTTCTAGCAGCTACACTTACATCAAGACACAACTATTAGTTGCTATCTGAAATCAACACTTTGTTTAAGATCTGCCTTCTCCCCAAGACACAGTAAACTCCATGAAAAGAAGAATATTATCTCTTCTCACTTTGTATCTCTAGACCTTAGCACATAGTAACATTGAAAACAAAGGGAAGGAAGGAGGGAAATCACAAGAGTGGAAAGCGCAAGGCAGATGGAGAGAGTTCATTGAGATCCTCACGCAAAAGGGGAAATGGGAGCCAAGTTATAGAATCCAAGTGGAATGAAGCAACTCTGTACATGGGAGGTATGCTCATGGTTTGAGGAAGAACTAGAAAAAAACAGTATTTAAAAAAAAATATTTGGGGACAGGATCTGGAATATACTGAGAAATTCTTCAAAATTGTTCCTGCTTTTGGGGTGCCTGGCTGACTCAGTCCAAAGAGCATGTGACTCTTGCTCTCAGGATTGTGAGTTCAACCCCACGCCACGTTGGGTGTAGAGATTACTTAAATAAATAAAACTTTAAAAAAATCTTAAAAAAAAAAATTGTTCCTGCTTTCTAGCTTACACTCTTACTCCCACTATTGATATGCTTCACCAGGGGGTTGAGGGGGTCCTATCAGAAGACAATGGAAAATAAGATTCGCCTTCATTGAAACGTGCTTTACCATCAACTTTGCTCATCTCATAAAATGAAGGATGACAATTGTTACGGGTTTAATTGCATCCTCCCAAAATTCATATTTGAAGTCCTAACTGTGGTGTCTAAACAGGGTGTCTGTGCGATCAGATGGGGGCCCCCAAATGTGGGGCGACGTTTTGGTGGAAAGCGGTGGCTTGGGCAGTGGAAGAATTCAGCTGAGGCAGAACAAAGGAGATAGACGTTTGTCGAATACACCACGAGGGAGTGGAGGGCAGCACAGCAGAGGAGAGGCCGTGTGCAATGAAGCAGTGGGTGGGGGCTGTTTTCAAAGGGAGAAGGT
>CM052896.1:71787284-71803881 GCA_028534135.1 Potos flavus
GTGACCCCACCTTCCCAAAAGCGAAAAGGAAGTGTCAGTGTTATTTTGTTTTAGCCAGCTCCACTGAACTCATCCTCACTGGACAGATTATGATGAGGACATTTCCTCCTCCGGAAAATGTGCCCTATAAGATTAATGAGGTTGAAGCTAGCAGAAAATTTAAAGCATGTTTTTCAGAGAACTGTTTCCCCCTAATCAACTCTTGTGTCTTTTCTGACTCCACTAACAAACCTACTATCTGTCTTTGCAGAAGCCTGGATTCAAGGTCAACTATATCATTCTCTAGCCTCTGACCCATATTGCTAACCCAAGGTAACCAACCCAAGACCTTATTCAGTTTATACCAGCTCTTGGAGCATACCTATAGCCCCTTCTGCATGTCCTAAGATAACCTCCTGCTGTGAGGGGCTAAATTTTGTTTTTTTTCTGATGTTAAGTCTCCACCCTAAGTGAACACGGGAAGTACGTTACATATACACTTGCTAAATGCACATGCTCCATTTTTCCTCATGCATAGTCATAAGTGTCTCTGCTCTTTTCATCAATAAGTATGTAATGCAGCCCCTATGATCATAAAAAACTTGTTCCCTCCCTCTTCAGGCAAGCAAATTGGTGGCTTGCTCTCCAATCTCCTCCTTTGGCTGCCTCTCAAATAAGCCCTTTCCTTACTGCCTACCTGATGTTTCAGTGATTGCCTTTGTATGTACCAGGCAGATGGACACTCTCCCCTTAAGCACTTAAGTAGTAAGATGTCCCCCAACCAACTTAACAAGGATTATTTTTTCATGGAATTTTCCTGAGTGAGCCTGTCATAAACTACTTTAACATATGAACTTCTTCAACATACACAAACGAGCCTAGTAAAACCTAACGGAGGGGCGCCTGGGTCAATGGGTTAAGCAGCTAACTCTTGATTTCCGCTTGGGTCATGATCTCAGGATGGTGGGATCTAGCCCCGAGTTTGGCTTGCCCAGGGCGTAGAGCCTGCTTGAAATTCTCTTTCTACCTCTCCCTCTACTCATCCCTGCCTCTCTAAAAAACAAACAAACAAAAACCAAACCAAAAGAAAACCCCAAAACACCCTAAAGGAAAAAAAAAGTCAAGGAAAAAAAAGTTAACCTTGAAGACAGAAAACCAGGACAAACTGCAAACTTTATCCACTGAGTAAATTATGCAGTGGTCAAGTATATAATGCTGCTAAAACAGAAAGTATTCTAAAACACTTGAAAAATTGTAAGTATACTCTTATGTTTTCTAGTCAAATCACAATTTCTGAAACATTCCACTTAATCTGTTCAACTCTCTCTCCCTTTTTTTTTTAGTAGATTCCATGCCCAGTGTGGAGCCTAACACCCAGGCCTGAACTCTGGACCCTCAGATCAAGAACTGATCTGAGATCAAGCCTCGGAACTTTAACTGAGCCACCCAGGTGACCTACTCTCATTTTGCCTTTAGGTGGTGAGCCAAACACAATATTTTAGATTGTAAACTGATAACTTTTTTTTTATCTCTGCTACTCTGTCCATTGGGAGGTGGGTTTATTTCTTCTAGAAACTGGAATGTAGTGACTTGCTTGACCCAGCGAATGTGGCAAAAGTGTTATTCAGGGAATTCTAAGGCTAGGTCAGAAGAAATTTTACAAGTGTTATTCAGGGAATTCTAAGGCTAGGTTAGAAGAAATTTTACAACTGCCATTTGGGTCTCTGGGAACCCTGTCTGGGAGACTTGAGATACCATGGAAGAAGGCTAATTACTTTGAGGCTGCCATGTTGTGAGGAAGCCCAAGGCTTTGTGGAGAAAGATGCATAGAATGAGAGATGCATAGCTAGTCCCCAGCTGTTTCAATCTCAAACTGAGACCCCATCAGGGAGCAGAGTAATGCCTGCCAAAATTGCATATTTGTGATCAAAATCAATGGCTGTTATTGTTTCAAAGCTCTCAAGTTTTAGGGTGGTGTTTTTGTGCAGTGATAGAATGGAACAGGGAGACAGAAGCAAGCAAACAATTAATATGAAGTAGAAGAGGGAAAAAAAGTGAGTAAGGGATAGAGAAGATGGGATGGAGAGAAGGCACTGGGGTTGAGGGCTTAAGGTTTTTGACAAGGGAGTTAAGGAAAGCCTCTCTGCTACATACTCCTACTTTTCTTTGCTTGCTCATCATCTGTACACAAAACTCTCCAACAGCCACTCCAAAACGGCAGTCTCATTTGGCAATTCTCTGAGTTTATTTGTCCTGTTGTAGGTCCTAGGACCATAGCCAACTCCTCAGAATCCCTAACCCTTGATTTTAAGTTTATTGGAACCGGTAAATAATGACCCAACTTTTGTGGAGCAGAATGAACATGCTGTAAGGGCATATCCATGAGGAGGGCCATAAGTCCCAGAAAAGAGAAAGTGGGTTCCCCAACAGGTATCTCCTTGACATCACTGTGACTCAGGGAGAGTATTCTACTTCTCAAAAAAGTTGGGTGGAATAACAATTGAAAACCAGAGAAATCCATGGCATGTGAGTGGTACATTATCCCTTAAGAGTTCAAAGTAGAGAAATATCCCATATAGAGGGGAGGATCTGAAAAGGCATTGTAGAAAAGGTACAGAGTGAGTTCCCATTACTGCAGCATCTCATGGCTGAAAGGTAGCCTAAAAGGTCATTCTGTCTCGTTACTGACCTATCCATTGCTCGCAAATGGATCTTGAAGGATAAGTAGTGCTTGGATAATGGAATTTAAAGTAGGAGAGGAAGCTCCAGGGAACAGCATAAACAAAGGCCTAGTGGTAGAAGGCATGACATATATTCTTTCTCCCCCCCCCCCACTCCCCCCGGGACATACTCTTGAATCAGCAAATTGTGTTGGATATGTATAGGAATATCCGTTTGGCATGAGGTATTGAAGCATTGTGGAGAGCCAAGAATACTGCAAAATAAGGTGAACAGATCAGCAGGTAAAGGTGAACTATTAGGACTTTTTTTTTTTTTTTTAAGATTTTATTTATTTATTTGACAGAGAAAGATCACAAGTAGGCAGAGAGGTAGGCAGAGAGAGAGGGGGAAGCAGGCTCCCCGCTGAGCAGAGAGCCTGATGCGGGGCTCGATCCCAGGACCCTGAGATCATGATCTGAGCTGAAGGCAGAGGCTTTAACCCACTGAGCCACCCAGGAGCCCCTAGGACTTTTTTTTTTTTTAAGATTTTATTTATTTGACAGAGAGAGAGATCACAAGTAGGCAGAGAGGCAGGCAGAGAGAGAGGGGGAAGCAGGCTACCTTCTGAGCAGAGTCCGATGTGGGAGTCAATCCTATGACCCTGGGATCATGACCTGAGCCGAAGGCAGAGGCTTTAACCCACTGAGCCACCCAGGCACCCCTATTAGGACTTTTTAAAAAAAAGATATTATTTATTTATTTGAGATAAAGTGAGAGTGAGAGTGAGATCGAGAAAGAGAGAGAGAGAGAGCATGATCAGGGCAAGGAGGTGCAGAGGCAGAGGGAGAAGTGGGCTCTCCACTGAACAGGGAGCCTGACAAGGTGCTCCATCCCAGGAGTCTGGGATCATGACCTAAGCTGAAAGCTGGCTCTTAACCGACTGAGCCACCCGGGTGCCCCAAACTATTAGGACTTTTTAGGAAGGAAATTGTCCACACCAAACCTGTGTTGGAAAGGGTTACTCTACCGGTAGAGAGTGGCATAGACTGGAGAGGGAACAGAAGTAAACAAGGCTGTCAATTAGGAGCCTATATCAGTAGTCAAGCTGAAAGGTGGGGAGATGGGATGTTCATGAGAGCCATTACTAAGCGATTTAATAGGACTTGGGAATTGAGGGCTCATGGAGGGATAGAGGAAGGAGTCAACCAAGAGTCAAGCCTATAGGGATGCCTGGGTGGCTCAGTGGGTTAAAGCCTCTGCCTTCGGCTCAGGTCATGATCTCAGGGTCCTGGGATCGAGCCCCCTGTCGGGCTCTCTGCTCGGCAGGGAGCCTGCTCCCCCCCTCTCTCAGCCTGCCTCTCTGCCTACTTGTGATCTCTCTCTGTCAAATAAGTAAATAAAATCTTAAAAAAAAAAAGAAAAAGATTCAAGGCTATAGTAGTTGTAAGGATGGAGGAAGTGACATGAGCAGCAGTCAAGAGTCAAAATAGCTAGAAGTGGGGTGGAAGATGCTGAGCTGGGTTTGGACTATGTTGATTTGAATTGCCAATACTGCGGCGATGGAGATTATCTACCCAGGCAACTGGAAATTCATTTTAGTACCTGAGGAGAGGGCAAGGACCAAATAAATCGGGTAGTTATCTGAATAGGATCATGAAGAGGGAGCTTGAGAAGAAGCCAATACAGAAACAGGGCAGCAAACAGTTTCACAATCAAGAGGCCTCATCTCAAGTTGTCATCTACGTCATCTCAAGTATTGAGCAGAATTGGACAAGGGCCAATCAAAGGTTGGGTCTGAGAAGGGGCCAAGAACAGGTAATTAGGAATTAACTGGTGACAGCCTAGCAACTTTTCAGTAGACAGCCGGGACGAAGTCAGACCGAGGAGCGAATAGTGGTGAAGGTGAGATAGCCGCGGTAATAAAAGAAGGCAGAAGGGCTTGAGACTTGAAGGTTGGAGGGTCATCAAGTGTTAATATCTGGGGACCTACTAGCCCAGATTTCAGGCTTCATGTCCCTCAGCATCTAGATTTCTGCTTCTTCATGTCACGACGTGAAACACTACACACACAGCGCCCATCTCAGAGACTGCCACTTAGGAGGGAGCCGATTCCTAGATTCTGTAAGTAGGCAGCTGTTTCCAAGTGAGCAGAACCCGCACAGGGCGGAGGCGAGACGCTACGACTCGTCCTCTCTCCCCGCCCCCTCACTGGCACGATCTGCGCAGGCGCGCAGGGAGCGCACGGAAGTGTGGGCGGAAGTGGAGTGGCGGAAGCTTTAGCTGGGGCTCCTGCGGCGTAAACAGATGCTGTGTGGGGGCTGGTAGTCGGTGTCCGAGGGTCCAGGCCACCATGAACCAGCTCCAGGATGACTACGACCCCTACGCAGTTGAAGAGCCTAGCGACGAGGAACCCGCTTTGAGCAGGTGGGCCCCTGCCCCGTCCGGTCTTCCGAGGCTTCAGGCGGAGGCCAGGCTTTAGCCTCCTCCAGTCGCCGCGCCTGCCAGGCCCTTGCCGACCCTCGGCCCAGCGACTCGGGCGCCTGTCGCGCCCGCTGTCGCCTGTGGGACGCCGAGTGGGGTTCTGGTGAGGTTGCGGAGCCACGGGGGAGGCGGGGCCGACACCGGCGCGGGGAACGGGGATATTCTGGAATTACGCGTAAGTCTTCAAAAGCCTTGGGATCGAATTCTGCCTCTGCAGCTTACTAGCAGTGTGAGTGAAAGCAAGTCACTTATCCTCGTTTTCCTCATCTATGGAAAGGAAATATAATAGCTGCATCTTAAGTGTGTTGTGAGACTAGTGGGACTTAATGTGAAGTGACCATCTTGAAGACTGTCAGAAATAAGGGGATACTCAGCTGACTTTTTTTTAATTAAAAATTTTATTTATTTGACGCAGAGAGCAAGCGAGAGAGAGCACAGTAGGGGGAGCAGCAGGCAGAGAGAGGGAGAAGCAGGCTCGCCTAGTAGGGAGCACGCTGTGGGGCTGGATCCCAGGACCCTTGGATCATGATCTGACCCGAAGGCAGACACTTAAGGACTGAGCCACTCAGGCACCCGGTCAGCAGACTTTTTTTGAGCACGTATTGTATGCTTGCTCAGGGCTACAGTTTTCTACAGGCTCAGTATAGTAGGGGAAATAAGACACGTATCTCGGAACATGTATATATCTTGGAAATAAGTATGTTATCTCAGAAGAGTGTTGTAGAAAAGGACGACCTGAGATAGACACAGATGAAGTTCTGGAGGAATTTCCAGGAAGGAGGGTTTAACCCTACCTGGGGGAAACTTGCAGTTATGTTGGCAAGAGATTTCCTAGCACATTTATCTGTTTTTTAAAAGCTGGCAGCAGATCCTGTCCGTAAACTCTAAAACATTCTGTCCAACTAAGTTTTCTGTGAAACTGTTCTTACTCCAATCATAATGTTTCCTCATATTATCCTGGGGAGGAGTCGTAGACTTGGGAGATTGGACTGCTGTGAAGATTCTCTTGTGGGGAGTGAGGATGGATTCCAAGATTTCCTGCAAGTTTCAGGTAGTGGGTCTGGTCTGTGAAAGGAAATCTGTCAGTTAGTAGGCCTCAGTTAGTCAGTTTGATTGAAATATATGAGTAACTCAAGTCCAGGAAATACTGGACTTGGACTTGAGTTACTCAGCCATTACCATCTCCATATTCACTTGTGTTACAACTTATTTAATATTTTTCCTTAAGATTTTTGTAGCTAAATTTCTTTTCTTTTTTTGGGGGGTGGGTTTTTTTTTTTTTTTAAGATTTTTATTTATTTATTTGACAGAGAGAGAGACAGCGAGAGAGGGAACACAAACAAGGGGCGTGGGAGAGGGAGGAGCAGGCTTCTTGCTGAGCAGGGAGCCCGCAGGGCTCCATCCTAGTACCCTGGGATCATGACCTGAGCTGAAGGCAGACATGCTTAACGACTGAGCCACCTAGGTACCTCAGGGGGGTTAAATTTCTTTTCTTTTTTTTTTTTTTAAATATTTTATTTATTTATTTCACACAGAGAGAGATCACAAGCAGGCAGAGAGGCAGGCAGAGGGAGAGGGGAAAGCAGGCTCCCTGATGAGCAGAGAGCCCGACGCGGGGCTTGATCTCAGGACCTGAGCGGAAGGCAGAGGCTTTAACCCACTGAGCCACCCAGGCGCTCCAGGGGTTAAGTTTCTTTAAAGAAGCTCTGTAATCCTGTGACAGTTGCCACTGGTAAGGTAACTATAAGAATAAATACTATGAAATGGAACAGTGTTATTAGACAGTATTGCCTCCTCAAGGCTCTGAATCCAGTGCTTGTTGTCTTAAAAAAAGGGAGATTGGAGAGATTCGAGAGGTGTTTAAGAGGTGTCTGTCAGGATTTGATTTTACCCTACTTATAAGGTAATATTTTATAGTATGTTACTGTTCCATGGAACCTGGCAGAAAATATGAGACTCCTGGGTCAGAGACTATTCACAGCAGGCAGAATGAATGTCATGATCTTGTTGGTTGCTGTTACTTCCCAACTCCTACAGGGGTTGCACAGAGAGGTCCAGGTGGATGCTCTACATTCATTGGGATGCATCATGGCTGAGGACTACTTGAGCTTGGGAAATCCACTTTTACAGCAGCCAGTAAATAAGTCTGCTCTTTCTCCTGGAGAGAGACATCACCTTATCCCTCAAGGCTGCACACTGCAAACATAACCCTTAGAAATGGCCTGGGTGAAGAGTGGTGAGAACCTTAAATTCTTTTTTTTTTTTTTTTTTTTTTAAGATTTTATTTATTTATTTGACAGAGATCACAAGTAGGCAGAGAGGCAGGCAGAGAGAGGGGGAAGCAGGCCTCCCGCTGAGCAGAGACACCACTCCCCCATGCGGGGCTCGATCCCAGGACCCTGAGATCATGACCTGAGGCCGAAGGCAGAGGCTTTAACCCACTGAGCCACCCAGGTGCCCCAAGAACCTTACATTCTTGACATCCTCAGCAAGAATGTACCTGGCCCATACTGTATTGCCTCACCTAGCTGTGCTACATGCTGAGACTTGTCCTGAAATAATCACAAGGGTTAGAGAAAATTTGTAATAAAAATAACTGTCTTGTGATTAATCTTTTTTTAAAAAAATTAAACTTTATTTTGAGGTAGGTTCACATGTAGTTATTAGAAATAGTATATAGAAAAGAAATCAGTGAATTGTATACTTAAGATTTTTTAAAATTAATTAATTAATTTGAGAGAGAGAGAGCGCATGAGAGGAGGTCAGAGGAAGAAGCAGAATCCCTGCTGAGCAGGGAGCCCAATGCAGGACTCGATCCCAGGAGTCTAGGATCATGACCTGAGCCAAAGGTAGTTGCTTAACCAACTTAGCCACCCACGTGCCTTGAATTGTATATTTAAATGTAAGAACTTATGACAGCAAATTAACGCCACAAGAAAAGTTAAACAAAAAATAATACAGAGGGATTCTGTGTCCCCTCTACCCAGTTTCCCTCAATGTTAACATTAGTAACTTTAGTATGATATCACAACTAGGGTAACAATTAATATGGTCAAAATATAGAACATTTCCGTTACCACAAGGATCCCTCATTGCCAACTTCCTGCCCCACCATGCCCTACTTAAATGCTGGTAACCACTAATCTATTATCCACTTTTATAATTTTGTCCTTTAAGAATATTATATAAATGGAATCATGCAGTATGTAACTTTTTGGAATTGGCTTTTTTCATTCAGCATAATTCTCTGGAGATTCATCCACATTGTTGTAGGTATCAGTAAATAGTTCTTTTTTTATTGCTGACGACTATTTCACATTTGTTTTAACCATTCCCTTATTGAAGGACGTCTAGTTGTTTCTCGTTTTGACTCTTGTGAATAAAGCATCTATACATTCATGTATAGGTTTTTGTGTGAATGTAAGTTTTCATTTCTTTGGGATAAATGCCAAGGAGTGTGATTGCTGGGTTGTATGGTAGTTGCGTGTTTAGTTTTATAAGAAACTGTCAAGCTGTTTTCCATAGCATTTGTATCATTTTAGAGTCCTACCAGCAATGACTTCAAAGTTGTCCAGTGGCTTGTCTATCCTGGTACTCTTTAAGATAATATATGGCACACTTTGGAAACACTGGAATATAAGATACATCAGAGTTGGGGCGCCTGGGTGGCTTAGTTGGTTAAGCGGCTGCCTTTGGCTCGGGTCATGATTCCAGGGTCCTGGGATTGAACCCCGCCTCGGGCTCTCTGCTCAGCAGAGAGCCTGCTTCTCTCTCTCCCTCTGCCTGCCACTCTGCTTCCTTGTGCTCTCTCTCTGTCAAATAAATGAATAAAATCTTAAAAAAAAAAAAGTTACATCAGAGTTTCTCAGCCTCAGTAGCATCGACATCTTGGATTAGATAAGTCTCTGTTGTGGGAGGCTGTTCTGTGCATTGTAGGATATTTAGCAGTATCTCTGACGTCTACCCACTAGACGCCAGTAGCCCCTCCTTCTACCTCGTAGTTGTCACAGTCAAAAATGTCTAACTATGCCATATATTCCCTGGAGAGCAAAATGCCCTCCAGTTGGAGACCAGTTCAAGGTTGAGAGGTAAGATTGGAAAGATAAGTTTTTTTTTTTTTTTTTTTTTAAGATTTTATTTATTTATTTGACAGGGAGAGAGACAGCGAGAGAGGGAACGCAAGCAGGGGAATCGAGAGAGGGAGAAGCTGGCTTCCCACCAAGCAGGGACCCGATGCGAGGTGGAAAGATATACTGAAACCAAATGGGGAAGGCTCTTTTGAATGCTGTAGTTGAAGATTTGGCCATAGATGATTTCTTTTAGAATTGGATAGTGATATGATGACAGTTTTTTAGGACTAACATTCTGGCAGCAG
The DNA here is from genome assembly GCA_028534135.1 of Potos flavus. NCBI lineage: Eukaryota > Metazoa > Chordata > Mammalia > Carnivora > Procyonidae > Potos > Potos flavus. The sequence goes on from CM052896.1 coordinate 71,796,781, forward strand.
GATTAAGGGTAGAATGAAATAAAAGAGTTTGGAGGCCTAGAGATCCTTAGGATATGGTGGGACAGGCAGAGTTAAGAGGACCCAAATGAATATAGTGGTAAAGGAGGGGCGCTTGGGTGGCTCAATGGGTTAAAGCCTCTGTCTTTGGCTCAGGTCATGATCCCAGGGTCCTGGGATCGAGTCCCACATCAGGCTCCATGTTGAGTGGGAAACCTGCTTCTTCCTCTCCTGCTTCCCCTGCTTGTGTTCCCTCCTACTCTCTGTCAAATAAATAAATAAAATATTAAAAAAAAAAAAAAAAAAAAAGAAGAACATAGAGAAACAAAACCCGGGGGTAGTCTGTAACTATTCATCAGACCACAAATAATTGAACATTATTTATGAACTATTGGTTGTATTTTTTTTTAAGATTTTATTTATTTGACAGAGAGAGAGATCACAAGTAAGCAGAGAGGCAGGCAGAGAGAGAGGGGGAAGCAGGCTCCCCTCTGAGCAGAGAGCCCGATGTGGGGCTTGATCCCAGGACCCTGAGATCATGACCTGAGCCGAAGGCAGAGGCTTTAACCCACTGAGCCACCCAGGCACCCCGAACTATTGGTTGTATTAGAAGTATGTTAGTGTTTCATTCATTTTGATAACATTTTGTTTTTTTCTGGTATCTGGTTTAATTCCGTCATATTGTTATTAATGGAAAACCCAGGTGCAAAAGGCCAAGTAAATTGGCAGTAATTGCTCAGGAGAATTTGTAGTATAATTTAACTTTCTTATCATAGTTCTCTGCCTTTAAAATTGTAACATCTAATTACTATCTGTTAACATTTTGTTTGGGTATGTTAGCTGTATATTGGTTACATATGTTAAGTTTTATTTAAGTACTCAGAGTTTTAAAAAACTCCCAGTTTTGTGAAGTAAACTTTTCATTGTTGATGGAATTATGAACTGGTGCAAACCTTTGGAAAACAGCGTGATAATTCAAGAGGTTAGAAAGATGTTTTTATGTCTAATTCTAGACATTTATCCTAAGGAAATCAACAGAAACAAAATTACATATACCCTACAGAGATAATCATTGTAGTGTAATAGCAAAGAGTTAGAAATAAATGTACAGCATCTATAAGAGGAAATATTATTCAGACATTAGAAATATATTTGGAAATATGCGAAATGGTTGATCTTTATTTTTTTTTAAGATTTTATTTATTTGAGAGAGGGCTTGCAGGCACACATGAGGGGGAGGAGCAAAAGGGGAGGGAGAAGCAGACTCCCTACTGAGCAGGGAGCCTGCCGACCCTGGGATCGGGACCTGAGCGGAAGGCAGATACTTAACTGACTGAGCCACCCAGGCGCCCTGAGAAATGGTTGATCTTTAAATGAGAATAGCTGTATGTAATATAAATGCAACCTTGTAAAAACTTAAAATTGTCGGGCAGTGAGATGGTGGGAGTTTTAAGTTGTTTTAATTCTTTAGTATTCATATGCTTTATGATTTAAATGCATACTAGTTCTGAAGATGAAGTGGATGTCCTTTTACATGGAACTCCTGACCAAAAACGAAAACTCATCAGAGAATGTCTTACTGGAGAAAGTGAGTCATCTAGTGAAGATGAATTTGAAAAAGAAATGGAAGCCGAATTAAATTCCACCATAAAAACAATGGAGGACAAGTTATCCTCTCTGGAAACAGGTAAACTTTTAGTTAGATTTTCATATAGATATTTTTCTAAGCTTTACAAGGGCAGGAACCTTATTTATGCTGTGTTGTGTCACCAGCACTTTGAGTAGGTGCTCAATAAGTATTTATCAAGTGAATGAATAAATGTGTTTGGCAAGTTGAGCATAGTTTTTTTGATGACTAGTGAATAATTTTCCTGTTGTTGAAATGACACTGCTTAGTATTGTTTACTTGCATGATTTCCTTTTGTAATTTTTACTCTAGGATAAAAAAGACACACAAGCTTATAGAGGTGTTTTTAGGGTTATATAGCACAGATATGGCAGATTGAATGATAGGTCACCACAAATTCCTGTCTCATTTTAGTAAGTAATGAAATATACTTCATTTCGATGCTTCATTTTTATGTAAAGTGTACCTGACCCAAAAACTGATTTGTGCCTCAGCTTTGGTTTCCATGTATTAACTGTTAGGAACTGAAAGCATATGTAACAGTAATAATAAAGGCAAAAGCAGAAGAATTAGGGACACAAGCATCTGATGACATGAATATAGTCTGAGTCGTGGCACTGGGCACAACTGAGGAGAGGAAAGTGTGTCCTTGAATCACGCCCCCTCCCTCTCTTTAGGGCTCTTACCCTCTTTCCCCTAAAGTCCCTTACAACGAGATGTTTATTTCCTGTTCTTAACAGTGTACTGCATGGCTGAAAGTTAGAGATATGTATGGTGGCAACCTAGAAATAGGCTATCTTATAATTCAGTAAAATCTAATTCAAGATTTGTGAGAAGGGTGAGAGAAAAATTTTCTCATGATTTGGAACACTCTATTACATTATAACAATTATAGTTCTCTGTAATTGCATAGGGCACAGAAATTTAATAAGTCATTGATGTGAAAGTATTTTTTCATCCAAATGACATTGGGAATGAGCTGATAATTACTTTGAGGTGATAGAAGAATAAATTGAGTTTTTTTTTTCTTGTCAGTTGTGTATGGTTTAGTCTGTAAACTGCCCTTATGTAAATAGGGTCTTCCTCAGGAACTGGAAAAGCTGGAACAGCTCTGACAAAGTACTATGATGATATATATTTTGATTCTGATTCTGAGGATGAAGACAAAACAGGTAAGTAGCATGTTTACCAGGTTTAGAGGTTACATGTTATAGAAAAAAGTGTACCTAACAATTACTGGATGTTAGAACTTCCCTCTGAGTTTTATCTTTTAAGAAATTGTAGGATATTGATGTGAAAACAAAAGCAGGAACTGATGAATAAGAACAGATGGGAATGCACATATGAGGACATGGGACCAGCAGGGGTGCTGCATGGGCATTGCATGGGCATACCAGGGAGAAGGGAGAGTGTGTCCCAACTCATTCCTAACTTCCTCGGGGCTCTTGGGTCCCCTCTTCCTTAAGGTTCCTTAGCGCAGCAACATTTGCTTTCACACCTGCAAATAGTTTCTATATTTTTACAGAAAATATAGAAATTTATATAAATATCTTATATTTTGCAGAAACTTTTTTCTTTTTTTTTAAGATTTTATTTATTTATTTGACAGAAAGAGAGAGAGAGATCACAAGTAGGCAGAGAGGCAGGCAGAGAGAGAGGGGGAAGCAGGCTCCCCGCTGAGCAGAGAGCCTGATGCGGGGCTCGATCCCAGGACCCTGAGATCATGACCTGAGCCAAAGGCAGAGGCTTTAACCCACTGAGCCACCCAGGCGCCCCTGCAGAAGTTTTTCTAACTCATTGCTTTTTTTATCGGCTTCTCTGTTCTCTGGAATTGATTTTGTATAAAATCTGAGCAAAGGTAAACATAATAAGAGTTAAAACTGATTTAATTATATCAGTAATTATACTGAAATGCACAAATAACACATTTATATGGTAAAGAAACAATTAGATGCTCAACTGACTGTGCCACCAAGGCACCCCAAGAAACAATTTTATATTTTTATACATTAGTACCTAAATATTAACCTACTTAAGTAAATTTTAAAAGTCTAGTGCGTGTGGGTAACCATAGTTGTTTTTCACCTTTTTTTAAAAAGGATTTTATTTATTTATTTATTATTTGATAGAGAGAGAGAGAGGGCACAAGTAGGCAGAGTGGCAGGCAGAGGGAGAGGGAGAAGCGGGCTCTCCGCTGAGCAGGGAGCCAGATGCGGGGCTCCATCCCAGGATCCTTGGGATCATGACCCGAAGGCAGCTGCTTAACCGACTGAGCCACCCAGGCGCCCCAAGATTTTATTTATTTATTTTGAGAGAGAGAGAGAGAGACTGTGTGCGCACATGCCTGCTATGTGAGTCAGGGGAGGGGCAAGGAGAGAGGGAGAATTTCAAGTGGGCTCATCCTGAGCATGGAGCCTAACGTGGGGCTTGATCTCATGATCCTGAGATCATGACGCAAGCTGAAATCAAGAGTCCAGATGCTCAACCGACTGAGCCATCCAGGTGCCCCTGTTTTTTTTTTTTTTTTTTTAAGATTTTACTTATTTATTTGTCAGAGAGAGAGAGCGAGAGAGTGCACGCACAAGCAGGGGGAAAGGCAGGCAGAGGGAGAAGCAGGCTCCTCACTGAGCAAGAAGCCTGATGTGGGACTCAGTCCTGGGACCCTGGGATCATGACCCGAGCTGAAGGCAGACCCTTAACTGACTGGGCCACCCGTGTACCCTGAAATATTTTTATTCTGATTTCAGTAGCATTTTCTATATGGGAACTTGTTGAGAATTTATAACATCAAAAAGTTTCTGATCTTAGTTTACTTTGGTCTTTCTGACTGAGTTCTCATTATTTGAGTTTAGTTCTTGAGATAACAGTATGTTTTTAGTGAAGAACCATTTTTTTCCTCCTCTGTCATCTTCATTTTAATGCCATGTTAATTAGACAAGAACTTTATTTGGAGGAATAGTTAAAAAAATGTTTTTAGAAAAATATACGTAGAAAAAAAATGTAGCTGAAGAGTCTACGTTCTGTATTAAAGAAGTGTGTGCTTTAGACATGATACTTAGCCATATCCTTAACATTTCCAAAATTAGCACAGGTGACCAAGAAGAAAAAGAAAAAACGACACAGGATTCCAACAAATGATGAGTTACTATATGATCCTGAAAAAGATAACAGAGATCAGGCCTGGGTCGATGCACAGAGAAGAGGGTAAGAACTTAATTTTAATATTTAGAATCTTTAGAGAAAAATGATTAAAAGATGGTTTTTACTACATTCAATTTTTTTTTTTTTAAGATGTTATTTATTTGTCAGAGAGAGGGAGAGGGATAGCACAAGCAGGGGGAGCAGCAGGCAGAGGGAGCAGCAGGCTCCTCGCTGAGTAAGGAGCCCGATGTGGAACTCGATCCCAGCACCCTGGAATCATGAACTGAGCCGAAGGCAGACACTTAACCGACTGAGCCACCTGGGCATCCCTGCAGTCACATTTTGAATTTATGTTTATATGTTCATACAGACATACATTAAAAAAAGAATTTTGGGGAAAAAAGTGCTGAATTATTTATTTTGAAAATTACTAGCAAATTTCAGTCAGATGATTTGTTTTTTTTTAATTTTTCTAAAAGATTTATTTACTTATTAGAGAGAGAGAGAAAATGAGTTAGGTGGCGAGGGGCAGAAGGAGATGGGGAGAGAGTCTTTTTTTTTTTAAGATTTTATTTATTGGGGTGCCGGGGTGGCTCAGTCATTAAGCGTCTGCCTTCGGCTCAGGTCATGATCCCAGGGTCCTGGGATCGGGTCCCGCATCGGGCTCCCTGCTCCACAGGAAGCCTGCTTCTCCCTCTCCCACTCCCCCTGCTTGTGTTCCCTCTCTCACTGTGTCTCTCTCTGTCAAATAAATAAAATCTTAAAAAAAAAAAAGATTTTATTTATTTATTTGACAGAGGGAGAGAGCACAAGCAGGGGGAGCAGGAGAGGCAGGGCCTTCAGGCTGAGCAGGGAGCCTGACCATGGGGTTTGATCCCAGGACCCTGGGATCATGACCTGAACTGAGGGCAGATGCTTACCTGACTGAGCCACCCAGGGGCCCTGGGAAGAGAGTCTTAAGCAGACTCTGCTCTGAGAATGGAGCCCGACTCAGGGCCGATCTCATGAGCCTGAGATCACAACTTGAGCTGAAACCAAGTGTCAGATGCTTAACTGACCATGCCATTCAAGTGCCTGTCAGGTGATTTATTTTTAAAAACCTTTTGTCGTGGGACGCCTGGGTGGCTCGGTCGGTTAAGCAGCTGCCTTTGGCTCAGGTCATGATCCCAGGGTCCTGGGATCGAGCCCCGCATTGGGCTCTGTGCTCGGCAGAGAGCCTGCTTCCCCTTCTCTCTCTGCCTGCTGCGCTGCCTACTTGTGCTCGCTCTCTCTCTAATAAATAAAATCTTAAAAAAAAATAAAAATAAAATATTGTTGTTGAATTCAAACTGCTGTAGTCTGTTTCTCCATTGAAGAAACAAAACTGACTTTTCTCAAATAGACATAATTTAAAATTATTTGGAGATTAAACATTTATGAGGATGAAGAGTGGATGTTACATTTTACATCTGAATTGTTCTTTTTAACTACTTACAAATTTAATTTTTAAAATATTTTATTTATTTATTTAATTTTATTTTTTAAAAGATTTTATTTACTTATTTGAGAGAGAGGGAGAGAGAACATGAGAGGGGGTAGGGTCAGAGGGAGAAGCAGATTCCCCATTGAGCAGGGAGCCCGATGTGAGACTTGATCCTGGGACTCCCAGATCATGACCTGAACTGAAGGCAGTTGCTCAACCGACTGAGCCACCCATACACCCAAAAAGATTTTATTTATATATTTGAGAGAGAGAACGAGCGAGCATGAGCTGGGGGAGAGGGGAGTGGCAGAGGGGGAGGGAGAAGGAGACTCCTTGCTTCATGGGGAGCTTGACGTGGAGCTCCATCCCAGGATCCTGGGATCATGACCTGAAGGCAGATGCTTACCTGACTAAGCCACCCAGGTGCCCCACAAATTTGATTTTTTAAAAAATTGAGGTAACACAGCAGAGGAAACAGTCAAGAAAACCAAAAGACAACTGACAGAATGGGCGAAGATACTCGCAAATGACATATCAGATAAAGGGCTAGTATCCAAAATCTATAAAGAACTTCTCAAACTCAACACCCAAAGAACAAATAATCCCATCAAGAAATGGGCAGAAGATATGAACAGACATTTCTGCAAAGAGGACATCCAAATGGCCAACAGACACATGAAAAAGTGCCCAATATCACTCGGCATCAGAGAAATACAAATAAAAACCACAGTGAGATACCACCTCACACCAGTCAGAATGGCTAAAATTAACAAGTCAGGAAATGACAGATGTTGGAGAGGATGCAGAGAAAGGGGAACCCTCCTACACTGTTGGTGGGAATGCAAGGTGGTGCAGCCACTCTGGAAAACAGTAT
>CM052896.1:71804381-71820358 GCA_028534135.1 Potos flavus
CGAGGGTGTGTGACGAGGGGAGGCGAGCAACTCATACTTACCTGGCAGGGGAGATACCATGATCACGAAGGTGGTTTTCCCAGGGCGAGGCTTATCCATTGCACTCCGGATGTGCTGACCCCTGCGATTTCCCCAAATGTGGGAAACTCGACTGCATAATTTGTGGTAGTGGGGGACTGCGTTCGCGCTTTCCCCTGATCTTCTGAAGTCTGAACAAAAAGTTGGTGATATGTATGTTTCTTAAGGGTTTTAGCGGTTTTTGCTTTGTGATCTTTGAGTTTTAAGATTAAGCTTAGGATTTTGTTATAATGTTGAATTTTTCCTTTTTTCGCTGGGGGCAGTTTTTTGTAAGGTCTTGAGCCGTTCTGATTATGTTGTAGCAATCTCTTTCTTAAACCAACCAGACTTATTAATACTTTAAAATGTTTAACACATAAGGTTTCTTTTCAAAAATGTCAGTTTGAGTTCAACTCCCATAGTTTTGCTACAGAATGTTAGTGTTGTGTAAGCTTTTCTAAACCAGGTGTGGGTATCTTGCTCAGTCTGTTAAGCCTCACGGGCCTATCTGATCCTCTTTCAAACTTTTAATTCAATTAAAATATACTGTATTATTAGTTTCAGAGGTACAGATCTGTGCTTCATAAGTGTTATAGAATACCCAGTGCTCATGTCACATGCCCTCTTATGTCCAACCTTCAGTTGCCCCTTTCTGCCACCCCCCTGCCCTCCAGCAACCCTCAAATTGTTTCCTATGATTAGGAGTCGCTTTTGGTTTGTCTCCCTTTCTGGTTTCATCTTTTTTTTTTTTCCCCCACTTCCCCTATGATCCCGTTTTGTTTCTTAAATTCCATGTATCCGTGACATCACATTGTTGTCTTTCTCTGACTTATTTCACTTAGCATAATACCCTCAAGTTCTGTCCATGTCATTGCAAATGGCAAGATTTCATATTTTTTTAATGGCTGCATAATATTCGTGTGTGTGTGTGTGTGTGTGTATACATACCACATTTTTACCCATTCATCTGTTGATGAACATTTAGGTTCTTTCCATAGTTTGGCTATTGTGGACATTGGTGCTATAAACAGTGGGGTGCAGGTGCCCCTTCCAATCACTACATTTGTATCTTTGGGGTAAATACCCAGTAGTGCAATTGCTGTGACCCACTTTCTTTTGCTTTCCTCTCACCATCTCACCCTCACCGCATAAACCCCACGACCTTCATTCCCGTCCCTGCCCTATTCACACCCTGGGTCATTCCCACTGCCTAGGTGTCTCTCTTCCTCTCAGAGCATAAAGTGTCCCCTGTGAGAAACCCTATACTACCCGTGCAGGGCTTTGTCGCTGCTATTGGGCGTCCTCCTGTTTGTCCTTTGTGTCCCCCAGGGATATGATGGCCAATAAATGTTTAATGAATGCCACAGCACAAGAGCATTGAAACTGAGGCAACTTTTTATCAGAAACTAGCAGTGAACTATGGAATGTTTCAATTGTTCTGGACGTACAAAGTAGAACCTCTCCTAAAGTATGTCCTTGAGGGAGTAACATATGTTCTTCATCTTGTGTTTTGTGAGAAGGCCCTTGCATAGTGTAGTCAACTCATTTATATGTGTATTTATTAAGCACACTCCCACACATGCTCTAATATGTAACTGTCTACCCCTGCCCCAATACACACTGTGAAAATGTAAAAATGTAAACCAGGCACCAAGGGATGTACAGGGCACTCTCCTACCCTTCTTCCCCCAAAAGACCTCCTTCGTACAGATTAGCTGATGGCTATGTGGAACACTGTATATAGCTTTTTGCCCTGTACTTGCTATTTCTTTCAACTTTTTAAAAAATATTTTATTCATTTACTTGTGAGAGAGAGAGTGAGCGAGAGAGAGCACAAGCAGGGGGCAGGGAGAGGGAGCAGCAGGTTCCCCGCTGAGCAGGGAGCCCAGATGTCAGGCCTGATCCCAGGACCCTGGAACCATGACCTGAGCCGAAGGCAGATGCTCAACCGATTGAGCCCCCCAGGTGGTCATGTACTTACTATTTCTTAGCATTTACACAGCATCTTCACATTTCCAAAGCACTGTACCAATGTTTATTAATCCTCACAACACCCCTGTGAGGTAGGTCAATATGTTCTTTGTAGTAGAGAAATTGAGGCAGACAGAGGTCAAGCAAACCTGCCTGAGGCCACAGGGGCAGCCAGTGAAGGGACTGCACCCAAATCTAGAAGCTAGGGCTCTCTGTCCCATGTTCACCCACTGGAGAGCATCACATGGGCATATTTTTACCAGTGAAGGAGACATGAAGGAGGACAAAACACACAGATTTCTTAGGCAACAGAAAAATCAAGTTCAAATGGCATCAGGGAACGACATCAGTGAAAGAAACATTAACCAGCACACCAGTAAGGCAAGAGAACATGCAAGGCTGGAATCACGGTGACTACCCTTAAGACCTAGACCAGGGTTTGGGAAAATGTAAACAAGGCATGACCAACCCAAATACCTGTGGTTTCCAACTGCAAGAGAAGTTAGACAGTGAAAAAATCAAACCACACAACCTAATTTTAAATTAGAAATAACTTGATGTTAATTTACGTTAAAAAGGCCAATAATATTTGGAATTAACTGACAATTAGTATCCTTTTTGTACTCTTTTTATTCCAAATATTCCAATTTCTCCCCCACCTACAAATGCTGTTCCCTATATAGCACTTTCTCTCCACACAGAGAGAGTTATATACTAGTTATACACTAGTGTAACGATCAAGTGGGCTCAACGGCATGTCGCATGGCTCACTGGCTGAGCTAGAGATGGAAGTCAGGAAACCATAACAGACCGTTTGGTCTGCTTCTGTATTTTAGAAATGTCTGCTTCTAACCTGCCTCTGCCCAGGTCCAGCTTCTATGAAAGGCTAAAAGCACACAGAGAAGCAGTTCATTCTTTTGTAAAGGGACTGGTGAACTTGGTTCAATATGCCATTTAAAAAAAAGAAAAATGAAAAACTAAGACCTGCACTGTAAAGCATAATAAAGGAGTAGATTTATTATAGCTACTCCAATTTTTAGAGTGATAATGACCACAGAGTTAAAAACTATCACTGTTATCACTGTTTATTTGATAATAGTTGGTTTAGTCTACAAGTTTAAGGCAAACATACTAATGCATTTGCTTGTCATCAGAAATCATACTTATAAAGATTACATAAAGTCTGTCCCAAAACTTCTAAGAAATGTTCATTAATTAAAAATAAGTCTGATTAAGATGCTTTACCAGGATACATAAATGAACTAAGGTGGTATACAATGTTTTTTAAAAACAAAATTCAAAAAAAGATAATGGCAATCTTTATCTTGTTTGAACAATGTATTTTTAAAAGGGTTAAACTTCAGAAAGTACTTAAAAGTAAGTAAGACTGGCAGCCATAAGGAATACTATTCATAAAATAAACACAGTTACAGAGGCTACTTAAAACAAGACTGAACTTTGGGCTTCGGGAGAGGAGGCGCGCACGGTGAGGGACAACTGTCGCAGGGAGCACACAGGTGCAGGGGAGCGGCGTCCCACCGCACACACTGGCAGAGCCCATGGACGGCACCGCTCCGTGGTTTCTCAGAAAAAAGGAGAGTAGATGCACTTTGTCAGCTGTTTCTTTTGTTTCCAGTGAGCAGTAAATGTTTAATATCATTAAGAAAACAAAAATAAAATCTGAAGGAAGGCAGCCCTTTTTAACCGAAGGTGGAGTGTGGCTTATGTGTCTCCATTTAACACTGCCAAGCAGTTCTGCAGCAATTGTAGGTTACCCTACAAGGGAAGGCAGAATAAATTATGAAGCTCAGAGAGCTTGCAAGAACTGTACTGAAAAAATATACAGCACTAGAAATCACGTAACTTTAAATTTATCGATTATCGAGACAACAGAATTTTGGTAACAGCTACTCATTAGACAGAAATAACTTTTTTAAAAAAGATTTTATTTATTTATTTGACAGAGAGACAGTGAGAGAGGGAACACAAGCAGGGGGAGTGGGAGAGGGAGAAGCAGGCTTTCCGTCGAGCAGAGAGCCTGATGCAGGCCAGGACTCTGGGATCACGAACTGAGCCGGAGGCAGATGCCCAATGACTGACCACCCAGGCGCCCCCAGAAATAACTGTTTAAAGACATAAAACTATATACTTTGTTTCATGTACAATATTTTCCACATACCAGATTCTTCAATAATTTCCCATCTAGACCAATATTATTGTTTTGAATTGCCTGGCATGATCTAATGAGAGATAAAATATGCTCTGTGTGTCCAAGTTAAACTACTGCACATTAAAAAAAAAAGATTTATTTATTTAGAGAGCAGGGGGAGGGGCAGAGAGAGAGAGAGAGAGAGAGAAAATCTTAAGCAGACTCCCTGCTGAGCACAGAGCCCCACATGGGGCTCAATCCCATGAACTGAGATCATGACCTGAGCCAAAACCAAGAGTCAGACGTTCAACCAACTGAGCCACCCCAGGTGTCCCTGAACATTCCTGACAGTAAGATAGGTTCTTATCACTCTCCTTTAGCCATTAAAATATGAATACTATATTATATACATAATTAATATAATGTATATTTTAATGACTAAAGTGATAAGTTACAGCAATTTTTATAAAAATTTTAATAAGGGGGTGCTTGCGTGGCTCAGTTGGTTAAGCGACCGACTCCTGATTTTGGCTCAAGTCGTGATCTTGTGTTGTGAGATCTAGCCCTGCATCGGGCTCATGCTGGGTGTGAAGTCTGCTTCAGATTCTCTTTCTCCCTCTCCTTCTGCCCCTCCTTACCCTCATGATCTCTCTCTCTCTTTCAAAAAAGAAAAAAAAAAAAAAAGAAAGTAGTAAGACATGCTACAGAACACTTAAATTTCTGCTAATTAAAACTAAATAAAAACTCGGTTTGAGTTTCTCCATTGCACTACACACATTTCAAGCGTTTGGCAGCCACATGTGGCTAGTAACTACCACACTGGAAGTGCTTATTATAGAGTATTTCCATTATCGCACAAAATTCTACGGGAAAGTGCCAGTGAAGTGATGGCTATTTATTTACTTCTTTTATTTAAGATTTTCTTTATTTATTTGACAGAGAGAGATCACAAGTAGGCAGAGAGGCAGGCAGAGAGAGAGGGGGAAGCAGGCTCTCCACTGAGCAGAGAGCCTGATGTGGGGCTCAATCCCAGGACCCTGAGATCACGACCGGAGCCGAAGGCAGAGGCTTAACCCACTGAGCCACCCAGGCGCCCGAAGTGATGGTTATTTAATTTACATAGTCCCAAGCCAAGTATCTCCCCACAGAATACTTGTTAATTTCAAAGTGTAAAACAGTAACTTTGCCACAGAGAAACCTGCAGACATCATTTTATTTATTTATTTTTTAAAAATATTTTATTTATAGGGCGTCTGGGTGGCTCAGTGCGTTAAAGCCTCTGCCTTTGGCTCTGGTCATGATCTCAGGGTCCTGGGATCAAGCCCCGAATTGGGCTCTCTGCCCAGCAGGGAGCCTGCTTCCCCCTCTCTCTCTGCCTGCTTATAATCTCTCTCTCTCTGTCAAATAAGTAAAAATAAAATCTTAAAAAAATATATATTTTATTTATTTGACTGAGAGAGAAAGAGAGAGCATAAGCTGGGGGAGCTGGAGAGAAGCAAGCTCCCTACTGAGCAGGGAACCCAACACAGGACTTGATCCCAGGACCCTGAGATCATGAACTGAGCTGAAGGCAGACGCTTAATGGACTGAGTCACCCAGAAACCTCAAACATGTGCCTCTTGATCTTGGGGTTGTGAGTTCAAACCCATATTGGGTGTAGAGCTTACATAAAATAAATAAAGAAAAACAAAAGGACTTGTACTGAATGTGACCCATTATCTTAAATTTCCTTTTGCCATTAAGGACATTATTCATTTTTGAGACACCTGGTGGAATGTCAGTGAAGGTCTGTGGATTAGATACTAGCACTGTATCAATATTAATTTCCTGACCTTTACAACTGTACTGAGTATTTAACTGAATTGCTTGGTTTTTAAGAAATCCACACTGGGATGCCTGGGTGGCTCAGTCAGTTAAGCATCTGCCTTCAGCCCAGGTCATGATTCCAGGGTCCTGGGATCAAGTCCCATGTCAGGCTCCTTGCTCAGTGGGGAGTCTGCTTCTTCCTCTGCCTGCTGCTCCCCCTGCTTATGCTCTTTCTGTCTCTGACAAATAAATAAATAAAATCTTAAAAAGAAAAATCACATTGAAGTGTTAAGAGTAAAGAAGCTTCATATCTGCAACTTAAGTGGTTTAATACAAAAATAGGTATGTATAAGGGTAAGGGCGTGTGTGTGTGTGTGTGTGTACTGTGTAAAGAGAGGGAGGAAAAGAGGAAGGAGGACAGAGCAAATATGACAATATGCACATCTGGGGATTTTGAGTGAAAATTATCCAGGAATTCTTTTACTTTTCCTGCAACTTTTCTGCACGTCTAAAATGAAGTGAAAATGAACATTTAAGAACTTCGAGTTACCGTCAGTTTTTTTGCCAGTATAACAACAGAACTATGACAAATGACTTTGAGGCTGTATTTGTGAAATTATCTTTTTTTTGTGTGTGTGTGTGTGAAATTATCTTCTTATGGGTATATTTCTCAAGTGGGACTAAGTCGAAAGACACATCCTTCAGGGGCGCCCAGGAGTTAAGCGTCTGCCTTCAGCTCAGGTCATGATGCCAGCACCCTGTGATCGAGCCCTGTGTAGGGCTCCCTGCTCAGTGAGGAGTCTGCTTTCCCCCCACCCTCTGCCTCTCCCCTTGGCTCATGCCCTCTCTTTCTGTGTGTCAAATAAACAAATACAATCTTTAAAAAAAAAAAAAAGAAAGACCCTTCCTTTATTTGGCATGCTGCCAATGCTCTGCAGAAGGGTGTGCACCAATCCACACCTGCGAGCAGGGTGTGAGGACCCTATACCCTCACAGGCAGTATTGTCACTTTCTTTTCTTACTGCCTTTATCATACATTTGATACTTCATTAATAAGGTATCTGAGACTATCCTCGAGGACACAAAAGCGACCTAACTACCCAATTTTCTGTTATAACCAGATTTCAGTTACATGGCAAGACATATCCCAGTTATAATACATGAAATCCAAAGTAGTTTCAAATCATCTTGCTCTAAGTTCAATTAATGTCTAATCATTTTGGAATATTTCATATGGATTCTGAGACTAACATGGGACTTTGTTCAGACTTATAAAATCATCAAGAAGAAACCTGAGACAAGAGAGCGGGGTTTTTCCAACCTTGGCATTTTTTTTTTTTGAAGACTTTATTTATTTATTTTTAGTGTTTTCTTTTTTTTTTTTAAGATTTTATTGGGGAAATAAAAAAGATTTTATTGGGGCACCTGGGTGGCTCAGTGGGTTAAAGCCTCTGCCTTTGGCTCAGGTCATGCTCTTAGGGTCCTAGAATCGAGCCCCGCATCAGGCTCTCTGCTCAGCCTGCTTCCCCCTCTCTCTCTGCCTGCCTCTCTGCCTACTTGTGATCTCTCTCTCTGTCAAATAAATCAATAAAATCTTTAAAAAAAAAAAGATTTTATTGATTTATTTGACAGAGAGAGAGGGAACACAAGCAGGGGGAGTGGGAGAGGAGTCGTTAGGGAGTCATTAAGGAGTCGTTAAGCCTGCAGACGCTTAACGACTGAGCCACCCAGGTGCCCCTGAAGACTTTATTTTTAAATAATCTCTACACCCAATGTGGGGCTCAAACCTACAGCCTTGAGATCAAGAATTGCACACTCCACCAACTGAGTCAGCCCTTAACCTCGGCACTCCTAACGTTTTCAGGCTGTATAATTCTTCCTTATGGGAGCTGTCCTGCATACTGTAGAAAGTTTAGCAGCATCCCTGACATCTATGCATTACATACCAGTAGTAACCCACCGACCCTCAGTTATGATTATCAGAAATGTCTCCAGAAATTGCTAAATGTCTCCCAGGAGGCAAAACTGTTGAGAGCACTGGACTAGAAGACCTATTAGAAATTTGAATACAGAGAATACTTTTCAGAAAGGATTTGAAAAGTACAAAATCTAGAAATCAGAGGTTGACATCAATCTATAGTGGCGGTGAGCAAACTTTTTTTGTAAAGGGCTAAACATGTGGTAAACATTTTAGACTTTGAGGGGCACCTGAGTGGCTCACTCTGTTAAGCATCTGCCTTTGGCTCAGGTCATGACCCCAGGATGAGGGATCACGAGCCCCATGTTGGGCTCCCTGTTCAGCGGGGAGGCTGCTTCTCTCTCTTCCCACTCATTCTCTCTCTCGAATAAAATCTTTTTTTTTTTTCCGAATAAAATCTTAAAAAAAACCAAAAACCATTTTAGACTTTGAGAGACATTTGATCTCTGTTTTAACTACTCAACTTTGCTATAGTAGTACGAAAGCAATCACAAACAAAGCATAAATGAATGAGATTGGCTATATTCTAATAAAACTTTACAGATTAAATATAAATTTCATAAAATTATCACGTTATGATATTCTTTTGCTTTTTTAAAATAATGATTTAAAAATATGAATGCCATTCCTGACTCACAGGCTTTATAAAAATAGGTTGTAATTTGCCAAGCCCTCCTTAATTTATTAACAAAATCTTTAATAGTTTATAACCTCTTTAAAAAGAACAAAAATAGTGAACATTAGAAACCAACACAGTACAGTAAGAATAAATCATGCCAGCTTTAGCAGGGAGCCTGACGTGGGCCTCGATCCCAGGATTCCGGGACCATGACCTGAGCCAAAGGCAGTCGCTTAACCAACTGAGCCACCCAGGGGTCCCAGGGGTCTTTCTTTTTTTTTTTTTAAAGTAATCTCTATGCCCAACATGGGGCTCAAACTCACGAACCTGAGATCAAGAGTCACATACTCTCCCAACTGAACCGGCCAGGCACCACATAACTGACTCATTTCTAAATTATAAGTCACGTAAATTATTAAACCTTTAATATGACAATACCTTTGCATGCTTCAGTTCTAACTCTGCCAGTTCCACTAAATTTTTTCTGAATGCAGCAACTCTTCTTGTCTTAAAATCTATAAGTTCTGTGAACAAAAGAAATTAGGATTAACTATTTAACTTATATAATAGTTTAAAGTATACCTTATGATTAAAGGGTAAGGTAACAGTACCTTGCTTTGCAGATTCAGATATTTTTTCAAATTTCTGACAACATAATTGTTGTGATGTTTCAGCCTGCAGAACATCTTTATTTTTTGCTCTTGCTTTATCCAGTGCTTTATTAGCATTTTCATAATCCACTAGTGACCTAGATCTTCGATAGAGGAGATCCTATAAAACGGAATGCTTCACAGTAATATCCGCTGCATGTTTCTAATAGTTACCTGCAACCACCATCCCATCGCCCCATCATCATCAGAGCAAACATTTAAACCATGAATACTACACATGCCACCTACTCTTCTAAATGGTTTTTATACAGCTTTCTGAGAAAAATTCACATACATGTAACTCAAAGTGCACAATTCAACGGTTTTTAGCATGCTCGCAGAATTGTTTAACCATCACTACGATCAATTTTAAAACAATTTTGTCACCCAAAAGGAAACCCCATATTCATCAGCAGTCATTCTTCATTTCCTCTCATGCACCCCTCATCCCCCACCATTAATTTGCTGTCTCTATAGATTTGCCTATTCTGGACATTTCTTTCTTTCTTTTTTTTTTTTAAAGATTTTATTTATTTATCTGACAGAGAGAGAGATCACAAGTAGGCAGAGAGTCAGGCAGAGAGGGAGGGGGAAGCAGGCTCCCTGCTGAGCAGAGAGCCCGATGCGGGGCTCAATCCCAGGACTCTGAGATCATGACCTGGGCCGAAGGCAGAGGCTTTAACCCACTGAGCCACCCAGGTGCCCTGGACATTTCATTAAAAAAAAAAAAAAAAAAAAAAAAAGGAATCAGGTGCCTGGGTGGCTCAATTGGTTAAGCGACTGCCTTTGGCTCAGGTCATGATCCCGGAGCCCTGGGATCGAGTCCCGCATCAGGCTCCCAGCTCCACAGGCAGTCAGCTTCTCCCTCTGACCTTCTCCCCTCTCATGCTCTCTCACTCTCTCTCTCTCAAATAAATAAAATCTTTAAAAAAAATGGAATCATATAATATGTGGCCTTTTCTGTCTGGCTTTCTTTACTTAGCATAAAGTTTCAAGTTCATTCATGTTACTGTGTGAACCAGTACTTCATTCCTTTTACTGCTAAATAACATTTCATTGTATGGAAATACCACATTAATTTATCCACTTATTAATCGATAGACATTTGGTTTGTTTCCACATTTTGCCTATTATGAATAATGCCGTTTCGAACACGTTTTCCTTCCTCTTTCATATCTCATTACTTAGGAGTGGAATTGCTGGGTCACTTGGTCAATTCTATGTTGAACCTTTTGAGAAACTGCCAGACTACTTCCTAAAGCAGCTGCACCACTTTACATTTCCAATGACTATGACAGTTCTAATTTCTCCACATCCTTAGCAACACTTACCTGTCTGATTAAAGCCACCTAGTGGGTGTGACGAGGTATCTCACTGTGGCTTTGTTTTTAAAGATTTTATTTTTTAAGTAATCTCTATAACCCAATGTGGGGCTCGAACTTACAACCCCAAGATCAAGAGTCGCATGCTCTACCTACTGAGCCGGCCAGGCATCCCTCACTGTGGTTCTGATTTGTATTTCCCTAATAGCTAATGTCGTTGAGCATCTTTTTATGTATTCACTGGCTGTCTGTATATTTCTTTGGAGAAAGGATTATTCAAGTCCTTTGCCCATTTTTTAATTGGGCTATTTGTCTTTTTACTGAGTATTAAGAGTTCTTCGTATTTTCTAGATACCAGTTGCTTAATTAGGGACTTGTACGATTTGCAAATACTTTCTCCCAGTCTATGAGTTGTCTTCCCACTTTTCTTCGTAGTGTACTTTAACACACACAAGTTTTTAATTTTAATAAAGTTCATTCAATTTATTATTTTTTCATTAGTGTGCTCCTGGTGTCATATCCGAGAAACCAATGTCCAAACAGAGGTCACAAGATTAACATGTTTTTTTCTAAAAATGTTATAGTTGTTACATTTAGGTCTTTGATCAATTTTGAGCAAATTTTTATACATAGTATGAGGAAGGGGTCTAACTTTATTTTCATGTGACTATTCAGATGACACAGTACCATTTGTTGAAAAGTCTATTCTTTTCCCTCCAAAACTGTCTTAGCACCTTTGTTAAGAATCAACTGACTAGGGTGGCTGGGTGGCTCAGTCGGTTTTCCCCTTGGCTCAGGTCATGATCCTGGGGTCCTGGGATCAAGCCCCACACAGGGCTCCCTGCTCAGCACAGAGTCTGCTTCTCCCTCTGAAATCCCAGGATTGAGCAAAGAGCCCGATGCGGGGCTCGATCCCAGGACCCTGAGATCATGACCTGAGCTGAAGGCAGAGGTTTTAACCCACTGAGCCACCCAAGCACCCCGATATTGAGTATTTTTTAAACACCTATTTACTTATTTAATTACTTCTTATATTCAAGTATAGGTGGCATGCAGTATTATGTTAGTTTCAGGTATACAACGAAGATCCGACAACTCTGTGTTATGCTGTGCTCACTACAAGTGCAGTTACCACCTGACACCATAGAGTACGATTACACTACCATTGATTCCTATATTCCTTCTGCTGTATGTAGTTTTATTTTTTTTAATTTTCTTTTTTTTTTTAATTTTATTTATTTATTTGTCAGAGAGAGAGTGAGAGAGAGATCACAAGTAGGCAGAGAGGCAGGCAGAGGCAGAGGGAGAAGCAGGCTCCCTGCTGAGCAAGGAGCCCGATGTGGGACTCGATCCCAGAACCCCGGGACCACGACCTGAGCCGAAGGCAGCCGCTTAACCAACTGAGCCACCCAGGCGTCCCTGCTGTATGTAGTTTTAATTTTTTTTTATTTTAAAGATTTTATTTATTTATTTGACAGAGAGAGAGAGATCACAAGCAGGCAGAGAGGGAGGCAGAGAGAGAGGGGGAAGCAGGCTCCCTGCTGAGCAGACAGCCCGATGTGGGGCTCGATCCCAGGACCCTGAGATCATGACCTGAGCCGAAGGCAGAGGCTTTAACCCACTGAGCCACCCAGGCGACCCTGTAGTTTTAATTTTTGCAATTAAATTTCAATTCCTTCTTGTGGTCACTAAAAAATTTGGATTTACTTTTATTTTTTTATTTTTAAAGATTTTATTTATTTGACAGAGAGAGAAAGATCACAAGCAGGCAGAGAGAGAAGGGGAAGCAGGCTCCCCGCTGAGCAGAGAGCCCCATGCGAGGCCGATCCCAGGATCCTGAGATCATGACCTGAGCCGAAGGCAGAGGCTTTAACCCACTGAGCCACCCAGGTACCCCTGGATTTACTTTTAAAGCCGTGTTCTAAAAAGTTACATATTAACAACTATAATATTATAATAAAATAACAAATTTAGTCTTTAAAGTGAGTAATTCATTTTATCCCTGTCCACCCAATATAAATGGTTTATAAGACACAATCTGGTAAAATAATTGATATGGACAGTATATTTGCAAGTACCTAAATCCTCAAAGTTAAAAAGATTCTTTATAATTTAAGTTTATTTATTTAAGTAATCTCTTCACTCAGCATAAGGATTGCACTCACGAACCCGAGATCAAGAATCATATGCTCTGAGGCGCCTGGGTGGCTCAATTGGTTGGGCAACTGCCTTCGGCTCGGGTCATGATCCTGGAGTTCCTGGATCGAGTCCCACATCGGGCTCCCAGCTCCGCGGGGAGTCTGCTTCTCCCTCTGACCTTCTCTCCTCTCATGCTCTCTCTCACTTTCTCTCTCTCTCTCAAATAAATAAATAAAAATCTTAAAAAAAAAAAAAAATCATATGCTCTTCCAACTGAGCCAGGCAGGCACTCCTACAATTTTTTTTAAGTGAGCTCTATGCCCAACATGGGGTTTGAACTCATGACCCTGAGATCAAGAGTTGCATGCTCTGCCCTAAGGGTTATTTATGATTTGATAAGGAATGAAAAATTGGTGTTCAAAGCACCACTGATCACATGGGAATTTTTTGTACAATATATTGATTCATAAATTAACACTGAATTTAGAATCCCTTTTTTTCCCCCCAAGATTTTATTTATTTATTTGACAGAGAGAGAGATGGAGAGTACAAGCAGGGGGAGTGGCAGGGAGAGGGAAAAGCAGGCTCCCGCTAAGTAGAGAGCCTGACATGGGGCTTGATCCTAGGACCCCGGGTTCATGACCTGGGCCGAAGGCAGACGCCCAACCTACTGAGCCGCCCAGGCGCCCCAGCCAATTTTTTTTCCTTAAAGATATTATTTATTTATTTGTGAGAGAGCAAGAGAGTACAAGCAGGGGGAGTGGCAGAGGGAGAGGAAGCAGCAGACTCCCGCTGAGCAGGGAGCCTGACGTGGGGCTTGATCCCAGGACCTCGGGTTCATGACCTGAGCCGAACGAAGGCAGATATTTAACTGACTGAGCCACCCAGGTGCCCTGAATTTAGAATATCTGAGCCACTAAGTTTTTAGTGCTTTTTCAGATGTTTCTGTTAAACTTTTGGATTAATAAGAGTTTTAGTCTTGCACACAGACAGACTTCCAAAAGGAAATTTGAGTTGCCTTAAAGTAAAACATATCCTGGTTTTATAGTTCTCTCACCCACAATAGAGGACTTAGGAATTCTTTAGCTATCGTGACTGTTACTTGGGGGTTTTGCTTTTTGTTTTGTAGGCATTTTACTGAATGAATATACCAAATTCATAAAAAAAAGTTCTAGATTGTATTATATCAGAAGTTTTTTTTTTTAAAGATTTTATTTATTTATTTGACAGAGAGAGAGAGATCACAAGTAGGCAGAGAGGCAGGCAGAGAGAGAGGGGGAAGCAGGCTCCCCACCGAGCAGAGAACCTGATGTGGGGCTCGATCCCAGGACCCTGAGATCATGACCTGAGCCAAAGGCAGAGGCTTTAACCCACTGAGCCACCCAGGCACCCCATATCAGAAGTTTATAGAGGAAACTTTTATGTGGGGATCCCTGACCAACAATTTGTAAAAGGAGAACAAACAATTCACACTTGAAAATCTAATTTAAAATCAAGAGATAATCATTAACAATCTTAAGTCTAACAACTTTTAAAGAGATAGCTTTTTATAAAATAGTCCATTTTAAAAAAACAATGAACAATCAAATTACCTTAGCAGCTTGAGATTCCCTTAAGTAATATTTTAAAAGGTCGGAAAGTTTGAGGTCCTCATCAGCAGACACTCGTGCTTCTATTTTCTGAAAAAGGGGGATAAATCCAGCATTTAATTAGCACTTATATTCTCCAGCCAATGTCTTCTTTCTTTCTTTTTTTTTTTTTTTTAATTTATTTATTCGTCAGAGAGAGAGAGCACAAGCAGGCAGAGTGGCAGGCAGAGGCAGAGGGAGAAGCAGGCTCCCTGCTGAGCAAGGAGCCCGATATGGGACTCGATCCCAGGACACTGGGATCATGACCTGAGCCGAAGGCAGCCGCCCAACCAACTGAGCCACCCAGGCGTCCCGCCAATGTCTTCTTTCTTAATTACTCTAAAAAAATTAAAGTTAAAAATAACTATACTATCCATTCCTATTTAACCTAAATTTCCCTGCCTTCTCATTTCTACTAGCCTATTACTTTACTTCAGGACTCTGACAAAAAATGAACAGAAAAAAAAAAAGAATGAAATGAGATTAGTGAATTTATGGAAGAACTCTATATTTGACTCAAGTTCTTGCCAATAATGAGTTTCAATATCATCTTTCAGCATCACTTATATTTCTCTCTTGTTACATCATTTCAATGATATGTACACATGATTTTAAAGTGATAAAGGATGGGTCTCCTGGGTGAGCTCAGTCTCTTGACTCTTGATTTAGGCTCAGGTCATGATCTTAAGGAGCATATGCGGTTCAGAGTCCCAACTGCAATCTCTCTAGATCCAGAACAATATTCACCCCAAGGTTATGATGCATCCTCCCCTGCCTGCCTAGGCTGCAGCCAATGAAGGAGCACAGGGGCAGCAGTGCCAGCCGGTTCTGCCTGACACAGCACTCCCTCTAATGAGCCACTCGGGCTCACCTGGACAAAACCTTCTTGGAACTATGCTACGGTCTAAAACTCTTCCTACCCAGTCCCCTCTTCCTCTGTTCTCTCCTTTCACAGGTATAGACCTGCACTATGGTCTAAAGCCTCTTCATTTTTATCCTGCTCCTTCCTCTTTGTTCTTCCCAATAAATCTCTTGCACATCTAATTCCATTTGACATCTACTTGCACATCTACTGACACACAAAGTTATTTTGTGATATATCCCTGTTCTTTTTTTTTTTTAAGATTTTATTTATTCGACAGAGAGAGATCACAAGTAGGCAGAGAGGCAGGCAGAGAGAGAGGGGGAAGCAGGCTCCCCGCTGAGCAGAGAGCCCAATGCGGGGCTCGATCCCAGGACCCTGAGATCATGACCTGAGCCGAAGGCAGAGGCTTTAACCCACTGAGCCACCCAGGTGCCCCAAATCCCTGTTCTTTTGATGTAAACACATAGAAAAACAATGATATCTTCCCAGAAAATGCTCATTGGTACAAACACCAAAAGCAGAATAATGGACCACAGTATAAGATTTATGTATTTAATGACTCTTTCCTTTGTGAGAAAATGTCTCCTTTCCTTTCTCTGTCTTCACTACACATTACTCAGTTGACAAAGTCATGCTGAACTCAGGCTTCTATAGTGGACTAGCCACCTCCACTCTCAGTTAAGTACCCTTAAACTTCTAATAAACATTTTCACTATTCTATCAACTTTATCAAAGTGTTTAAATATTACTGCATCTAAGACTGATCCCTGAAAATCAAGACTATGTTAACATT
>CM052896.1:71820858-71912203 GCA_028534135.1 Potos flavus
ACTTGAAAACTGTTGTTACAAAAAATCTTCCCATTTCAAGGTAACAGTCTTAGCCATACTTTTATTTATTTAATATGTATTTTATAAAGTAATCTCTACACCCAATGTGGGGCTCTAACTCACAACCCCAAGATCAAGAGTCACATGCTCCACCGACTGGGCCAGCCAGGCACTCCAAGCCATACATTTAAATTAAAAACTTTTTCCTTATACTCTTTAGCAATCTGCCATATAATATTAAATAAAGCTTGTATCTTCAAAATTACTATCGAAGTACAGAACAATCAGATCCAAAGAAGATGACTTAAAAGGAAAACACTAAAGTTGGAGCAGCTCTTGAAGTTATCTTGATACTTGCATGTTAAACATCTTCAAGTACAGCTGCTTTGTTTTAGAAAATAACAGAAACGAATAACCAATTTCTATCTCAGAATTCACGTTCACTTTTAACTAAACAGCCTATCTCTCAAGTGCTGACACCAACTAAAAAAAATCCCAATGCCAAACTATTAAAAGGGTATTCTGTGAAATAATATGTAATTACTGGTGATGTTATAACTGGATTGGGGCAAGTACTACTAAAAGCTAAAACCCTGTTTTATGAACTTTATTTTACCAAAAAGAACTTCCTTTGACAGGTTTATGTCCAATAACTCACAGCAAGGTTGACTTTTTCTTCTTATCAAAGTGAGACTAACTCTTTGGGAAGGTAGCATGTTAATTAATGTAATAAGTTATATACAGTATCTTGTTTTGCTGAAAAACTTGGATCTTACATGTCTACTAAGACATGATTTACTGGAAAAAAGTTCAAGGATGTGGTTTAGAAAAAGGCATAAACTGAAAATAGTTTTGTCACTTAAAATTGAAAAAAAAGTTTGGATTATTATTTTTTTGGATTATTTTTCAATGAAGAGTTGGATTTAAACAATATTATAGGAGCAATTAAAATGAACTATGGTTAGATTAAAGTAAATAAAGGACAGCTATATAAGCAAATATCCACAGAGCATTTCTATATTAACATGCATAATACTTTCCCATCAGGTCACTCTAGGACTACCCTAAGATTCATTAAACTTATAAACCTGAATAGCCAGCCTCTTTTTTTTTTTTTTTAAAGATTTTATTTATTTATTTGACAGAGAGAGAGAGAGATCACAAGTAGGCAGAAAGGCAGGCAGAGAGAGAGAGGGGGAAGCAGGCTCCCCGCTGAGCAGAGAGCCCGATGCGGGGCTTGATCCCAGAACCCTGAGATCATGACTTGAGCCGAAGGCAGAGGCTTTAACCCACTGAGCCACCCAGGCGCCCCATAGAATAGCCAGCCTCTTTAAAAAGTATAAACTGATAGCACCACATTTTACTTTAAAAGTCAATTTGGCTTCCAAAGAAATACATACATATATATATAGTATATTCTAATTCCAAAATGTTTATTTATAATAAACTTCATCAAAACCTAAGGATATTTTGACATAAATTCTGTCTCCCTCTTCCTTACATACATAAATCAGCCAATCTTCATCAAATAAAACTTTGTAAATGTTAAAATTATATTAAAGTCAATTTTTACTTTTCAGATTCAAAAAATAAGAGAGAAATGGTAGAGGAAAAAAATGACACTGAACCAAGTTTGTAAGAAGCGCCTTATTACTGATGTATTTTAAAGAAGATATTCTAAATGTCTCTTGGGTCAGAAATATTCTGTGTGTCCAGGCTACCAATGAAATTTTTCTGTTTTACTTAATGTTCTAAATCAGAATCCTTACTTGCATATATCTGTAGAATCCTGAGTTCCTAAAGCATATAATGAAGAACCAATTCTATTGTAATCATCTGCAGCACCTATGGGAAAAATTTTTAGAATTTAATATATTTATTCATTGATTCAAAAATATTTATTGAGCACCTACCTGCCAAACAATGTGTATGCAGTATGAAATACCCCAAGTCTGGTGAAGGAAATGACAACAGCTATAATATGATTTGATGAATATTGTATTAGAAGTAGGAACAGACTACTTTGGGAGCAGGGGAAACATGATTCCACCTGAGTAAGTTAGGGAAGGGTTTACGGACACTACTGAGTGAGTCAGAACTTGTAGGATAAGCAAATCTTTACCAGGCAAAATGGAGGGGACAGCATGGATAAAGGCCAATGCGACATAAAAGAGTACAGTATATTCAGACAGCCTTCTAGGAAGAAGGCCCTTTAGGGTACAGAAGAGAGTGGACAGAGGTGAAGATGGAAAAATAAACGGAAGAATCTTGGGGGGGAAAAACAGGTTTTTAAAGACATGATAAAGTTTGTATTTGATCTTGTAAGAATGGGTATTATTAAACATTTTAAAATAACACTTAAAAACAACCATTAAGGATTTTCGATAAAAGTTCTTCTGCCTGCAATAAAGACTAGAAATAGAGACACAGAAGGCAGAGTAACCACCTAGGAATTTGTTGTGTCAGATACTGACAGGTCAGGATCAAGTTAGCAAAAATGGTGACAGCGGAGAGGAACAACAAAGCTGGAAGATATTTAGGAAACCTAATAGGATTTACAAATAAGAGACCTGAGGTAGGAGGGAAAATTATGGAGCTTGGGAAGCTAGATGAATGGTGGTACCACCATTATCCTTGGATGCTAGGAAACCAAGTATTCAACTTCAGCACAAAACTTTCCCCAGGGCTCACCCCATAGGACAATTTGTTGAGAAAAGATTACTCGTTTCAGAAAAAGGATAGTATAGTGCAGTGGTTAAGAGCATGGAACTGGAACCAAACTGCTTAGGGTCCAATCCCAATTTACCAGCTATATGAGCTTGAGCTTATCACTTAATCTGTGTATTCCTTGCTTTCCTCATCTGGAAATGGGGATAATAATGGTACCAGCTGTGTGATCACTTGGACTAAATGAATTAATAAATGTTGCTACATACCTGGCACACAGCAAGTACAGTATTATACACGTTTGCTATTATTAACGAAATCCGAGACATGACTACTTTGTATGGAAATTCCCACTTATGCTAGTAGTATTTTTACAAGGTTTAATGTGTTTATTCTTTAACAAAACAGTAATCTTTACATTGTCCTTTCTTACGCTGTACTAAGTTACATTCAACAAACGAGACTGAAATTTGGTGACTCTATTTACTTTTTAAAATTATTCAAAACAGGGCGCCTGGGTGGCTCAGTTGGTTGAGCGACTGCCTTCAGTTCGGGTCATGATCCTGGAGTCCTGGGATCGAGTCCTGCATCAGGCTCCCTGCTCAGCAGGGTGTCTGCTTCTCTCTCTGACCTTCCCCCCTCATGCTCACTCTCTCATTCTCTCTTTCTCTCTCAAATAAATAAATAAAAATCTTAAATTCAAAACAGATCTATTTTGATATCTTTCATATGCATTTTTTTTTTTTTAGGGTGGGCTTCATGGCCAACATGGGGCTCAAACTTACATAAGAGTTGCATGCTCTACTCAACTGAGCCAGCCAGGTGTCCCCATAAAGAAACTGTGAATACAAACTTCAGACTCTGAATGGTAACTTCTACATGTGAGATTATTCCCGATTATCCTAAAAGTTTAAGTTAAAAAAAATAACACTAAAAAATCACATAAAGGTTGGTTTATTGAGGAATAAAATATGATTTGTGTTTAATATCAAATACATTAGTATTTTATACATAAACTGACTCTAAAATTATTCTTTATTATTATTTTTTAAAGATTTTATTTATCTATTTGATAGAGAGAGAGATCACAAGTAGGCAGAGAGGCAGGCAGAGAGAGAGGGGGAAGCAGGCTCCCTGCTGAGTGGAGAGCCCGATACGGGGCTTGATCCCAGGACCCCGAGATCGTGACCTGAGCCGAAGGCAGAAGCTTAACCCACTGAACCACCCAGGCACCCCTAAAATTACTTTTCAGAGCAAGAAATTCCTGGGTCCTAATATCTGACTCCTAGAACACTACCCTCTTTAGCTGTTACATCAGTATATGATCACAGAAAATAAGCAAACTGCCCTGATTTTATACATTACAGTGATGTTGAAAACTTAATTTTTCATAGTCCAGCCTAAGTTCATGAATCACAAAAAAGTAATTTTTACTTTATGATTCTGTAAAATTGTATGTTATGAAATTAATTATATGTAATAATTATAATTTTGTAAATAGGTTCACAACCATCTTTCTTAAAAGCACTGTTCCATTTGGCCAAATAAATAAATTAGAATCACTAATATTTTCTTCAGTTTTCTTAACAGATGACTGTCTACCTTTACAGTTCTTTATGTTTCCATAGCATGAACATACATTTCGATTACAGGACTGATTACAGTACACTGTAATTTTTTGCTTTTCATGTTTATTTCACCTGCAAATTTTTTAAAAAAATATTTTATTTATTGAGAGAATGAACACGAGCAGGGGAGGTACAGAGAAAGAAGCAGACTCCCCACTGAGCAGGGAGCCTGACATAGGGGTCCATCCCAGGACCCCGGGATCATGACCTGAGCTGAAGGCAGATGCATAACTGACTGAGCCACCCAGGTGCCCCTATTTATTTATTTTTAAAAATTTTATAGGGGCGCCTGAGTGGCTCAGTGGGTCAAAGCCTCTGCCTTCGGCTCAGGTCATGATCTCAGGGTCTTGGGATTGAGCCCCGCATCGGGCTCTCTGCTCAGCAGGGAGCCTGCTTCCCCCTCTGTCTCTGCCTGACTCTTTGCCTACTTGTGATCTCTCTCTCTCTGTCAAATAAATAAATAAAATATTAAAAAAATTTTTTACGTATGTATGTATATATGTTATCTATATTATTTATTTATTTGACTTATTTATTTATTTGAAGCAAGAGAGCACAAGGAGCACAAGCAGGGGGAGCAGCAGAGGGAAAGGGAGAAGCAGGCTCCTTGCCGAGCAGGGAGCCCTATCCAGGGCTCAATCCCAGGACCCTGTGATCATGACCTGAACTGAAGGCAGACAGACGCTTAACTGATTGAGCCACCCAGGCGCCTCTATCTATCTATCTATCTATCTATTTATTTATTCCTATTTATTTTTTAAAAGATTTATTTATTTGAGAGAGAGACAGAGAGAGCACAAGTGAGGTGAGGGGCAGAAGGAGAGCCCGATGGAGGAATGATCCCAGGACCCTGAGATTACCACCTTAGCTGAAATCAAGAGTTGGCTGCTTAACCAACTGAACCACCCAGGCATCCCTAAACTCTATTACATTTAAACTCTATTGGTGTAAGTGATATTTATGCAAGAACACAGATTGGTTTAACATTTGAAAATCAATCAATACAATTAACCATACTAATAGACTAAAAAGGAAAAATGATATGATTATCTCAACGCTATAGTTGCAAAAGGAACATTTGATAAACTTCCAACGTTCATTCCTGACTTAAAAATACTCTCAGAAAACTAGCAATTTATTTTTATTAATTTATTTATTTTCAAAACTAGCAATTTATAGAATTTTCTCAACCCGATAAAAAACATCTAGGAAAAACCTACACCAAACACCATAATTAATTGTTTAAGAATGAATGCCTTCCCCATAAGATAAGGAACAAGGCAAAGATGGCTGCTCTCACCACTTCCATCCACACTGTACTAGAGCTACAGGTAGAGCTTCAGTACAACAGGGCAAAGAAAAGAAATAAATGGAACCTGAATTGTAAACAAATATAATTGTTTCTATTAGCAGATGATCATCTATGTGAAGGAATCTACAAAATAGTTACTGGAATCATTAAGTGCGTTTATTTAGTAAGACTGCAAGATATATGATCAATATAGAAAATACAATGTATTTCTATATATTAGCAAAGAACAACCGAAAACTGAAAGGTAAAAAACACATCATTTATAACAGCAGCAAAAATAATCGGGGATCAATCTAACTAAAGGTATGTAAGATCTGTACAATGAAAGCTATAAAATACTGCTGAGAGATTAAATGGAGAAATACACTACATTCATGTATCAGAGCATCAATACTGCTAAGACATCAATCCTACCCAAGTTGACCTACAGATTCTACACAATCGCAATCAAAATCCCAGACACCATTTTTGTAGAAAGTGACAAGCTGATTCTAAAATCCATATGAAAATCTAAAGAACCGAGAGGGGCCAAAACAACTTTGGTAAAGAAGAATAAAGTTGGAGGACTTATATAAGAAAAGATGTTCAACATCATCGATTATCAGGGAAATGCAAATTAAAATCACACTGAGATGCCTATGAGAATGGCTAAAAGGAAAAAGAATGAGTATCCATGTTGGAAAAGATGTGGAGCAATTAGAACTCTCATGCACAGCTGGTAGGAATGTAAAATGGTATAATCATTTCATTTTGGGGAAAAAGTTTGGCATTTTCTTAAAAAGGTAATTATACGCTTACCACATGACCCAGCCACTCTACTTTTAGGTATTACCCAAGAGAAATTAAAGCACATGTCCATACAAAGACTTACATATAGATGGTTCATGTCCGCTTTATTCATAAAAGCCTAATGCTAACAATGACCCAAATGTCCACCGACAGCTGAATGGATAAACGACTGGTATATCCATATAACAGTATAAAACTCAGCAATAAAAAGGAATGACCTCTTGATACACACAACAACTTGAATGAATCTCAAAATAATTTTGAATTCTAAAGCCAAATAATAAAGAGTACATATAGTATAATTCCATTCACATAAAATTCTAGAAAATGCAAACTAACCTATAGAGACAGAAAGCAGATCAATGGTTGCCTGCGGACAGGGCAAAAGGGAGGGAATACAAGGGCTGTAAGGAAACTTTTGGTGGTGATGGATTGTTTATTACCTTGATTGTAGGGACGATTTTACACATTTGTCAAAACTTACCAAATTGTATACTTTGAACATTGAAACTTATTGATATCAACTTATACCCCAATAAAGCTGTTAAAAGAAAACATTAGTCTATCTCGAACTTTGAATGAATCTTCTACGTACATGATTTTGTAACATCATGTACTTGATCATTTAGAAAATACTGGCTCAATGAGTTACACAAATCTTCCAAATGTTGACACACTTCATTATACATACAAACAACATCAAAAATACCACATTCACATATGATTATCAATCTCTTCAGAGAAGTCTTTAATTATTGTGAAGCAAGTTCATGAGGATGGATACACGTTTTACAAAATTCTAATTATTGCTGGAGAGCTTGACCTTTAATATTGTCAACAAATACTGTCAGTTGTTTTCCTTAAAGTAACAGACTCATTTAATTTTTAAGAAAACGTCTATCAAAAAAAAAAAAAAAAAGAAAACGTCTATCAAATACTCAAATCTGAATAATCATAGTTTGTCAGCTGTTCTCTCAAGTAGAAATGGTGTTTTTTTTGGGAGGGAAATAAAAGCAGCTAATTTAGTTCCAACTAAAGTGCTTTTCTAAAGAGAACTGTTATACTTCAGTATGGAATCAAAGTGCTTTATGTATACCTTCCATTTCATCATTCAGAGTATTAAAAAAGTGAACTCAAGGGAAGTGTTTATTACAATTAGTAATTTTAACTGCTTTATCAAGGATATTCTTAATTTAATTTTTTTTTCTAATTGCAAACACACTGCAGGAAAGAATATAGTGACTCTTAGCACAATTTAGTGCCACCTCCTTGATCTGTGCTAAGGCACCAGTAATTTTATCCACCATGGCTTCTGCTTTATCAGTGTAAATGTCAACATGGTGAAAAATACAAAAAGCATCATGGATTATTATGAAAAGAATTATGACCTCACAGACTTGCTAAAAATAAAAGAGCCTTAGGGTCAAGACTTCACAGACCACAGTTTGAGAAACATGGTTCTATATCAAGACTTTTATGAACTGTAAATAACATAATAACTTTATAATTATTCCATTAAAAAATTTAAGCTTTAGCCACAGAGAAAAACCTTACTTTTGTGGGATCTTGTCATCCTATCAGATTTAGCAGATGCATCCTTAACTCGGTTATGATACTCTAAAAGGAATGTTCGTTCATGCTCAAAGAAATCATCTACATCCTATAGGGTCAAAAGAAAACATAATTTTTCACTTATTTGCTTTAGTGTAATACATAAATCACCTTACCATTATAATCATAGAAGATCAGTAAAACAGCACAGCTATCCTCTAATAAGATGTTCTAATGATTTCACCAACAAATTCAGACTTTATACAGACATGCACTTCTATCTATCCAGGAAGAAATCTGGAATGGTTTTGCAGTTGAAAGCTTAGATCCTTCCATAATGGTTCGTGTTCACATGTTGTATTCTGAAACGTGTTCCATGCTCTGTGTCTACAATCCTGCCTCTCCAACAAATACATTACTGCCAGGGGGAATAATCTATTGCTTCTCAGAAGAAAAAAATTGTGATAGGCAAGTGCGAATCTATTTCTCTTGGTCTACTATGTATTCTATGAGCCATTCCTGAAGGCTGCCAGGCCTTTGTCATTATAGCCCTCTTTGATTGCTTTGGGGAAACATGGCCAAACTAGTCTTCTGGAAACAATTACTGTATCTTTTTTGAAACAAAGCTAGACACACATTAAAAATAAAAGTTATTCAAAGTCCTTTCCTCCTTTCTAAAACAGCAATCATTTTTTGAAAAAGCACCAGCTAAAATGATGTAATTCAAATCCACATCAACAGAACATGGAAAAGAAAAGTCAGTACTAACAAAAAAAGCCTGCTTAAAATTTGTAATTCATGTGTACAAATTTTCTCAACTGGGGATAAAACTACCCAGCTTGTAGGGTTGAAGAGTAAACGAAATATGGATCAACAAACACATTGTAAATGTTCAAAAAATGTTAGTTACTATTTTACCGAAATCATAATCCATATAGTGGTTTACACTTAATGCTAAGAAAAATGTCAATATTAGTGCATAAGTAGCATCAAAATGGAACAAAGTGGAGTCCTTATTAGAAAGTAGCCATGGCACAAGCACTGTCAACATACCAGCTGACCTGTCTCTGAAAAACTGAAGTATAAATCAAATAAATAGTACTTCCCACCTAAGTTTTACTTTAGATGTATCTATAAAAATAGGCAATGATGACAAAGTAGCATTATTTATCTCTTTCTTAGTATCTGCTTGATAATGTAATAGAAACACTTTTTTCTTTTAATGGTAAGAGTCTTCAGATAAATCAATTCTTGTACCATTTTTAGAACATCATTAAGAAATACTTGGGTGTTATTTATTTATTTAAATTTTAAATATGCCTGTTTGTTTGTTTGTTTATTTGTGAGCTCTATACGTAACATGAGGCTTGAATTCACGACCCTGAGATTAAGAGTCGCATGCTCTACCAACTGAGCCAGGCGCCCCGCAAGACTAAAACCTCGAAGGAGCTCTTCTAACTGTAGATCTGAACCTAAGTCTGCCCCTAACATCTGTAGGCCAAGGGCAAACGTACGAATGGAGGCAGCCCCTCTTCGTGCCCTATCCTGCGGCTCTGTAAGGCACCCAGAGAAACCTCACGTATGTATGTAAACGGATATTCTATCCTGCACACAGATCTTCTCCCCTGTGCCCACCCTCTCCCCAGCTGTTCCATGGTCACCCTTGACCATCCATGAATGCACACACTGGAGGATGAACTCAGAGAAGAGGCCCACAAAAGAGGAAAAGCTGGAAACAGGCTTCAGATTTGGGCAAGGAAATAAGGGGTTCCAGATCCCTAAAGCATGGTCTAGTTTGGAGGGAAGGGGTATGCACTCCAGGTGGGCAAATCCCCTTGGACCTACAGATCTCTTACCCCTGGGAAAAGGAAGTTCTCTAAAGAGTAGAATCGAGGGCAGGGGGCCCAGATTCCCAGGCCTAAGCATTCTACTCTCCAAACTTCTTTTACTCCAACAGAGTCATCTGCACATCTGAAATCTCAATCTATCTTCTTAAAAGAAGTAGATTTTCGGGGTGCCTGGGTGGCTCAGTGGGTTAAAGCCTCTGCCTTCAGCTCAGGTCATGATCTCAGGGTCCTGGGATCAAGCCCTGCATCGGGCTCTCTGCTCAGCAGGGAGCCTGCTTCCTTCCCCCTCTCTCTCTGCCTGCCTTTCAGCCTTGTGATCTCTCTCTCTGTGTCAAATAAATAAATAAAAATCTTAAAAAAAAAAAAGTTTCTTTAAAAAGAAAAAGTAGATTTTTCAAACCAATACCTCTATTAATCAAATAAAATCTTACCTTTACTCCTGAAACAATTACTCCATCTGCTGATTTTACCATGTTTTTAAAGAAATCTTCAAGTTTCTCTTTTTTATTTTTTCCTCTCACACTCAGCTGAAAGAAAGGTAAACTTAAGTTGGCAATTTTTTTAGATTACAAGTGGAAAGTAATACCTCTTTTACTCTCTGACATCAAAATGGCAACCACAAAAGGATCCTGGTTTTTAAACTTTAGTAAAGCGGCAATTTCATCAAGTATCGGTGACTTTCAAACTTTAGGGTATTAAAGAGAAGGCTGGCCTTACTTCTCAAAGATTCAGATTCAGGTGATCTACAATAATGCCTAGATATCTCAAATTTCATGAGTACATCTGATAATCCCAATTCAAGTAACCTTCTCATCATATATACAGTAATATATAAAGACAACTACAAATTTAATCCAGGAGTTCCTTTAAAGATGTAAAATTTATTGGAGTCTAAGACACCATCATATGACTCTGTACAAGGTTTGAAAACACATTCTGCAAATTCATTTTTTTTGGTAAGATTTTATTTATTTTATTTGAGAAAGAATGAGAAAACAAGTGGGGTGAGGGGCAGATGAAGAAGCAGACTCCCCACCGAGCAGGGAGCCTGATGTGGGGCTCGATTCTGGGACTCCAGGATCATGACCTGACCCGAAAGGTAGATGCTTAACATACTGAGCCACCCAGGCACCCAATATTCTGCAAATTCTTCACTCTGAACTCATCCAAATACCATGTCTTGTCCTGGCTCTGGAGATCAGCAACTTATAGTATAAGGGACACAAAAGATGACTCCAAATGGCAAGAATGGTTATCTAAAGGCAAAACTGAGAAGCAGCTAACTCTTTGACTTTACCACTTGCTGCATCAGGGTGTCCCACAGTGGAACATCCCATCTAATTTTCATATCTACTGCCATGGCTCCAATGTTCACCATTATGTAAATGATTCACAATCATGATCACTACCCCTAAGCTCTTCCCTGAACCTCGGACCCTATTTCCAATTGCCTATATCTTATCCTTATATGGAGATTCTGCTAAACCCACATTAGATTAGGACAATAATCATTATAATTTAATCTCCAAATTTTTCTTCTTGGTTCTCTGCCCATGGTCCCTCCAACCAACCAGTCTCCCCAACATATTCCCTTAAACACCACACCTCTCATTAAAAATCTTGAAACAATCTACAACTTCTTTTTGTCTCTCATGGCTCAAATTCTACCATCAAATGCCTGAAATCTGTCCCTTTCTTTCACACTGTCCTAGTGAAAAACCTCATTATTTCTTGCCTAACTACTACACTATACTATTTGTTAACATCTCTTTTTTCCTCAATTCAGTCCATCGTGTTGATGACTTCCAAAATCAAATTTTAAGCATCTCTTCCTTACTCAATTTTTTTTTTTACAGAGTTTCACAATGTTCAGAGATTGAAAGCCGATCCCTTTAGCATGATATTCAAGACTTTCAACAGTCTGGTTCAACTTACCTTTCCATCTACCACCCCACCCCCATAGAACCTTATGTTCCAAACAGTTCTCAAAAGAAGCTCTGAACTTTTAGGTTCCTCTATACCTAAAATGGTATCTCTCCTCCTACCAAAAATTCTATTCAGGTGTCATTAAACATCCAAATTAAAACATATCTCTTCATGAAACCCTTCCAAACTGCTTTATCTTTAGGCTTCTCAATGCACTCTGGGCGTTTTTTTTAAACTGCATTTTTAAGATTAATTCATTAATTCACTCATTTAATAAACTACTGACGAATGTATATGAAATCATGCACTGTGCTAAGTGTTCAGGATATAAAGATGATTATGAAGTGGTCCCTACTCTTTTTTATTTTTTTTTTAAAGATTTATTTACTTGAGAGAGAGCGCATGTAAGAGAGAGCAAGCGTGAGCTGGGAGAGGTGCAGAAGGAGAGAGACAGAAAATCCCAAGCAGGGTCTCTGCTAAGGATGGAGCCCAACGTGAGGCTCGATCCCAGCAACCTGAAACTGTGACCAGAGCCAAAATTAAGAGTCAGGCCCTCGGGGCACCTGAGTGGCCCAGTTGGTTAGGCAACTGTCTTTGGCTCGGGTTGTGATCCTAGAGTCCTGGGATTGAGTCCCATGTTGGACTCCCTGCTCAGCACGGAGTCTGCTTCTCCCTCTGACCCTCTCCCCTCTGATGCTCTCTCAAATAAATTAAAAAAAAAAAAAAAAAAAAGAGCCCCTCAATTGACTGAGCCACCCAGGTGCCCCAAGGTGGTGCCTACCCTTAGAGTAATTTATGGTGCAGAGGAGAATACAGAGTAACATATGATTAACCATAGGGTGAATAGTACAATGTTAAGAGAATCCATAGGGCACTCGGAGGACACCAAGGGAATTCAATACAGATTTAGGAGAGAAGAAAGATAAGACTGGATGGAAGCTTATTCAAAGATAAGCCTCCAGTCTTATTCAAACAGTCAGGGGCTGTTTCAAGAAACCAGTCAAGGACTGGGGCGCCTGGGTACCTCAGTCAGTTAAGCATTCATCCAACTCTTGATTTCAGCTCAGGTCGTAATCTCAGGGTCTTGAGATGGAGCCGGTGTCTGACTCTGCACTGAATATAGAACCCGCTTAAGATTCTCTCTCTCAACTGTTAACTATAGGGAACAAACTGAGGCTTGCTGGAGCAGAGATGGGTGGGGGGATGGGGTAACCGGGTAACGGGCATAAAGGAGGGCATCTGAAGTAATGAGCACTGGGTGTTGCATGCAACTGATAAATCACTGGCTTCTACCTCTGAAACTAGTAATACAGTGTATGTTAATTAAATTGAATTTAAATAAAAAGTTAAAAAAGATTTTCTCTTTCCTTCTCCCTCTGCCCCTCTGTGCCCATGTACGTGCTCGCTCACTCTCTCAAAACAAAAAACAAAAACACCTTAAAAATAATCCAGTCAACAATTATAAAAGTCAGAACTAATCTTTAGGTCTGGTGATAGAAAGAAGAGGACACATTCCTAATACAGTGAGGGAGTAAAACAGACAGGATTTGGTGTTTCTCTAATAGGAACAGGGAGTAGGAAGAATAATGAGCAATTTTCAGGTTTTTGTTTTTTGTTTTTGCTTTTAAGATTTTATTTATTTAGGGGTGCCTGCGTGGCTTAATCGTATGCCTTCCGCTCAGGTCATGATCCCAGAGTTCCCGGATAGAGTACCGCATCAGGCTCCTCCCTGCTTCTGCCTCTCCTGCTCCCCCTGCTTGTGTGCTCTCTCTTGCTCTCTCTCTCTCTGTCAAATAAATAAATAAAATCCTAAAAACAAAAAAAAACCCAAGACCCCCCCACATTTATTTTTTTATAAGATTTATTTATTTGAGAGACAGAGCGCGCGCATGCACACACGCACAGGTGGAGGAGCAGAGAGGGAGGGACAAGCAGACTCTATGCTGAATGCAGAGCCCAACATGAGGCCTGACCCCACAACCCTGATTATGACGTGGGCCAAAATCAAGAGTCTGTTGCTCAACTGAGACACCCAGGTCCCTTAGTAATTTTTAGGTTTTAAGGAATTGGAAGGTGGTGGTAGAGAACACAAAAGGAAGCATGGGTTTTTTGTTTTTTTTTTTTAAGATTTTATTTATTTATTTGACACAGAGAGAGACATAGCGAGAGAGGGAACACAAGCAGGGGGAGTGGGAGAGGGAGATCGATGCAGAGCTCCATCCCAGGACCCTGAGATCATGACCTGAGCCGAAGGCAGATGCTTAACGACTGAGCCACCCAGGCGTCCCGGAAGCATGGGTTTAAAGAAGAGTTCAGCTGAGGGTAAAATGCCAAAAGGACATCTAAATAGAGGTTTTCATGAGACTGTTTAATAAAGAGGGCTGGGGTTCAGAAGTAATACAGATTTGTAAGTTAATAGCGTATTAGAGTGCCTGCAGCCATAGGGGTCAATGAGATCACTTAGGGAGAATTTATAGAATTAGCTAGAGGAACTCTTTTTTTTTTAAGGATCTATTCATTTATTTTAGAAAGAGAGTGAGTGGGGGGGGGGCTGTTAGGGAGAGAAGCACACTCCCTGCTGGGCGCAGAACCTGATGTGGGGCTCCATCTCATGAACCTGAAATCACGACCTGAGCCAAAATGAAGAGTTAGACACTTGGTGCCCCTGGGTGGCTCGGTTGGTTAAGTGCCTGCCTTCAGCTCAGGTCATGATCCTGGAGTCCCAGGACTGAGCCCAGCACTGGGCTCCCTGTTCAGTGGGAAGTCTGCTTCTCCCTCTCTCTCTGTCCCTACCCTCCCTCATGTGCCCACCCCAAATAAATAAATAAAATCTTTAAAAAAAAAAAAAAAAAAAAGTGGGAAAACTTAACCGATGAGCCACCCAGGTGCCCCTAGAGGAACTTCTAAACTTCTGGAGGAGTCTGTGGGGAACCTAGGAAGGATCAGATTTAAATGAACAGATATATGGAGGGAAAAACTCATGAAGGAAACTAGGAAGGAGCCACAGAGTTAAGATGAAAACTCAGTCAGAACACATTCAAAAGATGCAGAAGTACATGGGATCCAGGAGAGCTAGAAAGATATCTTCATCAAAATGGAAAGACACAATGTGAGACATCATATTAACAGAATAAAGGACAAAAACCACACCATCTTAATAGCTATACTTTCTCATAGCAAAAACGCTCAACAAACTTGGAACAAAAGGGAACTTCAACTTGATAAAGAGCATCAATGAAAACCCCACAGCTAACGTCATACTTAACAGTGAAACGACGAATGCTTTCCCCCTAAGGTCAGAGACAAAATGAAGATGTCTGCTCTTGTCATTTCTATTTTACATAGTATTGGAGGTCCTAGCCAGGGCAGTTAGGCAATCAAAAGAAGTTAAAAGGGTGTCCAAATTGGAAAGGAAGAAGTTTAAAAAAAAAAAAAAAAAGCTCATACATGA
Source organism: Potos flavus (assembly GCA_028534135.1). NCBI lineage: Eukaryota > Metazoa > Chordata > Mammalia > Carnivora > Procyonidae > Potos > Potos flavus. The sequence continues at coordinate 71,836,030 of CM052896.1, forward strand.
ATGTGGCCACCATGGTGATTGAGGGTTGTGGGAGACACATGGAATTATAGGATTTGATTTCTGACTGGCTTTCACCTCCCAGTGAACAAGGTTATTTTCTCATCAAGAGGAACTGCTGCAAGTTGAAATAAGCTTTTATGGAAAATGGGAGAGAGCTGTCTAAAGTCATAACCTTGTTATAAATGATGGAGCAGGCAATCTGGGCTAGATGAGAAAGCAGTAAAGACAAAGGGCTGTTAACAGGGTCAAAATGCCGGAGAAGTCAAAGGTTTAGACGTACCAGTGAGTCAAAGAACAACCAAAATAAGAACAGGGAAAAAGAGAGTTGTTTATATTTGGAGTCTGTACAAGAGTTCAAGAACTCAGATCTGAGGTAGGGTATGGCCACTGATAAGATAGCAAGAATCGAATGGACATTAGGGTGATAACTATGTTAAATATTTAATCTACTGTTAAGCAGACTCAGATTATATCTGGCAGAAACCGAGAAGGTATACAGCTACCTAAGTAAAGCAACACTAAAGGCAATCATTCCTTACAACAGGACTCCTTCTCACATAACTAAAAGCTAGAACAAGCTTTTCTAGCCCTCCCAGATGCCCCCATGGCCTTTTTAGACTTCAAGTACCCTAGTCCCACTTCAACAGCTCATCAGTCCCATGACCCTCTGAAACTTAGATAACAAAATAGCACATACAGATTGCTTTTCCTGCTCCAGTGAAGTGAGTAAAGATCTGAGAAACAGCATCAGAACAAGATTGAGAAAAACTTTTTAGTTTTGGGCCCATGATCTTCTATAACCTGATAATGTACTTGCTATTAATTAATTATATATTTTATTTATTTTTATTTTTATTTTTAAAGATTTTATTTATTCATTTGACAGAGAGACACAGTGAGAGAGGGAACACGAGCGGGGGGTGGGTAGTCAGAGGGAGAAGCTGGCTCCCCGCCAAACAGGGACCCCAATGCAGGGCTCGATCCCAGGACCCTGGGATCATGACCCGAGCCAAAGGTAGACACCCAAAGACTGAGCCGCCCAGGCGCCCTAATTACATAGTTTAGAAAGCTTTATTTATTTATTTGAGAGAAAGCGAGAGAACATGCTGTGGGTTGGTGGGGGGGTAGAGGGAGAGAGACTCCATGATGAGCACAGAGCCTGATGCTGGGCTTGATTTCATGACCCTGACATCACGACCTGAGCTGAAATCAAGAGTCAGACATTTAACCGAATGCACCACCCAGATGTCTTGCTGTTAATTATTTCAGAATATTTACAAAACACTGTCCTGTCTTTTTAGTTTCTCCAAAACACCATATGCTGATATTAAAAGGGTCATTACAACGCATCACATCATTATCTCTATTACCCATATATTAGTTTGGGAGGAAGAAAAATCTACGTTGATGGGAGAAAACTTATGAAACCCTAAGATTTCTAAAAGCTATTTATAAAGCTGATCTAAGCAATTAATAATCATTCACTTAGTTTTTTTAAAAAAATATTTTATTTATTTATTTGAGAAAGAGCGAGAGAGCCAAACGGGGAGTGGGAGAGGGAGAAGCAGGCTCCCCACTGAGCAGAGAGCCTGACTCGGGGGCTTGATCTCAGGACGTTAGAATCATGACAGGAGCGGAAGGCAGATGCTTAACTGGCTGAGCTACCTGGGCGCCCCTCATTCACTTACATTTTAACAAATACTTATTTTACATCTTAATTGTCAGCCACTGCTCTAAAGTGCTCAGGATACAGTGCTGAAAAATTAAACCCTTACTTCCAGAGAGCCTATATTTTAGTAGAGGGAGACAAACAATAAATATACAAATTTTTAAAATACAGATATATATGGGGCACTAGGGTAGTTCAGTCGGTTAAGTGTGCAACTCTTGATTTCTGCTCAGGTCGTGATCTCGGGGTCCTGGGATGGAGCCCCACGACAAGATCTGCTTGAGATTCTCTCCCTCTCCCTCTGCCCCTCCCCATTCCCTTCTCATGCATCTTCTCTCTCTCTCTCTAAAATAAATAAATCTTAAAAAAAAATACAGATATAGAATTTCAGATAGCACTAAGGGATTTGGCAATGGGACAGTGTATGTGGAGCATGAGGCTCCTTTAGCACAAGTGGCCTTGAACTGACAATACCATGCCAATATACCTACGTTGCTCTACCAATTATTATTAAGGTTTTGGCCCAGGCCACGAATAAGGCTGAGGAAAAACAAACACATAAAGGTAAAAAATTGATGACAGCATCTATATCACTTTGGCAACCCTACTCACGAATTGTTTTCGCTTCTTATAATTCATGATATAGCCAGCATTCTTTACAATTCCTAGTTACAAATGACCACATGCCAGTATCACCACATTTATGCTTGTGAAAGTACCCATGCTTAAGTGCTGTTTCTGTGATCTTTTCTTTTCTAAAGATTTTTTATTTATATATTTGACAGAGAGAGAGAGAGAGACAGCGAGAGAGGAAACACAAGCAAGGGGAATGGGAGAGGGAGAAGCAGGTTTCCCGCTGAGCAGGGAGCCTTACACAGGGCTGAATCCCAAGACCCTGGGATCATGACATGAGCTGAAGGCAGCTGCTTAACACTGAGCCACCCAGGCGCTCCTGTTTCTGTGATCTTGAGTTACTGCATACCTTTTTAAAAAATATGTTCTCTCTACTGCTAGACTTAGGACATTTTATTGTCATTGTCATGTCTACTAAAACCAAACCAGAAAGACAAATTTATATATACAAAATTCTTTGATCTTGATGGTGACTTCTAAGCAAACTAGCACTATGTTACATTTGTTTTTTGCTAAAATACGAGTTAATCTTGTCAACCAAATATAAATCCCACAAGATCTATATTGCCCACCCATTAAAATTTTTTTTGCCAGTACTACAAATGAAGAAATCTTTAAAGCTCAATTGCATCAATTTTTCTATTTGCACTACAACAGTTTTCAGGCAGGGAGGGAGGAAGATTAGGAGCAATCACACTGAAGAAGTTCAGTTAAACAGATCAAAAGTCAATAATTAACCCAAAAGTAATCTGGAATTCTTTAGCTCTAACACCTGGTTGGGATTCCCCATAAGGCTTCAGAGGACTCCAAACACAAATTTAAGAAACAATCAAATTGATAACCCTGTTTCTTAAGAAGCTCACAATTCAGGATGAAAATCAATATTCCATGTAGTAACATGATTTACCCACATTTCTTCAATTAATCTACTCAAGTTCTACTGAAATACTGTATTACTACTACAGAAGTGTCATTTTAAACTGCCTTGAAATATAAGAATGTTACAGAAAGGGGTCATCTATTTTCTGCCTTTCCCAGTAACTTCTAAAAATAAACCTTGATAACTACTTTAATCAATACTCACATCTTGATTATATTCCAAGAAGACATGAAAATTTAAATCTTTTCTCAAAATAGGATGTGCTGCCACACGACATAGGAACACTTCATGCATTGCAACTGTCTTCTTGAATATTGCCAAATATTCACTAGAAACAATACACAAAATTAAAGGTAAAACACCGCATCAACTAGAAAATCATCTGCAACAACTTTTTCAACAAATACTCTGAATTATACTAAATGCAAAATTAAAGATATAAAGATAAAATCCACATAAACAAAGATTTTAGTTGAACTGTTAATAAAATATGTAAAACCCAGCTCTGAAAAGGCTTCATGCTAGTTAATAGTATTTATTATATTTAAATGTTAATATTTTTAGGTTTTATGAACCTTTCTTCCTATGCGAGTTGATGTTAAAGGTAACTATAGAGGGGTTTGTTTTCAGCTCCAGAAAAAGTATACTACAAATTATTTGATACAATCTTTATGACTCAATTTCTAGATAATTACTGCATTTAAACACTTTGATACAAAAAAAATAAAACCCAAACCTCAGTAAACATATTTTTGACATTATTATTTTCATCTAATGACCCAAACACACAGGGAAAAAAGCATACCACAGAGAGACTAATTTTTGTCATTACATTGAAAAACTGTATTTAAAATATTTTAATATCAGTGAATATCACGGCGATCATATAGTAATACATGTCAGTTTGAAAAAAAGAAACACTCAAGGAAAAGGGCGAATATTGTTGCTTCAACTACGTGCAAGGAGGATAAATTTTACATACCAGCAAACCAGCAGGACCAATGTTGGGAGAAGTTTGATCTCTGTGAGGGTAGTCATTCAGTGAAGACAAAAAAGAAGGATGCAGAGGATGGAGGTAGCAGTAGAATAAACCCAAGGTTCTCTGTTATCCAACCCCTAACCAGACCACAAAAGAATCATGATCAGGGCCACTGGAAAACCACAGATTCCTCAATATTAATGTGTTCTGCTAATTTCCAGTTTTCAGTCTTATAACTATAAAAGTATGATCTGTCTGCTCTCAGACTATTGCTTGCACCCAGCATAAACAAAAGCCTTGAGATACCTGGCACTTTACACTTTGACAAAAAAGATCTACTTTGCTAATTTATCTTGTCAAATGAGTTTAGCATTCTGAAGAGGAGTCTAGTAGCCATGTAGATATACGCTTAAAAGCTGAAACTAAGTGGAAGAGGAGAAAAGGAAATGCATGAAGAGGAGAAATGACTGGAAAAAGAGTGATGGAAGTGGTGATGATGCAAGGAAAATATTTCCTTGTATAGCTCCCAAAATACAGAAAGACAATACACTCCAAATCTAAAATTACTTCAAATGTCTAATAAAAGGGGAAAGATTTGATATTTTTAGCAAGTATGCTAAAAATAAAACAGAAACTATCTCAAATTTTTTCAAGGATTTAATACATTTCCAGTATATGTGAAACTAATAATCATTGAATGAAAAACATTTTAAAACTATTCTCTTGTTACTTTGCTCCTATTCTTCCTTCTCAGAAGCCAGAGGCAGACAAAAAGAGGGCAAAAATTACACACACACACGCACATAGACATATTTTTTAAAAAAGAAAACAATATATGCAGAGTTGCGCAGTGCATATTTCTATGAGAAATAGAAGTCTGGGTAGTATGCATATATTGAAAAAAGAAAACCAGGTTGGCAATGACTAAGACTTTGTAAATAAAAAACAAAACAAGTTACATTCTTTTTAAAAAAAGTCGTATTTCCCTTTCTACTATTTTTTAATAAGGTTTTAGATCCTCTGTTCTCAATTTATTAATTTAAAGAATTTAATAATGCAGACAATTATTCTATAATTTTCCTGTAGGCTCTGATCATGATCATTAAAACTGGTTGTTTGGCTTAAACCTGCATCTTTCAGAAAGGGTCACTGTGGTGAAATGATTAAAAGGATGGGATATAAGAGAGCATAGAAAAAGGCATTAAAATAAGCACAATTAACAAATGCAACAACAAAAATCACATACGCTTCCAGTTCCTGTTTCATCTTTGTGAATTCTTCCTTTGTCATGGACCCTTCTCCTTCTCCCAGCTTCTGAAGTTTTTCCCTTGAAGCATCAAAATCAGGTCTTGGTGGTGCTGGTGGGATCTGTAAGAGATCTAAGTCACTAATTTAAAGACTATTTTCTTTTTCACAGCAGCTGTACTGCTGCCACCATAAAAGACTGAATCTGGGAGAGCTAAAGACATCCTGAATGAACACGACACCAGGAATATCCCAATTCAGGGTAGAGAATTTGATCAGGTCCTTTGCACCAAGGAAGAAATATAGCAGGGCACTATTTTCTAGTATTAGAACACTCATTCCCACACTTTATTTATTTATTTTTAATTTTTTTAAAGATTTTATTTACTCATTTGACAGAGAGAGATCACAAGTAGGCAGACAGGCAGGCAGAGAGGGGGAAGCAGGATCCCTGCTGAGCAGAGAGCCTGATGTGGGGCTCGATCCCAGGACCCTGAGATCATGACCTGAGCCAAAGACAGAGGCTTAGCCCACTGAGCCACCCAGGTGCCCCTCGTTCCCACACTTTAATCTGCAAATTTCTATGTGGCAACTTAAAGAGTCCTCAAAAGTATATGCACATTAAGCTCTGACTATACACCAGAAGAAGATGCATACCATTTTCAGAAGTATGTAAATAGTTCGATTAAATACAAATATATTTTTTTAATTAAGGAATTCATAGTTGCTTTATGCTATTCTGTTTCTAAAATTCATGAATGCCAATAGTACGATCCAGCAAGGTATGTTAAAAAGGGTTCCTGAATTGGAGGAGTGTATCAGGAGCAGAAAGCACTGACTTAAAACCAAGAGAACAAGACAGGGATTAATGACTAACATCATTCTATTTACTCATGGTGGGTAAGAAAACACTTACCTTAAATAAAAATATGAGATCTAGAAGAGCCGTATCATTCAAGGGAATGATAAAAGAAAAAGATTACCTTAAGAGGAAGGGCCTATAAGTAAATGTTAAGGGGAAATGATGGGAACTAAAGAAAGCAAGAAGATAAGAGGAAGAACAGATAAGTAGGGGAAAGCTAAAGAATGAATATAAGAAAAGGGTTATGCTTGAGGAAAGCAACAGGGAAGGAAGTATCAAGAACAGCTGAGCACACATTCACTGATGTCATACACCACATCTACTATGTGCCAGGAATGATGCTGAACAATGTGCATATAAAGATAAATAAGATATGAATTTTTTTTTTTAAAGATTTTATTTATTTGTCAGAGTGATCGAGCACAAGCAGGGGGAGCTACAGGCAGAGGGAGAAGCAGACTCCCTCATGAGCAGGGAGCCCGATGCGGGACTTAATGCCAGGATCCTGGGGTCATGACCTGAGCTGAAGGCAGGTGCTCAACCAACTGAGCCACCCAGGCGTCCCTAAATAAGACATGGTCTTTTTTCTTTTCTTTTTTTTTTTTTTTACTTATTATTGTCTTTATTTAGTAGAATAAAATGTATTCTTTTTTTTTTTTTTTTAAGACATGGTCTTGATCTTTGAGGAGTGTTTAGTCTGTAGAAGGACATGGTAGTAAGAAAATGCCATTAGATAAGATGAGGAAGAAGAGGTGGAAATAAGATGCGAAGAGAAGGAGCTTCCAGGTTGGTGAAGACACTGACATGCTGGGAAGGTGGAAGGTGGTACACCTGCAGAACATGAAAGTTTTGCACCAAACCTCTCTCCCTGTACCTTGTCCTATGCATCTCTTTCTTTTGGCTGTCCTGAGTTGATCCTTTATAATAAACCAGTAGTTTTTGTAAAAGAAAAAAAAAGAATGCACTGCCATTTGTCCACCAAATTCTGAGTCATACAAAGAGCAAATGGCTGAGAAGGAGTGGTCACAGGATGAAGACAGAATTAGATCAGAATGATTTCAAGGAGATAAAATGAAACTAAATTTCAGGAATCTGAGTGTGGTCAACAGCTGAGGCATAACACCTAATGTATATTTAAGGAACCCTCCAACTCTAAATATCTGTCTACTTAAGGGTTCAAAACCAGTATGGTTTACAACATCTCTCTAATTAATCTCTAGGAAAAGCCCATTTCAATTCCAATAAACAGTAAGAACTTAAGTTTAAACGAAGGAGCATAAGATATCCATTATGTTCACACTCTCAAACTACACAATTCAGGATAAAAGGTGATAGTCAATTGTGTTTTCTAACCGACAATTTTAAAAAATCACACCAGTTCACTAAAATGCTAAACAAAATTTAACACATAACAAGTATCTAAAAAGCGCCTAGAAAATGGGATTAAAATGGAACCCCAACACTTACAATGTAACCCGCATAGTCTTCATTTTCAACGAAGGAATCATGAAGCCAGATAAATTCCTCATGTTGTCGAACAACAGAAAACTCATTTTGTTTAAAATTTGGCAATGAACTCTGCAAAGATAGAGATTCTCTTGAAGAAAAATCAAAAGTACACTAAAAGGCTTTGAATAAACACTTTTAATCTTATTTTCTTAAATTAGTCTTATATGAATGATTATCAGTACTTTTAAACTCTATAATGAAAACTCTGAGACACCCAGAAAAAATTATCCTGGCATCTTTGAGAAAGTAAGTTGACAGCCTCTTATTATATTGTGCTGCTACCATTACTTAAAAGTTATTAACATATATCAAACTCAACTACTCAAAGGAAAATAAATCTACGATCTGAAAATGTGCCTGAGAACTAAAATCCAAGAAGAAAATAATTCGTAAGACAGTAATTTATTTATTTTTAAAGATTTTATTTATTTGAGAGAGAAAGAGAGAGAAAGAAAGAAAGAGAGAGAGAGAGAGAGAGAGAGAGATATGGAGGGTGGTTGGGGGAAGAGGGACAAGCCTGAGATCATGACCTGAGCTGAAATCAAGAGTGGGAGGCTTACCAACTGAGCCACCCAGGTGCCTGGTAAGACAGTAATATAATTAACTGAAAGAACAAAACAAAACTGAAAACAAGAATAGTGAAACATGTTAATAAGTCTAGAGAAAATTAAATGTACATTACATCTAGGTTCCGTGATTCTTAAATGTTAATCTTTAAAAATACATTAAAACAAGTACATTCCCTAAAACTGTTAAAAGCAGTGAATTATAAACTAAAATATGGTTTCTAATTAAGTTCAAAACCAAAGTTCCAGTCAACATATTATTACATATGTAACATGTGCACAATAAATATCTAATACAAGTACAAAATCACATTTACCTTTGTGTGAACAGTGAATTTTACTTTATCTCTCTCACTAAGAGCATCAGAAATGTCCACTTGGAGAGCAGCATCACTTTGGAGATCTACATTTATTGCTTTAAGCTAGAAAAAGATAACACCTTAATGAAAAATTCTGTGGGCTTATACAGAATTTCATTCTTTTCTCAGACATTAAGATAATGCAAAAATGGAACAAAAATAACAAAAAAATCTTAAATCTAAAAGGTACTCAATTTCATTTAAACCTCATATATATTTTGGAAGGCAGGTACTTTGGGTATGTTACTACTTTTTTTTTTAAAGATTTTATTTATTTATTTGACAGAGAGAGAGACAGAGAGAGAGGGAACACAAGCAGGGGGAGTGGAAGAGGGAGAAACAGGCTTCCAGCCAAGCAGGGAGCCTGATGCAAAGCTCAATCCCAGGACCCTGGGATCATGATCTGAGCCGAAGGCAGACACTTAATGACTGAGCTACCCATACACTCTGGATATGTTATTATCTTAATCAATTTTCATTCTATACCACTCAACTATGCTTTGTATGACTCCATGTGCTAACCATGATTCATTATAATTTCACTCAAAAAGTAAACTATTTTTTCTCTCTCTTATTCTCTGCCATTGTGGTGTGTGTGGTTGACTGTTCCTCACCATGGATCACAGAAGGGAAGTCTGGAAGTAACCCTAACCTAGGAGCTTCGATGGCCTGGGTGTGAATCCCATCTCTGCACATTAATACTCTGATTTGGATCTTTTCACAAGACCCATCAAGCAATTCCTGGCCAAGAAACAAAAGCAGAATTTGTCCCATTCCCCAGTGGATTCAGATGAAAACTGGTAACAAAATTAGGTACAACTTCAAGAGGACGAACTGGAGAAGAACGAAGCTGGTCATTAAGTAACAGCACATGGGATGGCACACATATTTATGCTGCACGGTCACATACTCATATCCTATCACTCTGTAACATCACTACTACCTGAGCAGCAGACACATTATATCAGGGAAATGATTCTTCTGTTACTATGCTTCTGCACCAGTTGGTTGGTTCAGTAATAAATACGTGAGACCTCTTGTTTGAAAAAAATAAAAACATAAACTATCTTCCAAGAAGATGGTCCATTAAAGTTCAAGCGTTCTAAAAGTAAGGAAAGTGAGGGGGAGTAGGCTCCCTGCTGAGCAGAGAGCCCAATGTGGGGCTTGATCCCAGGACTCTGAGATCATGACCTGAGTCGAAGGCAGAGGCTTTAACCCACTGAGCCACCCAGGCACCAAGTATCTACCTTTTAGAACAAGAAAAATAATTAAAAGAATATTGGCTAATAATTTTAATTCTATTGCTTAATACAGGAATAAACAATGTAACTATTAAATATAATTAAATATATTACATATGTAAAGCGCTAAGAAAAATGGTAACAAATACTGAACTACCGCCTGTGATATGAATTAAATCTTACATTTTACTTTACAAGCTTTACTATGTTCAAAGAATTGAATCTCAATTTAGTGCTTTCATTTACTTGCCTATGAGAAGACTTCTCTACTTATAATTCTTTAAAAAAAAGAAAAATAAACTCTATATCCAATGTGGGGCTCAAACTCACAATCTGGAGATTAAGAGTCACATGCTCCACCAACTGAGCCAGCCAGATGCCCCTCTATTTTATAATGCTTATCATTAATTCTATTTATAATTCTTAAATTTCATCAATTTTTCTTCCCTTTAAACAAATATACATTCTAAAATGTTTGACTAATTTGGAGACTTATTAAAAAAATCAAATACATTACAAGATGAAAATAAAGTCCTAGCCAGTGGCAAAGATATGAAATATTTAAAGTCTAATTAACTACGTAGCTTACTTCAGATACCGTAGTTGTAAAACCCAGGACATATTTTGGGAATCTCACCTAGTCCTTAGCATTTCACTTTTTTTTTTAAAGATTTATTTATTTGTCAGAGAGAGAGGGCGCGAGTGAGCACGAACATCCCTGTAATCATAACCACAATCATCTCCAGGAGTTCCCTCCTTTACTTTGATGTTTCTACTTCTTTACTTTCCACCTCTTCTGTAAATTATCTTTTGTATGCCTTATTAAAGCTTGTAGCCATTCACATATTGCCTTAATGGCCATTAATCCAATCTATCATTTGTCTTTTTCATTCTTTTAGCAACTATGTTCTAGAATTGATCTCAGGAAAAGTGCCTGAATCATAAATGTGGTCGTGGCAAAATGCTGGTGGTGAGATTGTGACTCTAATTTATATTTCATAGTAAATTCAAAATATCAGCTAAGTGTTCATCCTGATATTGCATTTTCTATAGTCAGTTATGATATACACTTCATACCTCATTTTTTTTTTCCATTTCCTCAGCTTATAGAGAAAAGGAGACATAAAGGAATTACTTTGTTTGGCAATAAGATTTGCTTCACACACATTAGGTTTTTTTTTAAGGTCCTGTTTTCCAATAACTAAGATGTATAATGGAAAAGCCAGCCAATAAAATGAAATCGTCCCCTACATAAATACAAAATTTCCACTGAAAGCTAATCTGCTATATTTCATCAATTCTAGATGCATATTTTACACATTTTAACATTTGAAACAGGAATGCCTTGCAACTGATGACAAATTTGTTTAACTGGAAATATTTTTTTTCTTGGTGGTACATAGATTTGATAAAGTATCATATTGTAAATTTAATGTTAATTACATAAAATGTACACAGGATTTTTCAGGCGTATTTTCTTTTTTTTTTTTTTTTTAAGATTTTTTATTTATTCATCTGACAGAGAGAGGGAGATCACAAGTACGCAGAGAGGCAGGCAGAGAGAGGGGGGTAAGCAGGCTCCCCACTGAGCAGAGAGCCTGACACGGCTCGATCCCAGGATGCTGGGATCATGACCTGAGCCGAAGGCAGAGGCTTTAGCCCACTGAGCCACCCAGGCGCCCCGAGTTTTTATTAAGAGAAAATGAAGGCAAACAACTTGTGATTCATCGACATTTAATTAACTGAAACTAGTGAGGTCAGTGTGAGGAATTTCTCATTAGATGACATTCGGTGGTTCAATCCTTATCTGGGCTGATAAACTCTGTATTCTTTTGTCAGAGACTGAGTAGGTTAAACATTGTGTCAAGGTCAAGAGAAAGACTTGGCAGGGAAAATGGATTAAACAACATAAATATATATCATTAGAAAGATAATTTAGGGGTGCCTAGTTGGTTAAGCGTCTGACTTTGGCTCAGGTCATGATCTCGGGGTCCTAGGATTGAGTGTCAGTGGCGGGCTCCATGCTGAGCCGCTGAGCGGGGAGTCTGCTTGTCCCTCTGCAGTGCCCTCCCTTTGTGCTGTCTGTCTCTCTCAAGTAAATAAAATCTAAAAAAATAAAATAAGAAAGATAATTTAAAGACACTGCCCTATTGATTAACTTTCCACATATAATTATTTAGTAAAGAAGACATTCACTTCATATAATAATTTGTTATATTGACTTATTTATTATATTGACTCAATTATATTGACTCATTTATTATAAAGTATCTACCCTAGAACATTCCTAAAAAATTAGTTCCATCTTTTGCCAGAAAAGCAAATTAGAGAGATGAGTGGATGGATGAAGAAAAGGTAAATAACTCTATTGCAATAGCCTCCCAACTGGTATCTTGCTTCTACCCTTTACCTTTTCTATTCCTTACAGAGCTACCAGAAGATCCCATTAAACTAAAAATCATTCCTCTGCTCAAAACCCAAGGGGTCCCCACTTGGAGAAAAGCCAAAGTCCTTACAGGGGTCTCCCAGGCACTACAAAATCTGTATCTGACATCATCTCTCAGGCTAATCTACTATTCCTCTGGCTCACTGTAAATCTGCCATATAGCTTCCTTGTTGTTCCTTTAATACTGGGGCATGCTGCCACCTCAGGAGTCTTTGCACTTACTGTTCCCTCTACCTGGAATATTCTGCCCCCAGATATCTATCTGCAGGACTCATTCCTTCATTTCCAAGTATTTACCAAAACATCACCTTCTCAGGAAGGCCTTTCCTGGCAACTTGGAAGACTATAGCTCAACTCCCCTGCACTCCCAAACAATCCCTATCCCTCCCTCATTTTTTTCATATCACTTGTTTACCATCTATGATATTTTACTTTTTTAATAGTCCTCCCTAACTAGAATGTCAATTTTGTGAGGACACAGATTTTTGTTTTGTTCATTGCTACATTCCCAGTGGCGGACTTCAATAACTACGTGTTGAATGGAAAGTAGAGAAGGGTAGAAAGAAAGGTGGTAATCATAACTGGGCTAAGAAACTGTAATTATAGTACAATCAATGGAAAACCTCTGAGACAGACAGAAGTAAATTCCATTAGGGTCACTAATTCAGGTCAAATTTTAAATCAGTTTAACTAACTCCTAGCCCAGATATGATTTTGGAAGTCCTATAATACATCATTTCTATTATTACTTTATGTCTTATACTGAGCAGTAAAATCCATGGTTGATTATATATACATTTTCCGGAAACTGGCATTTGAAACCAGATTTCCTCTCATATACTATACCAGAAACAACAAAACATTACTAGGGTCATATGATATGTTACTCCAGTGCCTTTTTTTTTTTTTTTAAAGATGTATTAATTTACTTTAGAGAGAGAGAGCACATGCACAAGCGGGGGCAGAGGGAAAGGGAGAGAAGAAGACTCCCCACTGAGTGCAGGGCCCAAGGCAGGGCTGGATCTCACGACCCTCAGATCATGACCTGACCTGAAATCAGGAGTCAGGTGTTTAACTGACTTGAGCCTTTCAGGAGCCCCATCCAAAGCCTTTCTTGCTGGTGTCACAATTCCCACTGCTCTTTTGCCATACCCTGCCTGCAAATTCTCAAACTGTTATTAACCCAACCATTACACTTTGAGTTGCTGAGTGTGGCTCAAAGTCGTAACTGGCATTTGCAACCAGATTTCCCCTCACATACCATACCAGACACAATAAAACATTACTAGGTTATTACTAGGATAGTACTAACAGTGTCCACCCCTGTATTCCCTCCAAGTCAAAGTTAATTATTGCTGGTAGTACAAATATAACACTTTTACTCTTTAGACAATATGCTAATATGCATTTATTTAATAAACTTCTTTTTAAAGATTTTATTTATTTATTTATTTATTTATTTATTTATTTATTTATTTATCAGGGAGAGAGCGAGTGAGAGGGAGCGTGTGTGTGCGTGCGGGCACACAGGAGAGAGCACAAGCAGGGGGAGCAGCAGGCTGAGGGAGAAGCAGGTTCCCTGCTGAGCAAGGAGTCGGATGTGAGACTCGATCCCAGGACCCTGGGATCATGACCTGAGCCAAAGGCAGTTGCTTAACTGACTGTGCCACCCAGACATCCCTTTAATAAACTTTTTTTAAAAAAGATTTATCCACTTATCTGAGAGAGGGAGAGAGCATTAGTGGGGGGTAGGGCAGACTCCTCACCAAGTGCGGGGCCCAATGGGGGCTGGATCTCAAGACCCTGAGATCATGACCAGAACCAAAATCAAGAGCCAGGCGCTTAACCGACTGTGCCACCTAGGAACCCTTTCCCAGTACTTTTAACCAAACAATTTTTCATCTTGTTTTAATAGATTTCAAACAATCTTGGGTACTGTGGAGCACATAAGGTGAACAAAAAGTTGTGCCTTGAAGAAATCAGTAGTGAGGGAGACAATCAACTTTATGTAATAAAACACAAAATGAAGTACTTCCCATTCTTTTTCCTCACCAACTGTACCCTGTGTACAATTTAACTTCATCAGTACCTCCCGTTCTGTGACCTTTCCATATGTCTGCAGTCTGTTACCCTCTCTGCTTCTCTCCTCTTCCATGCCATTGCATGATATGTCACTCCACTACCTTTCTTACAGGTCCCATCAACTCTCATTGCTCTTTTTGCCATACCTGCCTTGCAAATTCCCACACTCAGGATCAATTCAACAATCGCCTTTGCTTTCTGAGCTGCTGGTGTGGCTAGAGAAAAGTCACAACTGTTTATACTGGTCTACTACAAATTAATGGTCTTTGATTTGCATTCGGCTCTTAAAACCACTCAACACTCTTGAATAGATCTGCTCAGCTCCCCTTCTGATTCCCTTCAGCAACTACTCCCAACTTGTACTACCTCAACCCTCTACATCTCCACCCCCACTCTCAACAAGTGACCTGGTTTCCCATACCCGAAAGAAACACTAGCAGCTCCCTCACACCTATCAATAAACTCTCCTACAAATAAATCTAACCTCATCATCTTTTCCACCTTTCCATAAGCAGTGCCCATCTGTTCACTGAGCATTTAATTGTGTTGTCTGCTTCACGACCAGTTCATCTGCTCTTCTAGTCAAGGTTAGACTTGGTCTCATAAACCCTTCACATACTGAGTACCTAATTTTTTTTTTTAAGATTTTATTTATTTATTTGAGAGAGAGAGAGAAAGATCACAAGTAGGCAGAGAGGCAGGCAGAGAGAGAGGGGGAAGCAGGCTCCCCACCGAGCAGAGAGCCCGATGCAGGGCTCGATCCCAGGACCCCGAGATCATGACCTGAGCTGAAGGCAGAGGCTTTAACCCACTGAGCCACCCAGGCGTCCTGAATACCTAATTTTTAAATCCAGTAACTTTTTAGTGTTCTTTTCTTCTCTGCAGTATTTTGCCTTGGTGATCATTCTGTCTAATTCCTTTAAACTCTCTCAACTTCTGGGGACTTCTCTCATATCCCTCCTACCTCTCTTAGACCTGTCAAGTGATCTATTTCTTCCTTAAATGTTGGTTTCCACAGGTGCTATCTAACCTGGGCAATCTCAGCCATTCTCGACTGTAACTCCTAAATATTTACCATCAATTCAAACCTCTTATTCTAAATTCCCAATCATACTTTCACAGTACCAACTAGACATATCTGCCTAGCAGTACTCGCTTATTAAACAACTGAGTGCCTTCAATGTGCAAAACCACTGTCCTAGGAGCTAGGGACAGAGCAGTGAAGACACAATCCTCACCCTTTCAGATCTTTGGCAGGACAGGGATTAGATACCTTATAGGTACTTCAAATCCAACATATATGAAACCAAACATATTATCTACCTAACTCTATTCTTCTCTCCTGCATTCCTCATTGTCTCCTTCTTCTCTGCCCAGACCATGTACTTATATAGTCACTATACCCGGCTAATTCTATCTCCTAAGCATCTCTTTGCTTCCTTCATTCTCTCTTCTGATTTAGTTATACCTTCATCATTTTTCATCTGGACTGTTACAACACCCTGTTAACTGGCTTCTCTGCTTTGTGAAAGGAAGACTCAATCTCCACATCAGAGTAATCTACAATGCTATTTTCATCTAGGCATAGGTCTTTCCCAGCTTAAAATCCCCAAGGACTTCCCACTGCCTGGAATCTTAATTATTATGCAATATATACTCCATCTATACTATCCATTATCTACCCTTGCTTCCTGTGAGAACAAGTGTGCCAGGTAGAACCAAATTACCTACCCAGGCTACCCACTCTGCTGGCAAGCCTTCCCCTTTCCTGAGAGCCTACAAAATTCCTGGTCAATATTTAAGGCTTAGCTCATTTAGGTGATAGCACAGCAGTTAAGAGTGCCAGACCTGGAGCTAGACTGCTTGAGTCTGAATTCAGCTCATACTGGCTGTTATAACCTTGGGTAAGTTAATTTAATCTCTCTGAACCTCAGATCTCCTTTCCAAACTAGAATAGTAGCAGCTACTAAACAGGGATTTGAGAATTGAGTTAGTATATGGAAAGTACCTGGCCCACAGTAAATGCTACATCAGTATGTAGCCATCATTATGTCTTCACTACTTCCCCTTCTCCCAAAGGCAAACACTCCCTTCTTTGTACTCCCATGGCACTTTATCATAAGTCTGTCACTACACTGTGATGGTCTTAGGGCAGGAACTTTCTCTTTTTCCTTTGCCAACATTCATTTTCTTATCCTCTGCCAACATAATCGATGTCACACTTTTATCTGAAGTATCAATAAATGTGGAATATGCTCCAACTAAATGCTGTGCAGGTACAAAAGAAATTCCAACATCTGGCCAAGTCTTCAAAGATAAACCAAATTTCATGTGGGAAAAAAAAAGATGAGAAAAAAAAAGATGAGAAAAAAAAGCACTCTACCACATTAATAAGCACAGATAAAGCAGACATTAAAAGTGCCTGGGTAATGACAAGCAGACTAGAATATGTCAAGCGGGAAAGAAATACTGAGAAATGAAGCCAGCCTGAAAGTGTCATGAATGGTGTTTAATGCTAGCCCAAGGAGTTTGAACTTTACCACAAGAACTGGGTCCATGTAAATACTTTTGACTAGTGTCATTATATGATTTAATCATTTAAAGTTAGGAAACTTTAAATAATGTGAAGCCTGGATTGGAAGGTAGACAGAAAGGAGACATAGACTAATGACAGGTAATAAATAGCAAGGACATTAAGTGGGGCCATACAAATTAAAGATGGGATAAACAACGTTTTTGGATGAAATTAACTGGCCTCGGAGACGCCTGGGTTGGTTAAGTGTCTGTCTTCGGTTCAGGTCATGATCCCAAGTTTCTGGGATCAAGTCCTGCATCAGGCTCCTTGCTCAGCGGGGAGCCTGTTTCTCCCTCTGCCTGCCACTCCCCCTGCTTGTGCTCTTTGTCTGACAAAGAAATAAAACCTTAAAAAAAAAAAAGAAATTAACTGGCCTCAGTGACTATTCTGATATGGAGACGAAGGACAGGATTCAGAGGTTTCTTGCCTGCATGACTGGAAAAATGATAATATGACAAAGACGAGGAATAGAGAGGGAGGAGCAAGGGTAGGAATCCAGGAGAGGTGTAGTTACTCCACCTGAAGTAATTTTGAAAACAATAAACATATTATATAGAATTAAAATCAAATGCTAAGAGAATTATGCCAACACACTGGCACTCACTGCTCTTATTTAACAAGCACATCAGAGCAAAATGTGTCCAGTTCAAAGGGCTCATTTGTTTACTAAATAATATGTTACTGTCCTTCGTTTTGGGGAAAAATGGCCTATTATGTAGAGGTACTGCTGAAGAGTAGCTAGCAATTTTCAATATTGTGTATTTCTTAAAGCCTGCTTTTTAAGTTTTCACAAAACAATGTATTTTTTAAGGCAATAAGATTCTCTTCTGCTCCAAAAATCATGATGAAAATTTAAGGCTGCTTAAGAATGTATTTAAAGGGATGCCTGGGTGGCTCAGTCAGTCAGGCGCTGCCTTCGGCTCAGGTCATGATCCCAGCGTCCTGGGATCGAGTCCCACATTGGGCTCCTTGCTAGGCGGGGAGCCTGCTTCTCCCTCTGCCTCTGACTGACTATGCTCTCTCTCTGACAAATAAATAAATAAATAAAATCTTTAAAAAAAAAATTAAAAAAAAAAAAGAATATTTAAAAATATTGACTGTAATTTTGCTTATTTGTTGCTCTGTATGAAATGCTTACATTTTTGAATCTGTGATTTATATCAAAATTCCTATTGATACATGCATTTTATGCTTTTTCTCTCTCAAGAGTTTCTTAAAAGGCTGAACGCGATAACCTAAACTAAAAGTACAATGTCTAAAAGTTCTACTTATTAAGTCTACTTCTGTCAGAACAAACACAATATAAGGAAATTTAAACAGGCCAGATATTTGTTCCTGAAATGATGGAACAGCAGGATAACTGTGCAGCTGTAATCAAACTTCAGTGCACAACAGAATCTTCTTGGGTGCTTGTTGAAAAAGTAGCATATGACAATTACACTGGATTTAAAAAAAGAAGTAGTTATCTGTCCTTGCCCCTACTTTGGGAGATTCTGATTTACTAGGGCAGGACCCAGAAACTTGTTTTATTTTCCAAACACCCCAGGTTATTCTGAAGCACATGTTTCAAGGCCACTTTGAGAATACTTGTACTGGTTCTGATATCAGAAACATGGTTTAGTTTAAAGTTCACCTCTTCCCCTCATTGGTTGTGTGACCTTACACAGCTTACTTAGTTTTTCCAAGGTTCAGATTTCTTATCTGTAAAAGGTGAATACTAAAAGTTTCACAAGGATGATGAGAGAATATAATTAAACAATACTTATACAGTACTTAACACAGTGCCCACCTATAATTATTACTATGATTCACCCACTTCCACAGGACAAAAAATAAGGAAGAACTTGACATATATACATATTCACCATGACAATCTAAATGCTTTGTAATGTTTTTTCCATTTCCTTCTGGTCAGGCATGCTTTGTCTCCCTTTCCCCTTAATTTTGTAATAGATGAAAAAAGTTTTTGGACATATTACATTAAGTGCTTCGAGTTTCATAAACAAATCTTACCAAAGGTGTAAGGCAATGAATGCAAATATTAACTAGAAAATACTCTGCTTTCCATATCAAAATAAATACTCAAAAAATTAATACTTTTACTGAACACTAGTCAGATTTTACAGGAGAGCAAATCCTGTTTGATTTTTCTGGTACACCATGAAAATTAGAGACAAAGTTATCTAAATAATGCCAACTGCTTTATATTTAGAAAAATCAGTTTAATTGTACTGTAATCAATTCATCTCCTTTCATTACACAACTCTACTGGCTTCCCTATTTTAAAATCCAAAATGTAATTTTTAAGTGGCCATCTAATGCTACTGTCTTATCCCAGAAGATACACATCTACAGTTTTTTATTTTTTTATTTTTAAAAATTTATTTATTTTTTAAGATTTTATTTATTTGAGAGAGAGAGAAAGAGAGAGAGAGCATGAAAGGGGAGAGGTCAGAGGGAGAAGCAGACTCCCCGCCAAGCCCGATGTGGGGACTCAATTCCAGGACTCCCAAGATCATGACCTGAGCCGAAGGCAGTCAGTCACTCAACCAACTGAGCCACCCAAGTGCCCCACATCTACAGTTTTTTATTTTTTTAATTATTTTTTTTTTAGTTTTTTTTTTTTTTTTAAAGATTTTATTTATTTATTTGTCAGAGAGAGTGAGAGAGAGAGCACAAGCAGGCAGAATGGCAGGCAGAGGCAGAGAGAGAAGCAGGCTCCCCGCCCAGCAAGGAGCCCGATGTAGGACTCGATCCCAGAACCCTGGGATCATGACCTGAGCCGAAGGCAGCCGCTTAACCAACTGAGCCACCCAGGCGTCCCTTTTTTACAGTTTTTTAAAACTCACTGGAAACTAAGCTTTTTAGAAATAACCAGAAATTCTATTTGATGCTTTCACACTAACTAGAAATTCTAAATGATGCTTTTGTGTAAACTGATAAATTTATTAAAACATCATTTATAAAAGTATGCAGCTCCCTCTGTTATCCTTCTTACCATTTGAAAACTTTATAAAGCTCGCCAGTTAATCCTACCTCATCTTCTATTTTAAAAACAGTAATATCCTACAAGAATATTTTGTCACCTGCCAAAAATCGACTGATGTGTCTTTCATATTATCTAATATGAATAAGTAAAGGCAAAATGGAAAACTGAAGGGCAGGCTGTTAACTGTGATGGACCCAAGGAACCTTGCTGAGCTGCAATCATCATATATCAGTATTTTTCAAGCGCTCACTTGTACAACGTACCTACCCCCCCTTCAGACAAGGCAAATGGGGGGAGAGAATAGGAGGGAGGAATCGGAGACTGGAGGCCCTTTCTTAAGTGGCAGGCAACTGGCCTCAAACCACCACAGAGGGAAGTCCGCAAAATATTTTTTTTGGACATTAACAAACGAGAAGGCACCATGAGCTTCCAGCACTTTGCAAAATCTGGTAGGATACTGGAGAAGAGTTAAGGTTCGGCAACCGTAAAATTCCTTGCAAACGGGTATTTAGAAAAAGCTTGTACTGTATCTGTTTTAGAATGTGAGAAGAGTGGGAGGCAGCGGGTTCGACGTCCACAACGGGAGAAAACTGAGGGTGCAGCCACAAAGGTCTGAGAATGGGTTTTCATAGCCCCTCAAAGTGTCGGGGGCTGGGGGTAAGGATCCAGCTCCGGCCTCCACTTCCACTTCCCACCTGCGCCCCGAGCCGGGCGGGGGAGGAGGTCCAAGGGAGGGTCCAGGGCGGGGGACAAGAAAGCGGCCGTGGGTCCCCAGGAAATCAGAACCCAGCGGCCCCGAGGGAGGAACGGCTGCAAGAGGGCGGGGCGCGGTGCAGCGAAGAAACGAAAGGAGGACGCCAGGGAGAAGGTGCCGCGCGACTGGGGACCCTTCCTGGTACCACACCCACGGGCCAAGGCGGGGGCGGAAGGGTCCTATGAGCGAGAAGGAGGCAGAACTTACTCCGCGGTCCTCCTCCGAGAGGAAGTCGGGGCCGTCGTCCAGGCCTTCCTGCGGGGTCGCCGTGCCCGGCGCACCAGGGGAGAAGATGGAGTTGGGGAGACACAAAGGGAGACATTAGTCCTAGGCCGGCGCGACCCCCGCGCCCGCCCCGCGCCCGCCGCCCCCACCGCGCGCCCGGGGCTCGGCGCCGCTGAGAACACCCACCATCATGGCTGCTCCGAGGCGAGGGCCAGCGCAGGCGCGCAGCGCACCGCGGGGCCGGAGAGAGCCGGCAGCAGCGGGAGAGGCGGGGCTGGTGGCGGCAGGAGGAGGCGGGGCCTCGGGGCAGCCTGCCCCGCCCCGCCCCGGCGCGGGGGGCCGGGGGCCATAAGCTGTAGGAAGAAGGCAGGGAGGGCCCTCCGCCCGAGGTTGGAGCACCCCAGTCGGGAAGGGCCCAAAGGCCTAGACCCACTTGGCTGCGGGCAGGGCGCGGCTGGTCGGCTCTGACCCGGAAGGGGCCGAATGCCACCTGGGGAGCTGTCCAGTTTCCTTTGCCTGAGGGCTGCAGCGAAAAAAAAACCAAACAAGCGCCCTCCTGAAGCCACAATAAATCGCCTAGTCTTTGTATTAGGCCACACAATAATTAAGCACAATTAATATTTTGCCGATAGAAATTGTGGGAACTAAGGGCCTTCACACAGTGAACCGTAATCAAGCTTTTACTGTTGGTGAGGTAATAACCTCGGGGTTTAGGGCGCTAATGGTTAAGGACTATAAAAATGAGCTGTTGGCGTTACAAGAGCATTTATTTCCTTTTTATGAATAAGTGTCTCCAGACCTACTCTTAACTGTCCAGCCGGACAGCACCACATGGGTGTCCACAGGCAATTCAAAGGACGGGACAAAAGCATTCCTTAACCTTTGCCCCATGTCACCTGTTAGGCACGCGGACACACGCACAAACGCACATGCCATCCTTGTGCTTCTAGTCACTTAATGGCATGGGCATCCTTCCATTTTTCAGACCTGAAACCTCAAAGCCCTATTCAAATCCTTCCTTCTTCTCCCTCACTCGTCACACCATTTAATAAATTCTGTTGTGTCTGTAATTGTCTCGGCTCTTAAATTGGTCCCAGTCCTCCCTCTCCTCCCTTCCTCAGCAATTACCCTCAGTATCTGTCTGGACCTTTGCAATACTCTCTTAACTTTTCTTATTTCCATCTCTCTCCGTTGTACATCCTGCTGCCAGTTTTCCTCCTAAGACACAGACATGGATGATAAGGCTGCTACCCTGTTCCATGATCGTCACATATCTTTATTACATTAAGGTCCAACTCCTCGGCCTACCATTTAAGGCCCTCCACACCGGATTAGCTCCCTATTCTGCAAGGCCCTCTGTCCTATCTTGTTGAATTGAAGCTCTCTATACAATAATGTTAAACTATTAATATTTTCTTGAGAACTTCTTGTAGCTTTCATTCTGTATATAAGGAGAACTGAGGCATAGAGAAGTTAAGGTGCTACCCAAACAAGGGTTATTCTCCACTTGGGTGGGGGGTGGTTTTATTTTTTGTCTTTTGTTTCTTGTTTTCCAGTGCGTTGTAATAATTACCGGAGGAGTGTTTTTCACTGGGAGCCATGAGGCATCATGCGGTGTCAGTGTAGTGTGATGAAGTGTCAGGAGGAATGTTCTAGTAATTTGTTGCTGATGAAAAGTGCCAATATTTCCTAATATTTCCTATTTTGTTTTTGGATTGAAGGTAATGCCTGTAGAGCTCTGCTTCCTAGATGGAGAGAGAATGGAGCTACAATTAATGAACAGGATTTACATATAGCTGATAGGAGGGTAAGTGTGTCCTGTGGACAAAGGTTGAGAAGAGTCACCTAGGACCACCTAAATGTCTCTGATCATTAACCAAGGGTTTCAAGACTTAAGCCAAGACCGGAAACATTGTACAGAAACAATTATCAAACGTTAAAACTTAGAAATCACTAGTTAAAAACAAGATTTAAAATATGAGTAGCCAAATAAAATTATCAACAAAGACATTTAGTAATTACTGCAGTTAAAATGAATGGCTGAGGGCACCTGGGTGACTTAGTGGTTAAGCCTCTTCCTTCGGCTCAGGTCATGGTCCCAGGGTCCTAGGATTGAGCCCCACATCGGCTGCATTGGCTCCTGCTCGGCGGGAAGCCTGCTTCTCCCTCTCCCACTCCCCCTGCTTGTGTTCCCTCTCACACTGTGTCTCCCTCTGTCAAATAAATAAATAAAATCTTTAAAAAATATCAGTGGCTCAAAATTCACATGAATAGAGAGCCCAACCTTGAAATAATGAAGTTATTCATTAATACCTGAGCCTATCTATCTGGGTAAAAGTCTCAAACTATACTTTGTAAATGATAAGAAGGAATTATCAGTAACAGATACTAACAACTATCAAAAAGGCAGTTATAGAATATAAGGAATGTCAAAGGAAAAGAGATTAAAATAAGCTCATACAACAGATTTTTCTGCTACTTACAAAATAAATCAAGAAGATATTAAAACTGAACCACTTCTCTAGTACTTTTTAGAAATATTTATTTATTTTAGAGAGAGAGAAAGAGAGAGAGAGAGAGAGACAGCACGAGTGGGAGGGCAAAGGGAGAAGGAGAGAAAATCCCAAGAAGGCTCCACACCAAGCGTGGAGTCTGACATGGGGTTCGATCCCAGGACCCTGACTGAGATCATGACCCGAGCTGAAACCAAGAGTTAGATGCTTAACCGACTGTGCCCCCTCCAGGAGCCCCTTCCCTAGTACTTTTAACCAAATAATCAACTTTTCATCTTGTTTTAATAGATTTTTATGAAATTACTTACTTCTATATAAATTTCACGAGCATATTGTGTTGAATCACAATCTGATTATTTCGTAGATTTAGCTTCATGAAAATAAAATATTACAATTGGGAGTAGATACTCAATTGTGTGTTTCAAAAACAAATGTATCGGAAGATTTTAGAGAAAAGTAGACTTTTAGAGAATAATAAATAAGTTACTTTTAAATTTTGAAAATCAAAATATGTATTTGCTTTGAACATTTTTGTTAAACAAAAACCAACTTTTTTTCTAGAAGAAAAACTTAAAAAATCTGAAGTGGTAATTATTTAATTAGATTTCGAAGAAAACTGTTTAATTCCTTTTATCATGTTCTGATCAAAGAAGGTTTCACCAAAATGTATTTTTACCAACTCCGCATTTCCTTGAATTCTAGATCATTTTTTGTTTTGGACAACCTTTGGGTCCGAATTCTTCCCTCCTCCCTGGGAGTTATATTACAACAAAATTCTCTACAGGAAGATTGCTGAACTCTGTTTTTTCCAATTATATCAGTCAGGGTGTGTTTACCTGCAAGTAACAGAAAACATCAATTTGAATAAACTGAGCAGTATAGAAATGTATGATCTCACAACAAAAAATAAGGAGTCTCTAGGCATAGTATAGATCTTCCCTCACTTTATGATGGTGTTACAACCTGATAAACCCATCATAAATTGAAAATATCATAATTGAAAATGCATTTAGTACACTTAACCTATTCAACATCGTAACTTAGCCTAGCGCACCTTAAACATGCTCAGAACACTTATATTAACCTATAGTTGGGCAAAAAGCATCTAACACAAAGCCTATTGTACAATAAGTGTTGACTATCTCATGTATTCATTGAATTCTGTGCTGAAAGTGAAAAACAAAATGGTCGCATGGGTACAGAATGGTTGTAAGTGTATTGGTTGTTTACCTTGTGATTGCGTGGCCGACTGGGAGCTGTGGTTCATAAACCACACTTTATTTAAATAAATCAGTAAGCAAGCAAGCAACACAGACACCATGTATAGAAGACCAAAAAATAAATAAATAAAAGTTATGTCTCAGGAGAATGAGGGTTGGAAAGTTAATGTTCCAGAGATGAAAATTACTCTTAGAGAAACACGATCAACTCCCACTTTCCTGGGATTCAGCCCTGGGAATCAGTACCAGTAGTGGACCAGCTGAAATAATCTTGACCATAGTGCCTGAGGACCAAGAGAAAAAGTGACATAATCTCTACAGAACCCTGACCCCAAGGCACATGCAAATTTATTGATTAATGTCAGTACCTCTAATTCTATTTGGAAGAATTCCATTTAGAAGCCAAAGATCATTACGCTGAAATCTGGCACACTTTCTTTTGCCTATTTTAAACATAGTTGATAAGGATAGAGATGTAGAGGACAGTTTAATGTTGCTCCGTGCCCAGAACAAAAGCAGCATATATATTATGTTAAATCATTTCTAAGTCGTATTTCAGTATTGATGATTTGATGACCTCATTCCTCCATCACAGAGCTACAGTGGAGGGAGGAGATAGAAACTTGCAAGAGGGGCACCTGGGTGGCTCAGTGGGTTAAGCCTCTCCCTTCGGCTCAGATCATGATCTCAGGGTCCTGGAATCGAGCCCCGCATCCGGCTCTCCGCTCAGTGGGGAGCCTGCTTCCCCCTCTCCCTCTGCCTACTTGTGATCTCTTTCTCTCTGTCAAATAAATAAATAAAATCTTTAAAAAAAAAAAAGAAACTTGCAAGAAATGTAGGGAAGTGCCTAACACATGACACTCATAAGTACTCAGAAAAATTAAAATAATATTAAAATGATTTAAGATTTCCCACCCCCCCCATCCCAGATGTGAAACGCTTTAGGAGAAGGGAAACCAAGTTACGTTTAGACATATTTTCTTTCATCTTTTGTTATATTACATTATTTCACTTGAGGATTCAGGCCCTACAGGGAAAGCAGAAATAAAGAGTGCAAATCTTCCAAACAATTTTTGAAATAAAATTAATTTGAAATAAAATTAATTTGAAATAATTTAAAAAGATTTAACAAAGTTGTTGGACGCTATGCCGCACATAACCCATTGTTTCTCTAGTTAAGCATTTCCTGATTTTTTTTTTCTAGTTAAGAATTTCTGCCCTCAGAATAAAAGCTACACTTCCCCCACATAAGACATTCTACTACTTCTCTAGGGATTTTTCTCCCTTTTTCTTTCATGTATGTGTGTGTGTGAGTGTCTGTATGTGAAGCATTTTCACTTCCACTTTTCCCTGTATTTTGGAACCTGGGATATTTTTAAAAGTCCTTGTTGCAAAGAATGTTGATGACCCAAGATATCTCCTGAAAAAGTGATTAATAATCTGAAAAGCAAAACTTAGCAACTTCAAATCATTTTTGGATACTCCCTCTACTCACACTGACATCAATACTATATGTTTTCATCTTTTAAAGATTGAATTCAGGAGCTGAGAAATCCCGTGTCTTCTCTCAGTCAGTCATATCACATTAACTTTTAGAGCTGGGTCCTTTCATTCTTTTGGTTGACTAACAGATAACTAACCTTAATGTTGACAATTACATTCACTATGCTGACATAGATGGCTTCTATATTTTTTCAATACCAGATGAGGTTTCCTGGACGAAATTTCAATTTGGTAGTTGCATTGAGCACTTTTTTTTTTTTTTTTTTAAGATTTATCTGTTTGAGAGAGAGAGAGAGCATGAGTCAGGGAAGGGGCAGAGAGAGAGAGAGAGAATCTCAAGGTGACTCTCTGCTGAGCTTGAGCGCAGAGCCTGATGCAGGGCTTGATCTTACAATCCTGAGACCATCACCTGAGCCAAAATCAAGAATTGGCTGCCCAACCAACTGAGCCACCCAGTGCCTCTGGATTGAGTACTCTTATGTGCAACATTGAATGAGGTACTGCAGTTTTCAAAAAGAGTTCCATGGGACTATTAACAGGTTTCTATAAACATGCTTTATTTTTTTTTTTTAATTTTTATTTAGTTTAAGTAATCTCTATCCCCAACATGGGGCTTGAACTCAAGACCCCGAGATCAAGAGTCGTATGCTCTTCCAACTGAGCCAGCCCAGTGCCCCTATAAACATGCTTTGTAAAACATTTGTTACAAATGTGCTCTGCTAGGGCGCCTGGGTGGCTCTGTCATTAAGCATCTGCCTTCGGCTCAGGTCATGATCCCAGCATCCTGGGATTGAGGCCCACATCGGGCTCCCTGCTCAGTGGGAAGCCTGCTTCTCCCTCTCCCACACCCCCTACTTGTGTTCTCTCTCTTGCTGTCTCTCTGTCAAATAAATAAATAAAACCTTAAAAAAGAAGTGCTCTGCCATCTTACCTGATGTGCTTTTCAAGGAAAAAGGTCAGAATAAATTGAAATTATCTCTTTACACACATACATCTCTGAAAGTAAATAGCAATTGCCAGGGGCTGGGCAGGGTTGGGGGAGAAATAGGGAGTGACTGCTATTAGGTATGCGGTTTCTTTTTACAGTGATGAAAATGTTCTGGAATTGGATAGTAATGAAGGTTGCACATGGTGAATGTACTAAAAACCACTGAATAGTATACTTTACTTTTTAAAAAATATTTATTTATTTTACAGAGAGAGAGCACAAGCGGGGGGAGCAGCAGCAGAGAGAGAGGGAGAAGCAGACTCCCTGCAGAGCAGGGAGCCAGATGCAGGGCTCCATCCCAGGACCCTGGGATCATGACCTGAGCTGAAGGCAGACACTTAACTGACTGAGCCACCCAGGCGCCCTTAAATGGTATACTTTAAAAGAGGGCAAGTTATAGTATGTGAATTATATCTCAATTAAAAAAAAAAGAATGAAGTGACTCTGGGGAATTTATTTCTTAGGACTTTACACACAGTTTTAAGAAGGATTTTCAAAAGGTCACGGCATTCTTTTCTGAAAAGATATCTGCATGTTTGCATAAAGGAGAATAAGTAATGTATACAAACCCCCATGCCTTGTTTGGAAAACCTGCTGTCTCACCCTACTGCTTTAATCTTTCTAGGAGTAGCTTATCCCTTTGTTTAGGATCAAAGGGTAGCTGGGCAAGAACCATTGTCTAGCAAAGATTAATGGGGTTAAGTCCCAGCAAGCCTGGGAGGGGGCCTCAACCTCTATCATAGGAGTCCCAAGAAAGGAAATGTACAGGGATCAGGGAACAATTCCAGCTCCCAGCACAAAAGACCTAGAAATACCCCATGGAGACTCAGCCATAGGCCCTGGGCACTCATTCTGTTTGTCCCTTTTGTGCTGTTGCTCAGACATAACTGGGCCCAAGAGTTCCAGAAACATGAAGCTTTCCAGTTCAGGAGTGGGTGTAAACAGTATTTGGTCATTGTGTTCCATGGAGAATAAAATGGCAGGTCCAGGAAGCCCTTTGATTTGTGGTGCTGAATTTTGCCTCTCACTTTAGTGAAAAGACTCGAAGTTTAGTCTGGTCTAGATATGGGAGCTGCCCATATTTCAGTATGTGTAGGTGGTTTAAGGTCCTTCTCTGTTCTCACTGCCTGAACTGACTTCTCATCTTTGCCTCTCCCAATCCTATTCATCCTTCAAGATTGGTCCAAGAGTTGCCTCCATCACCACTCCTTCTTCACTTGTAATGATTAAGAAAGGATGGCTCTGGGGATCATCTCATTTGTTCAGATCCTGGCCCTATGACTTGTAACTGTGGGTGAGCCATTTTCTCTCTCTGCGCCAGTGTCTTCATATATAATATGGCAATGACAACATAGTCTCCAGAGTTAGACGTCCTGAGTGTGAATCTAAGCTTTGCCACTTAACTATTGTGGAGCCTTGAACATTTTCCTAAACGGTTTTGTTCTTTGCTTTCTCCTTTTTTTTTTTTTTTAAGATTTATTTATTTATTTGCGAGAGAGGGAGCAGGAACAGGAGGGGCAGAGGGAGAGGGAGAGAGTGAATCTCAAGCAGACTCCCCACTCAGCACAGAGCCCAATGTGGGGTTCCATCTCACGACCATAAGATCATGACCTGAACTGAAATCAAGAGTCCAAGACTCAATTGACTGAGGGACCAAGGCGCCCCAAGGTTTCTCTTTCTTTAAAATGAGGATAATAAATAACATGTACCTCTATCTCAAAGGGTTCAAGGAGGTTTAAAATAATCTATATACAGCACCTGGAAAAGTATCAGACATAAGGCAAAAGCTGAGATGTTTGTTATAATGATACTGTTATCATTTTCTTAGAACTACCCATCCCACTCCAGACAAATGGGTCCCCCAAAGCCCTGTTTCTATCATGGACAGTAAACCCATGTTACAACTCACTGGACCAGAAGAGGACAGCTGACTCAAGCTGGCTGGGCCAATCAGATTCCCCCGCTTAAGAATTTTAGGAGGAGAGGGGCACCTGGGTGGCTCAGTCAGTTGAGTGCCAGACTCTTGATTTTGGCTCAGGTTGTGATCTCAGGGTCCTGGGATCAAGCCCCATGTTGGGCTCCACATTCAGCAGGGAGTTTGCTTGAGGATTCTCTCTCTCTCTCTCTTCCTCTGCCCCCTCTCCCCCTACTCTCTCTCTCTCTCAAATAAATAAAATCTTTTTTTTAAAAAAAGAATTTTATCAGCAATAAAAAGAATTTTAGCAGAGACACGTAGAGACAGAGTTGGAGGCTGAGTCACTTTAATGGCAGGGCCTATCATGAGATACAAGCACCCCAGAATACTGCTGCTGAGGTCCCTGGTGCTGCTCTGACCCTTGCCCTTTAAGAAGTCTGATGATTTGACTTCTCTTTGTATTCAGTGAAATACTCCAGTACTTTTCCAGTAATATCTCCCTTTTTGAAGCTTTTGGTTACTTGTAAAAAAAAAAAAAAAAAAGTTTCAATTAATACTGGGGTGCCTGGGTGGCTCAATGGGTTAATCCTCTGCCTTTGGCTCGGGTCGTAATCTCAGGGTTCTGGGATCGAGCCCCGCATCGGGCTCTCTGCTCAGCGGGGAGCCTGCTCCCCCCCCCCCCCGCCTGCCTCTCTGCCTACTTGTGATCTCTTTCTCTCTGTCAAATAAATAAATAAAATCTCAAAAAAAAATTTAATACTAATATATGTACTTTTGTATTAGTTATGTGTGTATGTGTATCACGTTTAGTGGTTAAGAGCTGTATTAGTTAAGATCATGCTAGGTGTTTTATTTTATTTTATTTTTTTAAGATTTTAAGATCACGACCCGAGCCGAAGGCAAAGGCTTTAACCCACTGAGCCACCCAGGCGCCCCCATGCTAGGTGTTTTAATAGAGAAACCCAAAACCTAAATGGTGTAACCCTGTGTGATTTATTTCTTACTTAAGCAAAATGTCTTCAGCAATAGCGGAGAGTTTGGGAGTGGATTACTTGCTGTATGTAGATATTCAGGAACTCGGTCTCCTCCCATCTTCTGGTTCTGCCATCCCTTTTAGGACACTCATGAAAGTCACAGAATTCAGCGAATCTGCAAACTGGATGGGAAAGAAATTTACATCTTTATTTTCTGTAGGTTTTATTGTAGGCAACAAACCGCAGTAGTATTCAAGACTTTGCCACCAAAACAAGTCACAGATATTTTCATGTTATATTACAGATGTTACAAAATCTTGAAATAATGTTTATACTCACCACTATTTAAAAGTTATGATAGTTACTAGACTTACAACTAGTTCTAATTATTTAATGTGCTAATTAAGAAACCCATATGAGGGATGCCTGAGTTGTTCAGTTGGTTGAGTGTCTGCCTTCGGCTTGGGTCATGATGCCAGGATCCTGGGATCAAGTCCCACATTGGGCTCCTTGCTCAGCAGGGAGCCTGCTTCTGCTTCTGCCTATCACTCCCCCTGCTTGTGTCTGTCTCTCTGATGAATAAATGGATAAAACCTAAAAAAAACAAACAAACCCATATGATATTGTATCACAATATAAAAAAATTCCAATACTTATATTTCAGTATGACTTGTTTTCTTTATAATCCTATTTTATGCATTTAAAACACTATTCTGGAATTCTACAAAATACTTGACTGATACTCCTCAAAAGTACCTGTCAAAGGTCATGAAAAAAAGGGAACACAGGGGTAGTCGGCTGGCTTAGTCAGAAGAGCATGTGACTCTTGACCTCGGGGTCATGGATTTGAGCCCCACATTGGGTATAGAGATTACTAAAAAAATAAATAAACTTTAAAAAAAAGGAAATACAGATACTGTCACAGACCAAGGGACACTGAGAAGATTTTTTTTTTTTCAAGATTTTATTTGTTGGGGAGAGAAAGAGCATAAGCAGGGAGAGAGGTAGGCAGAGGGAGAGGGAGAAGCAGAGTCTTGCTGAGCAAGGAACCTGATGTGGGACTCGATCCCAGGACCCTGGGATCATGACCTGAGCCAAAGGCAGACGGTTAACCGACTGAGCCCCCCAGAGATCCCAAACACTAAGAAGACTTAACAATTAAGTACAACAGTATTTTGGATTAGATCCTAGAACAGAAAAAGGACATTAATGGAAAAATGAGCTCAATCTGAATAAAGTCTGGAGGTTAGTTAATGATAATATACTAATACTGGTTTCTTAGTTTTGGCAAATGTACCTCAGTAATGTAAGATGATAAGATTGGAGGACACTGAAACTGAGTGGGGAGTAAAAGGAAATTCTCTCTACTATTGCAATGGACTGAATGTTTATGTCCCCCCACCCCACCACCCAATCCATATGTTGAAATCTTAATGCCCCACGTGATGGTATTAAGAGATGGGTTCTTTGAGAGGTGATTAGTGCCTCCCATGAATGGGATTAGCACCATTATAGAAGAGCCTGCAAAGAAACCCCTCACCCCTTCTGCCATGTGAAGTTACAGTAAGAAGACAGCTATCTATAAGGAAGTGAGCCCTCACCAGACACCGAATCTGCCAGTGCCTTGGTTTGGACTTCTCAGCCTCCAGAATTGTGTGAAATAAATTTCTGTTGTTTATAAGCCATCCAGTCTATGATATTTCCTTACAGTGGCCCAAATGGACTAAGACACTATCTTTGCAACTTCTCTGTAAATCTAAAATTATTTCAAAATAAAAACTTTATTAAAAATGGGGGAGTTTATGCCTGGGTGGCTCCATCAGTTAAGCATCTGACTCTTGATTTCGGCTCAGGTCACGAGATCAAACCCCGAGTTGGGCTCCGCACTCAGAGGGGGGTCTGCTTGAGATTCTCCCTCTCTCTCTCTCTCTCTCTCCCTCTTTCTCTGCCCTTCCCCCTGCTCTCTCTCTCTCAAATAAATAAATAAATAAAATCTTAAAAAAAGAAGGCATGATTCTGAAAAGGGATTCAGGAATCCACGGCACAAAAGGATTAATGCCCACTCTAGAGCCTCAGATGCTGTTGAGCAAGGGCAGAGAGAGCGCCAGGAACAAGTGGGAAGCTTCTGTGGGCCAGGCCTGGTGGTAGAAACAGCTCTTCTGCCTACGTTCAGTCACATGGTCGGTCCTGACACAAGAAGGTCTGGGAAATGACAGTAACTCCCAGACTGGGCAGCAACTCTGCACTGTGTGAGGGCCCAGAATTCAGCTAGCCATCTACCATGTGAGTTCTGGCAGGCAAGTTAGGGACTTCCTGTCTCTCAGTCAGGATTCTAATAGGAAACAGATGTCATACTCAGATTAAGAGATTCAAGGAGGGTTCTCTTGCAGAGGTAAAAAGTTCAAACCTGAAGGTGGCAATAAGGCAGGAACAGGGCCAGCAGAACCCAGGCCAGCGGAAGCCTCAAAGGATTAAAATCTCGAGGGCAGGATCCGCCATCATGGTAGCATAGTATGGAGTCCTTAATGGATCCTCAACAAATAGTTTTAATTAAGTTGCAATAGAACGGAATGAAAAAGCTGGGAAATATATTAGGAAGCCAGGCTGACCTTGAGCAGAAAAGTTCAAGAATAACTTCTTTAAGTACAAAGACTTGAATCAGACGGAACTCACTTGAGTTCTAGCTTCTCCACTTAATAAAACAGGACTTGCTTCTGTAAATATTAAAATATTGAGTATAACTACATTCCTAAGTTTTATTCCTTACCTTTCCATCTCTGGCCTGAGCCTTGAGGCTTACTGCCCCAGAGTGAGAGAGAGCAGTCACTTGCCCTTAGTTGCAGGATACTTGGCCATTGGAGGAGTTTGAACATAGAATTCTCCTGACAACCTAAACAGGAGATTCCTGCCTGCTCCCAAGACCTTGCTGGGAGGCTGGAGTAGAGAGGGAGACAGTAGCTCCAGCCTTCTTCAACCCTAATGCGGGGGGAGAGAAAGCAAGAGAAGAGGAAGGCATAGACAGACACACAGGTCCTGCTTTCCTCTCTTCAGACTTTAGGTCTGAAGGAACAGGGGCATGGGACTCACTGATACACATGCTGGTAATAGGGAGACACTCTTGCTCTTTCTTTCTTTTTCTTTCTTTCTTTCTTTCTTTCTTTCTTTCTTTCTTTCTTTCTTTCTTTCTTTCTTTCTTCTTTCTTTTCTTCTCTCTCTCTCTCTCTCTTCTCTCTCCTCTCTCTCTCTCTCTTTTTGTTAATGTAGACTGGGTGTGGAGCCTGAGCTCAATGCAGGGCTTGAACTCACGACCCTGAAATCAAGAGTTGGATGCTTGGGCACCTGAGTGGCTCAGTGGGTTAAAGCCTCTGCCTTCAGATCAGGTCATGATCTCAGGGTCCTGGGATCAAGCCCTGCATCGGGCTCTCTGCTCAGCAGGGAGCCTGCTTCCCCCTCTCTCTCTGCCTGCCTCTCTGCCTACTTGCGATCTCTCTCTGTGTCAAATAGATAAATAAAATCTTAAAAAAAAAAAAAAAGAGTTGGATGCTTAACCAACTGAGCCACCCAAGTGCCCTGAGGCACTCTTGTTCTTGATTAGTTTGAGGACTCTGAGATAAGTTGTCTGGAGGGCTGCCCCCATGCTAACCTGGCAGTTCAGCCCTTTCGGGCAGAAAGAAGTCTTGAGGTTTAGCTTTCCTTGCGATATGGTCGAGGCCCAGAAGTTTCCCCACTCCTCAGCCCTTCCTCAAAGTCAGAAGACAGCTAAGTTGGGTGCCAATAGGTCTCCTGTGCGTAAGGCACCTACCAGATATTGAATATGTCACCTACTGTAGACATGATCTGAGGACTCAGACAAAACTTTGAAATGGTCTATACAATGCCTTCTCCATGCCTAGAGATCAAAGAACAGAACAGATCCTACCCCCCCCCCGCCCCCCCCCCCCCCCCCCCGCCACTTCCTGTCTCCATCCCTCCCTTGCCCCAGCTGGGATGATTTTGGTCTGAGCCTTCCCGGAAGCAGAGAGTTGGGACAAACGACCTCTTGAGGTTTCTTTCTGCTTTTTGACTCAGCAAATGTACTGAATTATTCACTCTTTTGTATTCTACAACCACATTTTTTAGTCACTTCTCTGACCTTGCTATTTACACAATTTCCTTTGCCTTGCAGTTTCTAAAAAGGAAAGCCAAAACACGTGCATCCTCATTTTAAAGGCATCCATTAAATTCTAAATTATTAAAGATAATGCTCTCCCCCTTTCCCATTTAACTGAACCCATACCTTGCATAAACTTGCTGTGGCAGGGGGGCGGTCTCAGAAATTTGGGTGAAGACCACCATCACCAGCTACAGGATTCGGCACAAGACAGCGATTGCAGTAATTGTAAAGGTCTGGTCTGGGGCAGGAGTGTGGTGCCCTCGAGGAGGCGAGAGATGTTCAGTCTGGCTGGTGGATCCGTGAGGGGCTGTGTAGGAGATAGTCACCAAACCCTCTTCTTTTTTTTCTCTGGTCACTCAAAGAGACTACATTACCCAGACCCCAAGAGACAGGAGCAGCTGTGTGACTAAGTCAAATAGATTGTGAATGAAAAAGATGTGCACAGGGCTGCCTGTGAAAAACTTCTTTTATGATGGTATTCATTTTCCTACTGCTTCTGTGACAAATTACCACAGACTTAGTTACTTAAAACAACACAGTTTCGTTCTCTTACTTCTAGTGACTGTGAGTTGGAAATCAGTGTCACTGGGCTAAAGTCAGGGTGCTCACAGAGCTGGTTCCTTGTCTTTGTTAGCTTCTGGAGGCTGCCTGCGTGCTCCGGCTCATGGACCCTTCCTCACCCCAACATCTTTAACCCTCACATCTCCGTCCTCCTTTGACCTTCTTGCCTCCCTCTTATGAGGACTCTAGTGATTACATTTAGGGACCACCCAGATAATCTAGGATAATCTCCCCCATCTCAAGATCCTTAGTCACATCTACAAAGTCCCATTTTGCAATATAAAATAACATTCCCAGAGTCTGGAGATTAGGACGTGGACATCTTTGGGGATTTGTATTCAGCCCACTGCGGTGATCCTCTGACATATTTTGCCTTTCCACACCTGCAGAGAACGATGAAGCCAAAAGAGATGGGAAAGTCCCGTAACAGAAGGCCGGGTGGCTGAGTGACTGGGTAGAACACAGTTCTCCTGCTGACTACACTGAACTGTGAAATGAGAGAGAAAAATCTTTTCATTGTGGTGAGCCACTGTGGTTGACTGAATTATTGGCCCCGAAGCCTTAACCTCCTCCCTCTCGCCCGTGCCAACACCTTTGCAATGGCCTCATTGTGGGCAGAGTGTACTTCCTGGCCCTTTGACTTTGGGCTTGACAATATGACTTGCTTTGGCCAGTAGGTTGTGAGCGGAGATGACTGACAGTGTGCTCAGGCCTTAAGGTCACTCGTGCATCCACGTGCCCCTGTTTGCCTCTACCATTGCCACGGGCCAGCCTACTGCTTCATAATGGAATGGTTGTTGTTTTACACCAATAAATGTTAGGATGGCTTACTAGATAGCAAAGGTTAACTAATATAACTACTGAGATTTTAACTTGTTTATGACAGGCAGCTGGGAGAATAACGGAGGGAGGGAGATGGAAGAATAGAATGCCATGGCCAGAGAGTGGGGAGTTGGAATCTATCATTCCAGTGGAGTAGCAGTTCCAGTGACAGCAAGGTCAGGGTATAACCATGAAGGGAGGGGCTAAAACTAAATGGAGGCATTGTCACTGGAGATGAGCAGAGCAAAGAGAATGACAGAACTTGAGTTGGAATGGAAGACTGACTATAAGCCAAGGGCCTGAGCCACCACTGAATAAGGGGGGCTGGTCGTGAGACTGGGAAGCCAAACATCAGGTAACTTTGGAAAGAAGAAAATTCAGAAATGCTAGAATGACCCCATGAAGAGTACTAAGAGTGGGAGACCTCCTCCAAATATCTGTTGTCTAGAGACCAGGGAAGGGTGACGCCATTGGGAGGTGACATCTTCCTTGGAAAGATCAGCTGTGCTTGATCTCAGTTGTCTGATTTAGTCCCCCAGAAGAAAGAAGGCACTGGGGATGGGAAGGTTTCATTAAACCACAAATGTTGTGAGATGATACTGAAGCTTCTGCTGAGTGAACCAAAGCCCCATGACACTGGCTGGGTACCTCAACACGGCCTGAATTAGGTGCACATGCAAAAGTATCTCCCACTGGCACATTTATTGGATAACAGCTTTTGTATCAACGGGCTCATTATTTCATAATTATTTCATTTAGGATAAGGCATAATGTATGTCAACTATAATTCAATAACAAATATTAAAAAATAAAAAATGCAAGAGGGGTGCCTGGCTTGCTCAGTAGAGCATGTGACTCTCGATCTCAGGTTGTGAGTTCAAGCCCCACATTAGGCATAGAGCCTACTTAAAAAAAAAAGCAAAATAAATAAATAAATAAAATAAGATGTTTTCTCTGGGCGGCTGGCTGGCTCAGTTGGTGGAGCAAGCAACTCTTGATCTCGGGATCTTGATCTCTACAGTTGGGTGTAGAGATTACTGAAAAATAAAATCTTTAAAAATTAATCAGTTAATAATAAAAGAGCAAAGAATAGTATGAGAATATTTTGCATGTCCTTTGTAGAAATTAAGTGTACTAATAATATAACAATAAATGGGCTTGATGTTTTAGTGCTCCTAAAAAGGATCTGGAAGTGCTCTAAAACTTCTTCTTCTTGCAGCTTTAAAGACATCCTGGGGATATTAAGTTCATTTTCCAGCAAAGTTGCAAAAACTGCCCTCCGACACAGACTACAGCTTCCTGTCCTCCTAACGGATGGCACTGCAGTGGCACAATTCTAATTTACACGGCGAGGTAGGTGGAGCGATGATGGCGTCCGAAGAGATCTGTGTCCTAATCTCTAGATCCTGGGAATGTG
This sequence comes from Potos flavus, assembly GCA_028534135.1. Taxonomy (NCBI): domain Eukaryota; kingdom Metazoa; phylum Chordata; class Mammalia; order Carnivora; family Procyonidae; genus Potos; species Potos flavus. Next base: position 71,873,110 of record CM052896.1, read on the forward strand.
TTACCTTCCAAGGCAAAGGGGAGTTAGATTTGCTGATGAAATTAAGTTAATCAGCTGGCCTTGAGAAGCGGTGATGATCCTGGGTCATATGAGGTGGGCCCAGTATAATCAATCACAAGGCTTCTTGTCAATGAAAGACAGAAGCAGAAGAGGAGACCCAGAGAGGCGGTAGTGTGAGAAAGGGGCCATATGGCTGGAAGGGGGCCGTGAGCCAAAGAACGCAGCCAGCCTTGGCAGGGAAAAGGCGAGGAAGCAGATTTTCCCCTAGAGTCACCAGAAGGAATTCAGCCCTGCTGACACCTTGATTTTAGCCCCATGAGACTCCTTTTCACTTCTGAGCTCCCAAACTGGAAGATAATAGTAGTTTCCTCACACGTGCTTATCAGTACTCTGCTGAAGACTTGATGGGAACCCTCTTCAGATCTTTGGAGCTCGCTCTCTCTTTTTTTGCAGCCAGTCTCTCTGGTACTCTGCCCTGCGAATTCCAGCCACCTGAGTCTTCTCAAATTCTCAACTCTGTCTCCTTCACTCGGGGAGACTGCAGGGCTCGACCTAGCTTCCCCCTCTGTGCCACTGCCCGGAGACCCAGGCAGTAAGCCAGAGCGACCACAGACCTCATCTTTCTATTTCCCTTCAGAGATTACTGTTCTCTACCGCCTCTTGTCCAATGTCTGAAACTGTTGTTTCAGATATTTTGCCCAGTTTAAAAAAATGTTTAAGGCAGGCAGCGAATTTGGTTCCTCTTACTTCATCATGGCAGAAAGCAGAATTTGCAGGAGCCATACTTCAATCACAGATGGGCTGTTTTTCCCTGAACAAGTTCGTTAGCTTCTCAGACCTCACTTCCTCCAGTGATTTTTAAAAAAAATAGACTACTTTTTAGAGCAGTTTTAGGTTTATAACGAAGTTGAGTGGAAGTTAGAGGTTCCCCCACATACTCCCTGCCCCCACACATGCATAGCCTCCCACATTCTCAACATCCCCACCCGAGTGGGATGTTTGGTACAACCGGTGAACGTGCACTGACACATCATTACCACACAGGGTCCATAGTGTACAGTACGGTTCACTTTCTGTGTTGCGGATGCTGTGGGTTTGGACAAATATATCGTAACAGGTATCTACCATTATGGTATCATACAGAGCAGTTTCACTGCCGTAAAAATCCTCGGTGCTCCACCTTTTCATCTCTTCCCACATCCCCAACCCCTGGCAACCACTGATCTTTTTACTGTCTCCATAGTTTTGCCTTTTCCAGAATGTCATATAGGTGGAATCGTACAGTACCTTTTCTTTTTATTTTCTTTTATTTCTATTTATTTGAGAGAGAGAGAAAACATAAGTGGGGGGGAGGGGCAGAGGGAGAAGCAGACTCCCCACTGAGCAGAAAGCCTGACACAGGGCTCCATCCCAGGCCCCTGGGATCATGACCTGAGCCAAAGGCAGATGCTTAATTGACTGAGCCACCCAGGCACCCCAGTCTGTACCTTTTCAGATTGGCTTCTTTTAATTGGTAATATACACTTAAGCTTCCTCCGTGTCTTTTCATGGCTTGATACTCCATTGTCTAGATGTCTCACAGTTCATCCATTCACCCACTGCAGGATGTTTTGGTCGCTTCCAGGTTTGGGCAAGTATAAATAAGCTACAATAAATATCTGTGTGTAGGTTTTTGTGTGTGCATAACTTTCACCTCCTTTGGGTAAATATCAAGAAGCATTATTGCTGAATCGTAGGGCAAGAGTGTTTTTAGTTTTGTGAGAAATTGCCAAACTGTCTTCTAAAGTGGCATTCCCACCAGCAATGAATGGGAGTTCCTTTTGCTCCATATCCTCACCACCATTTGGTGTTGGAAATGTTCTGGATTGTGGCTATCCAGAATATCTCACTGTTGCTTTTAATTTGCAATCCTTGATGACGTATGGTGTGGAGCATACAAATCACATGCCACCTGAATATCTTCTTTGGTGAGGTATCTGTTAAGATCTTTGGCTCCTTTTTTGATCAGGTTGTCTGTTTCTTATTGTTGAGTTTTAAGTGTTCTTTATATATTTCGGATGACAGTTTTTTTTTCAGAGAAATGTCTTTTGCAAATAGTTTCTCTTAGTCTGAGGCTTATCTTTTCATTTTCTTGACAGTATCTTTCACAGAACAGAAAATTTTAAATTTAATGAAGTCCGGCTTATCGGTTTTTTCTTTCATGGATTGTGCCTTTGGTGTTGTATCTAAAAAGTCATCAGTAAATTCAAGGTCACTTGGATTTTCTCGTATGTTACCCTCCAGAGATATTATAGTTTTGTATATTACATGTAGGTCTGTGATGCATTTTGAGTGATTTTTTTGTGAAGAGTGTAAGGTCTGTGTCTAGATTGATTTTTTTTTTTTTTTTTTTTTTTGCATGCAGATGTCTAGTTGTTCCAGTACCATTTGTTGAAACCTCAAATGATCTTAGGTGATATTTATGTATGTATAATATAAATGTCGGCTGCATGGACTTGGAATTCAAATAGCAGTTAGTTCAAATACTCATCCCCAATGTCTCTGAGGATTCTCTGGAGCTTAGTCTCCTCTTGGTGTCCTCTGGTTGAGGTCTCGTTTCCAGCCACATTACAGGCCCTCAACTCAATGTTGTTTCTTTCTTGTCCTCACCTCATGCCCTCACTAGAGACTGCCTCAATCTCTTCTCTCTGAAGCACTACTCATCTACAATGTACGTGAGCAGATATTATCAAAGGAAGAGAGGCATGGAGGAGATGATATTTAGGGCAGAATGACCTAAATTGGATTTTGACATTTCTGAACTTAAAAATCCCTGGTCCATTCTTTTTTATGAAGAAATCACTCTGTATCTCTTCCTTTCAGACTGCAGTCTTGGCATTATGCTGGGTCCCTCTTGGGGTCACTGCTGACCCATGTGACATCTTTGTGCACATTTAGAAAAAAGCAGCTCTCCTTTAGCAGGCCTCGCAATTCACAGCTTGACAGCAGAAAGTGGGCCAGATTTCAACCCCAGTGCCTCCTCATCTTGCTTAGCCTTCATTCTTCCCTAACTTATTTGTCCTTAATCCCCCAAATTCTTGTTCTTTTCTTTTCTTCTCTAAAGATTTCATTTATTTATTTTACAGAGAGAGAGAGAGAGGACAAGCAGGGCGAGCAGCAGAGGGAGAGGGAGAAGCAGGCTCCCCACCAAGCAGGGAGGCCAACTCGGGGCTCGATCCCAGGACTCTGGGATCATGATCTGAGCAGAAGGCAGATGCTTAACCGACTAAGCCACTCAGGCGCCCCTTGTTCATTTCTTTTCTTTTTAAAGATTTTATTTATTTATTTGACAGAGAGCACGAGACAGTGAGAGAGAGAATGCACAAGCAGGGGTAGGGGCCGAAGGAGAGGGAGAAGCAGACTCCCCACTGAGCTGGGATCCCAATGGGGGTGCTTGATCCTAGTGCCCCAGGATCGTGACCTGAGCCGAAGGCAGAGGCTCAACCGACTAAGCCACCCAGACACCTCTCTTGTTCATTTCTTATAGAGCACTTCAGCGCTTCGTTTACTGGCTCGAAGCCATCCAAGTTATTCCCCAAAGTCTCATCTTCATAATTAATTTAAAAATGTGCTCCTAGGTTCTTAAAAAAGTTAAAAACAGAACAACGCTGCAATAGAGCAATTGCACCACTAGGTATTTACTCAAAGGATATAGAAATACTGATTCAAAGAGATACATGCCCCTGACGTTTATAGCTGTATTATCCGTAATAGCCAAATTCTGGAAAGAGCCCAAATGTCCAATGACTGATGAATAGATAAAGTAGATGTGGTATATATACATGAGAGGATACTACTCAGCCATAATAAAAGAATGAAATCTTGCCATTTGCAACAATGTGGATGGAGCTAGAGTGTATTATGTTAAGCAAAATCAGTCAAAGAAAGACAAATACCTTATGATTTCACTTGTATGTGGAATTTAAGAAACAAAACAGATGGAGCATAGGGGAAAAAGAAGACAGGCAAACCATAAAACAGATTCTTTTTTTTTTTTTTTTTTTCATAAAACAGATTCTTAACTATAGAGAACAAACTGAGGGTGGCTGGAGGGGAAGTTTGTGGGGGGATGGGCTAAATGGGTGATGGGTATGAAGAAGAAGGTATGGGTATCACTTGTGATGAGTACTGGGTGTTCTATTTAAGTGATGAATCACTTAATTGTATACCTGAAACTAATACTACACTGTATGTTAACTAACTGGAATTTAAAGATTTATTTATTTGAGAGAGAGAGTCCCAACTGGGGCTCGGGGCTCAGTCCCACAACCCTGAAATCATGATCTGAGCCAAAATCAAGAGTCAGTTGCTTAACCAACTGAGCCACCCAGGTGTCCCTTACCTAACTGGAATTTAAATAAAAACTTGAAAAAAATAAGGAAGAAAAAAAAAATTAAAATGTGCTCCTAAACTATAACAGCTTTAACTCTGGAAGGAACAAAGGGGTGTTAATTTTTTTCCCCTCACTATACATACATCATAATGATGGTGATAATAATGAAATAATGACTAACAGCCCTGAAGTAAATATGCTTAAGTTAGTATATGAAGGGGCGCCTGGGTGGCTCAGTGGGTTAAAGCCTCTGCCTTCGGCTCGGGTCATGATCTCAGGGTCCTGGGATCAAGCCCCACATCGGGCTTTCTGCTCAGCAGGGAGCCTGCTTCCCCTCCTCTCTCTGCCTGCCTATCTGCCTACTTGTGATCTCTCTCTCTGTCAAATAAATAAATAAAATCTTAAAAAAAAAAAAAAAGTTAGTATATGAAGAGAAATATGTTTTTCCAGGCAAATCAACGGTCCTTTTTTAACATGTAAGAGATTGCATATTATACCCATGTTTACTACAGAATAGAAACCAGAGTCTCTAAAGTGCTTTTCCCCTCTCCTTCCTCTAAAGTGCGTAATGCTCTCAAGATTAAAAATGCTTAACTCTGCAGATGCATTTTGCAAATGTATGTATGTGGCAGAAAGCCAGGAAGTTCCTGGAAGACAAAAGGATGTCAGTCTAGCTTTACAAAGCATATGTAATTGTCATAGTCATCACATTCTTGGACAGACCACGGGGAAGTAAGAGACGTGGGCCACATCTTTGACATAATGTATTTCTGCAATTCTAGGATATACTGACAGCATAGGAGGGAAACAAAAAAGGCAGTGTATTAAATGTTCACATCAACAATAACCTACATCCTGATTTCAAAAATTTATTTTTTTTTAATTTTCATTTATTTATTTTAACATATCACAATTATTTGCTTTTATGGCTTGGCTTTAACTAAAAATTTCTTTTTAAGATTCCAGCGTAGTCATCATACCGTGTTATCTTAGCGTCAAGTGTACAATATCTATGCATCACTCAATGCTCCTTATAATGGGTGTACTCTTTTTTTTTAAGATTTTATTTATTTATTTGACAGAGAGAGACACAGCGAGAGAGAGGGACACAAGCAGGGGGAGTGGGAGAGGGAGAAGCAGGCTTCCCGCTGAGCAGGGAGCCCGATGCAGGGGCTCGATCCCAGGACCCTGGGATCATGACCTGAGCCGAAGGCAGATGCTTAACGACTGAGCCACCCAGGAATCCCTAATGGGTGTACTCTTAATCCCCTTCACCTCTTTCACCCATCCCTCCCACTCACCTCCCTTCTGGTAATCATCAGTTTGTTCTCTGTAGTTAAGAGTTTGCTTTTTGGTTTGTCTCTTTTTTTCTTTGCTCTTTGTTAGCATAGTGCCTAGAACACAAGAGTGTCTACTGCTCTGCAGAAATTCAGAAGGAAAAAAAAAAAAAAGAAATTCAGAAGGAACTGCAAAAGAAAGGCTGGGGATTATTTACTCCTTGTATTATTCAATCTAACTCAACAAACATTTAATGACCATTTACTTTATACCAAGAATTGGGCTGGGAGCTGCTATAGGAGGAAATAAAGAAGAATGTTGGGATTATCTTGTCTTAGGAAAAGAGAGCAGATGAAAAATATTTAGTAAATTTAATTTTATTAACAAAATTTTGGGTTTAAATACTAATTATGTTTTATTTATCTATTTATTTAGATTTATTTATTTATTTATTTATTTATTTATTTATTTGACAGAGAGAAAGAGCACACACAAACAGGGGGAGCAGCAGAGGGAGAGGAAGAAGCAGGCTCTCAGCTGAGCAGGGTGTCCAATGTGGGGCTTGATCCCAGGACCTTGAGATCATGACCCAAGCCAAGGACAGACGGTTAACCCACTGAGCCACCCAGGCGCCCTGATGATGTTATATCTAAATTATCAAATACATTAAATTAATTAAACTAAATATGTTAAGTATGTTATGTTGCTCTAATATACCTATTTAGTTTAACGTATTGTTTTATATACATGACTTAGAGATAATTTTGCATTTGTTAATAATGCTAACCAAAGATTGCTTTATTTTTTAAATTAAATTTTTGTTTTTTTGAAGTAATCTCCCTGCCCAGTGTGGGGTTCCACCTCACAACACTGAGATCAAGAGTCGCATGCTCCACTGGCCCGGTGCTCCAAGAATGCTTTCTTTCTTTTTTTTTTTTTTTTTTTTTAGATTTTATTTTTTTATTAGAGAGACAGCACAAGCAAGGGGAGCGGCAGGCAGAGGGAGAGGGAGAAATGGACTCTCCACTGAGCAGGGAGCCCGATGAGGGATTCGATCCTAAGATCCTGAGATCTTGACCTGAGCTGAAGGCAGAGGCTTAACCAACTGAGCCACCTAGGCACCCCAGAATGCTTTCTTTTAAAGTGGCACTAAGCCAGTTTCCCCAAGAAAATTAAAATAAATGAATCAACTATAGAGTATACACCTTACCTCTAATTCCTGGGACTGAGGAGTAAATGAATCAATTAAGAAATACCTCTTACTTCTAAAATAGCAAACTTGAGATGTACTAGGACGTGGCAGGTCCTTGTTCCTGATGACAAGACTGAATGGCCCTGTAGGACACCTTAGGATTAGACATTATCCAGGTATGTGTCATAGCCAGGCTCCAAGATGGCCCCCAGGATCCTTGCCTCTGATAACTGCAGGCCTGGCCAAAATCTGATTGCGTCCTCATGAAAGACTCCGAGGAAGAACTTCCTGGCCAAGTCCTTTCCAAATTCCTGACTCAGAGAAACAGTGAGAGAGAAAACATGATTATTGTTGCTTTAAGCCACTACATTTTAAGATAAATTGTTACTGATCCAGAATGCATTGAGATGATGTCAAGTCACTGAAGGGTATTAAGCAGAGAAGTACATAGTCAGACTTGCATCTTAGAAGTGATGCCATCTGTGGCGTGGAAGTTGGGAAACTAAAGCCAGGGCACTAGTTAGGAAGCTATCATACATCCAGATTTGATGTGGTAGGGACCAAAACTGAGTGGCAAACAAGCTGGAGGTTAGAGAAATGGGTCAAAAAGTGTCTATAAGGGGCGCCTGGGTGGCTCAGTCAGTTAAACATCTGCCTTTGGCTCAGGTCATGATCTCAGGGTCCTGGGAACGAGTCTTGCTTTGGGCTCCCTACTCAGCCAGGGTCTACTTTTCCCTCTACCTACCCCTGCTCATGATCTCTCTCTCAAATAAATAAAAATCTTAAAAAAATAAAGAACTGTTTATAGAAGATAGGATCGCCTCCGTTAAGTGACTGATGGGCTATGGAAGGAAAGGTAAGAGACTAAAATGGTTTCTGTGTTCTTTTTTTTTCCTTCTAGAATCCTGGTGTAATACCCAGCTCTGACTACTTGCTGAACTATAGAACTTTGTAGAAAGGTTAATCCATTTACCCTCCAGATCTACTCTTCACACTTTTTTTTTTTTTAAAGATTTTATTTATTTATTTGACAGAGAGATCACAAGTAGGCAGAGAGGCAGGCAGAGAGAGAGGAGGAAGCAGGCTCCCCGCTGAGCAGAGAGCCCAATGCGGAGTTCGATCCCAGGACCCTGAGATCATGACCTGAGCTGAAGGCAGAGGCTTTAACCCACTGAGCCACCCAGGTGCCCCATACTCTTCACACTTCTTCACCCTGCTCTGTAGAGTGACTGGCCCATATGGTTTGTTCAGTATCTCTGACTTCCAGTTGGGTTCACCCAATGAGGATCTCCAGCAGAGATTAGAGGAAGAAAAAACAGTGAAGGTGGTGTTATAATTGTCCAACATCATCCCTGAAAGGTCGCCTTGTGCAGCCTAGGTCCCTTGACCATAGGTCACGCTCCTCATCTGGCAGGCTCTACATCTCTCTGGACAGTGTGCTCCCTCCCTGGCCAACAGGTAGGACTAGCCCTGATACGGTTATCCCCAGTGGTCTCCCTACACACTGCACACACTTGTGTAAATTGTACCTTTATTGAGTTATCCTCATGTGAGTGTACAGTTTCCTCCTGACTTAGATACATTTTTTAAAAAGATTTTATTTATTTATTTGAGAGAGAGAGCACGAGCAGGGGAGGAGCAGTGGGAGAAGGAGAAGCAGGCTCCCCAGAAAGCAGGGAGCCCGATGAGGGGCTTGACCCCATGACCCCAGGATCATGACCTGAGCCAAAGGCAGACGCTTAAGCCATTGAGCCACCCAGGCTTGATAGAAGCAATTTACCAAGCTATCATTGGCTATAAATATCCAATTATAAATTAGCTTATGAGATTGCTTTCCAATGTATAACTACCTAAGGTTGTGCTTGGAGGGAATGAGACATAAAACAAATAAATCTCCATAGAGATAAAAAAAGAAACAATACAACACAACCAAAAGAGCAAGGAGTGTGAGACCCCGGACACCTTAGCTTGAGTTCCAAATCAACAGTTCACAACACTTTGGGTCTCATTTTTCTCATCTGTAAAATAGGAGTTTTAAAATAGATTAGTGGCTTTCTTTGTTTCTTTTTAAGGTTTTATTTCTAAGTACTCTCTACACCCAACATGGGGCTTGAACTCACGACCCCGACGTCAAGTCACCTGCTCTTCTGACTGAGCCGGCCAGGTGCCCCTAGATCAGTGGCTTTCAATCTGTATTTCACAAAACGTCACAGTTCCGAGCAGTACCTCAAGGTCCACCAACCTGGGAGGGGAGAGATCCAGAGAAAGGACAGCAAGAAAGAGACAGACCCTACCCCTACTTCACCCTACTTCAACCAAGGCAACTCTGTTGTCTGCTTTATATGGAACAAAGTAACCAAGGATGTGACTGACGGTTCCAAATCAAAGACAGGTACTTGATTTTAGAGACTTCGGAGGTCACGGAGGCAAGACTGGGTATTTTAGCTGCCAGTCCTCTAGGGAAAAGTGGGCTTTGGGCCGTGTGTGTGTGTGTGTGTGTGTGTGTGTGTGTGTGTGTGTGTTTAAAGAGCAGTATGGGATATCTGCCCTTTGTGTGCATTCAACTGGGCGGGGAAGGACTTCCTCCTTCCCTCTTCTAGGACCCATTGCAGCTATCTGCGTGTGTGTGGGGGGCAATCCAGGGCAATGCTGGGGGCGATGGAAACTAGTCCAAATCTGAGTCTCTATACCCTCAGCAGAGACCAGTAGGCAAGCAAGAGGAAGACTGGGTCCCAACCCGAGGCTGCCCCCTGGAGTTCATGATGGTGTTACAGAGAAGAATTCTGGGGAAGGAAAAAAAAGACGCGTTCCTGGGATTGGTATGCGTGTGTGCGTGTGTGTGTGTGTGTGTGTGTGTGTGTGTGTGTGTGGTAGAGTTGTTTAGTTTTAATATTAAAGGGAATAAGATTCTATTTGGGACCCCTATCTGGTAGAAGCGGCACACACTCATGACATATTGACAGAGCATGGGCAGAGAATAGGTGCTCAGTAACTGGGGAATAAATGAACGCATGGATCAATGAAAAGTGGATGAATTCTGGGTTATACTGCACTAGAAGGTAAGAGTTCTGTTTTTAAACACGTGTGTGAAAAGCAGTGAGCTAGTTCACATTAGAAGTCCAGTTAGCTGTAATGGCCAACAAGTTTGGGCATACCTGTTCTTGGTGGACCCCTGCAGGTCCTTCAAGACATCAGGAAGGGCTACTGGCTACTGGCAAAAGCAGGAAAGGAAAAATAGTAGAAAATACAAATCTCAAACGATGCACGTTTTTCTGTCGTTGGCATTTTCTTTCTTTTAGGGTTCAAAAGTTCAAAGAAAGATTTCAATGATTTAAAGCTGCAAAATAGTCACTAGATTTTTTTCAACTTCTTATTTTGCAATAATTACAGGTTCACAGGAAGTTGAAAAACTAGTATGGAGAGACTAGTGCATATTAGAAACTGTGTACCTTACAACAAAAGATATTTTTTAAAATGTAAAATCCAGTTAAATATTTTGGGGTTACTTTATTACATTTAGTTATTCTTCCAACATGATGATTATTTTAGAAATTGGGATGGGGCGCCTGAGTGGCTCAGATGGTTAAGCGTCTGCCTTCGGCTCAGGTCATGATCCCAGAGTCCCAGGATCGAGTCCTGCATCGGGCTCCCTGCTCAGCGGTGCGCTTGCTTCTCCCTCTGCCTCTGCCTCTCTCTCTTTCTCTGTCTCTCATGAATAAATAAAATCTTAAAAAAAAAGAAATTAGGATCTAGCAGATAATTGATCACATTTAAATGGCATCTCAGACACAGATTAAGGAATCAAGTTGGTTCCAAAAAAAAAAAAAGTTATTGCTCTCTCTTTCAGAGAATAAGCCTTCAGAAAAAAGTCACTCGGTAGAGAAGTTACAGAGAGAAAGCGTTACATTTACAGTGTTTCAGAAATTGGAATCCTTCGTGAAACCATTAGCTGCGGGGCTCTCTGGAAGGTAACCAGTAGAGGGCACTCCAGGCTTCACAGACTGCAGAAAACGCTCGTGGATCCGCCTTCATCTTTTCTTCATGTTATTATGAGCTTGCCTCTTGGATAATTGCAGAGTAGTTTTCTTGGTGACAAAACCCCAAACTTCTGAACTCCCAAATAGTCATGTTAACATTACATGAATAATTTAAAAGTAATCCAATGTTCTTGCATCAATGTTGCCCCATTACTCAACTTCTTTGAATCAGTAGCTTAATGATACAGGATTCCAGGAGATAACATACCCATGATTATCAGGATTTCTTGATCCTGGACGCTCTTGCCCGAATCCACATACATTGCCTGAATCCAAATGCAGTGCAGATCTATTTCTACATCAGCCTCTAAATAAAAACACCAATGTGCTTTGAGCAGCTTGGCAGGAAAGAAAATCATGCTCTTTTTCACCTTTTCTAAACAGTGTACAAAATAGGATTATAATTTTCCCCATAAACATGCAGACATAACTAGAACTTCAGCAAAAAGAAACCAATGTGTGCTTTAGAAATTCCTCTGAAAGCGGGAAGAAAACTATGCCAAAAACTTAGCACTCCTCAGGTACTTACACACAATCTCATTTCATGCTCCTACTAACATGCCTACCTGGGGAAACAGAAGTTGCTCAACGACATCCAGATAGTTCAAGGACATCCAGAAGCACACCCAGATGTTCCTGGTTCCCTGTGCCTGTTTTTCCGGTCGGGGGAGCTCCCTGATCTGTACTGAGTCACTCTGCCATGACTCGTCCTGGCACTTTCTGGGAATGTGTTCCACAGTGAGGTTCATGTTCAGTGATTTCTGATTATTTATATTTTGGAATCTGCCTGTTGCTTACAATATGCCATCTGTTGTTACGAAAGTGCCCCGAACTGTGGTAATAGAGGTTTAAAAAAAAAAAAGAGAACTTTTTTGTAAGGGCTGAATGGTGGGAGAGGAGGGCTGGGCGAGGGCAATGAAGGGAGATCTTTGTTTTTCACTCTGTATGCTTTTGTAATGTTTGAATGTTTTATGATTAGAACATATTCATGTATTCCTTTTTTTTAATAAAAAAGGAAAAAAAGAAACTTCTCAGGAAAATATGAAGAAACAATGTAGGAACAGCCACAGTGTGGTATTTTTTTATGATATATTTATGATATGTGTATAGTAATTTGAAGATAAAGACCTCTTTTGAGAGAGGAAAAAAGAGGACCAAGATTTCATTATACGGCTATTTTCTTCTCTTCGTCCCTCACACCCTACACACAGAAACACAAACAAAAGCCTCTTATTGTTTGCCCTGATGGAACAATGATGACTAAGTGAATAAATCATCCAGTCACCAAAACTTCATCCCCTGTCATTTGACACCATGTAGGGAATACTATGTTGGAAATGTGCAGCTGTTTGAATCCCGAGAAGCACCACCCCTGGAAGTTAGAGGGTCTGAAGAACAAGAAAGAGCTAGTCAATACTACTAGTCTCTAAATGAACTACGGCTGTCTCATTTAAACGGTGGTGCCGTTAATTTGACGGTGAGAGGGGTAAAAATACGCATTGCCCTTTCTTCTCCGTAACTCCAGCACAGACTGTCTTTATAATACGTTGAAGGAAATTAGTTTGAAAATTTTACGGTTAAATTTGTAATCTAGGGCCTGTTAAATTCATTCACGGTCCTGTAAACAACTCTGAAATAAAACCTGTACCAGTACACTGAAGTACTGTGGGGTTAATTGTTAGACAGGAAAAGGGCTTATTAATCTCCCCCTGATGATTCAGGATCTGCTGAGAAGAGTTTACCGCAGAGAAGCACGACCACGGGAACAGAGCACGACACTTCCCCCTCCGTTACTCACACTGCTTTTGAAACTATTAAAACTGGAGCTTTGTGAAAGCTCTCTTTATTCTAGTTATTCTGGCAAAAATCCCCTCCTTAGGTGGCAAGAGCACCTTAAACTTCTTTTCAACTTCCAGCAGTCAGTGCCCTGCTTTCCCTGTCACCGCCCGAATAATCGGAATAATCGGAACGGTTTATGCATTCATCAGTGCCTCCTGCATAGGGCAAATTTTGTGCGTATATACATACATAATGTATTACATGCACATACGTGTGTATATGTGAGTGTATGCACATATATGTGGGTGTATACACAATAAACACATTTATGTATATGTATACATAGATGTATATATTCATATGTTCTGTCTTAAGAAACTGAGGGCCCATATAGCAGATTTTCCTTTTGCTGGACTTTTCTCTCTGGTCCTTTAGAAATCACTGAGGGGAGGTGTATGGGTGGCTCAGTTGGTTGAGTGCGTCTGCCTTCAGCTCAGGTCATGATCTCAGGGACATGGGATGGAGCCCCGCTCCCTGCTCAGTGGGGAGTCTGCTTCTCCCTTTCCCTCAGCAGCTCCCCCGTTTGTATTCTCTCGCACTCTCTCTCAAGTAAATAAATAAAATCTTTAAAAGAAAAATCACCAAGGGGCGCCTGGCTGGCTCAGTCAGTGGAGCATGGGACTCTTGATCTCGGGGTTGTGAGTTCGAGCCCCACATTAGGAGTAGAGATTACTTAAATATAGAAATCTTTTTAAAAAATAAGTAAAAAATTTAAAAAACTGAGTTACTGCCTAACAGGCTTGTTCTTCATAAATTTTAAATGTAATCATATGTATAAGATAGAGTTCATAAGCCAAGAAGATTTGCTGCAGTCATTGTGACTATGTTCTGTTCACCTATTTGATATTTTTACTTCATTCTCTTGGTTCTTAAGACTTTTTGGTAAATATGCTCTTTTGGGGGAGTTTCTTAATCCATCGATTTAGGTTACTTCTTATTTTTTAACAGTGCGGAAACGTATTATTTTACAGAACAAGAAGTTCAGAGGTGGGGCGGCTTTGGAGTTGGTTGATTTGGTGTCTCAGTGTTGTCAAGGACACGGATTCTTTCCATTTGTTCTCTGGCCATCCCAACTGAATTGGCTTTTGTCCCCTAGCTTGTCCCTTCCCGGTCTCCTCTGCAACTTCGCTTCTTGATGGTTATTCTTGGTTCTTTTTCTGGTTTCCTTACCTAAGGGAGTTTTGCCCCAGGAGATCTAAGGCTTTGCACCTCTAGGCTAACCTCCACCCTGTTCCTCCAGAAGGTTAACCTGATCTGACTCCAGCTGGCATAGCTCTGAGGCCCCCAGCCCCTCTCCCAGCCTGGTCTTGAGAATTAATTTGCACCTTGAATTAAAAACTGTAAGCAGCTAAAGGGTGGGATTCATTGTTTCTTCCTCATTACCTCTGCTCCTAGCCCTACTGGGTGTCCAGCATACCCGGATGCTTTGCCTCTGGCTTGGAAGTCTCCCGAGTTTCACACTAGCCTCCTCAGGAATAGTCCCTCTCCCGGGGAAGTCACCCATTCAGTGGCCTCCCCTTTCACTTCTCTGTAAGTGATTTTCTTTACCTACCTAGGAAGAGGATCAGGTCACAACCTATTGGGCTTGTCACTTGAAAGTTGTCATGACTTTGACTTGAACATGCCCCAAGCTGAATGCCCCATCCCTTCCCTCCTCAGACTTGTCATTGTGTAGATGCTGTTAACATTTGTTATTCCACTTAAATATGCTAAGAACTGAAAAAGCTAAGAACTGAAAGTGGGATTATTTTCAGTGCAAGCCACTTTTTAAAAAAAGTACAGGGATCAGAAAGGAAGATGAAAAATTGCTGGGGCCCACATTTAGTTATGAGACTATGTAAATAAGAGTTAAGAGGAAAACAACAGCTTTAGCACCAAAGGGGGAAGTGCTAAATTTCAGAATAGGATGAGACAGGACAATTAAATGCAATGTGTGGGTTTTTTCCTTTTTTCTTTTTGAAGTCTAGACCTTTTTTAAACCTGTGGAGGGTATTATTGGGATAACTGGGAATATTTGAATATGGCCTGTATATTAGATAATACTAGTGCATTTAGGTTAAATTTCCTGAGTGAGACACTCATTCTGCAGTTATGGAGGAGGGATGTCCTTCTTCTTAGGAAATACACACTCGAGTATTTGGGGATGAAGAGTCACAGCGTCTGTAATTAACTCTTAAATGGTTCAGCAAGAAGTTAAGAATTAAAAGCAGAACGAGGGAAAACAAATGCAGTGACATTCTACTGATACCTCTAACGAAACAGCATTTGGTGTTCACCGTACCACTTGTAACTCTTCTGTACGTTTGAAATTTTTCAAAAGAAAAAGTTGGGGGAAAGCTGTGACTGGTAATGAAAAATCACTCTTCTGATTCAAGGACTCTGTGTGTGTGAGTGTGTGTAAGGGTTATCATGGTTTAATTTATATTTAGAAATTTTGGAGGTATAATCATTCAAGAAAGCAGATGTGATCATTGTCTATTTAAAACTAATAACAGTTTGAACTGTTCTAATGGGTGGAAAGGCTGCTTAGGAATGTTGCTTCCTGAAGGCGGGGGTTGTGTCAATCCCCTCCCTGAAGGCCTCCACCACTTGGCGGCAAGCCCAGTTGGCTGGACATGTGCCCCATGAAGAAACTGGGCCACATGTCTCCCTGTGTTCAGATATAGGCATGGTGCTCTTGGTCCTGCCCCACGCACTGGGTCACCACTGGAGGTGGGAAGTAACACGTGGCTCCTGCCAGTTGTCAAGCTCTGTCCTAAGCTTTCACATACATCCTGTCCCTCCTTCTGCACAGCCTCCTGGTGAGGTAGGAATTATCATTCCCAGCCACAGGGGAGAAAACAAAGCTCAAGAGTGATGAAGTTTTAGCCCCAAGTCATAAAACTAGGGAACCATCAGAGCTGAGATTCAAACCACGTCTTTCCACACAGAAAACCTAACCCTTGTTATAAAATTGGTCTCCGACTCCACACTGCCCTGACTGGAGCACGAGGCACGAATTTTGGATAGCTTACATATGATCCACCTGGTTGTGGAGCCAAAGCGCCTTTGCTATGGAGAAGCTGGAGGTCGTGTAAGTCTGCACCCATTGAGCTGGGGGTTATCCGGCTTCCAGAGCTGGCCTCGATGTTGTTGACTCAAGTCAAGTCAAACATTTTAGCTGAATTCTTTCCTGCTTGAGGGCACAGTATTAACAGCTCTGAGGGGCTCTGCTTTAGCAGCTGGACTTCAGTAGAGGAATCCACGCCAAGCTGGCTTTCTCACCTCTCTTTAAGTTGGCAACATAAGGGTTTTGTTTTTGCTTTTCGGAAAGTGACTCAGGACTTAATTTCCCGAACTTCAGTGATCTGGCTTCCTACTGCTGATCCTCCAGGTCCAGTAGTTCTTCACTTTTGCAGTGTTCATTCTTTTCTTTTTAAAAATATAATTGAAAGTAGATGTGGGTTTTGTTTTTCATTTTTTTTTTTAAAGATTTTATTTATCTATTTGACAGAGAGAGAGCCAAGCACGGAGAGCGGCAGGCAGAGGGAGAGAGAGACTGATGTGGGGCTCGATCCCCAGGTCTCAGGATCATGACCTGAGCCGAAAGCAGAAACTTAACCGCCCTTTGTTTTTCATTTTTTCTCTTCCAAGGAAAGGTTTTTTTTTTTTAATTTTAAAAGTAACATTTTTATCCAATCAAAATCTATAACAAGAGCTGCTATTTATTGATGTGGCAGAAATTGTACTAAGTGATTTATAAGTTTTATATCATTTGCCTCCTGCAACAACCTCGTGGGTAGGTACTCTTCTGAGGGGAAGTTAGTACCTTGCCCAGGTCACTCAATGTCTAGGTGGCAGAGGTAGAGCTAGGGCTGGAACTCAGGTCTAGCTAATAGCAGAGTCCATGTTCTTAATTACAGCTGCCTCCCAATTATAAAAACGTATGTGTTTATTGAAAAATAATTGGAAAATACAGAAAGTCTGAAGAAATAAATTCTCCTGAAATCCTGTCTGCTGAAATAAACCACCAATAACAGTATTTTCAACCTTTTCTCTGCATATATATCTTTTGCATATATATAATATATATTTTCATACAATGTTAACTGAAAAACAGGGAAGGAAACTATACTGAATAATTCTACTTTTAAAAATATCAATAAATAGGACTATTAAGCCACGTTCATCATATGGGTTTTTTTTGCTTGTTTGTTTTGTTTTTCTTAAAGATTTTTATTTATTTGAGGGGCACCTGGGTGGCTCAGTGGGTTAAGCGTCTTCCTTGGGCTCAGGTCATGATCCCAAGCTCCTGGGATGGAGTTCTGCATCTGGCTCCCTGCTGAGCAGGGAGTCTGATTCTCCCTCTGCCACTCCCCCTCTCCACTACCCTCTCGTGCGCGCTCGCTCTTTCTTTCTCTCTCTCTTTTGCACGCGTGCGCACGCAAAAATAAATAAAATTTTTTCTTAAAGAGAGTGAGTGGGGGGGAGAGGCAGAGGGAGAGGGAGAAGAAGGCTCCCCACTGACCAGGGAGCCTGACCAGGACACTGGGATCACGACCTGAGCCCAAGGAGACACTTACCTACCTAGCCACCCAGGTGCCCCTCATCATGTCTTTTTAATCTAACAGGATGTAATGAGTATTTTCCAATATCATTAAATATTACTCAAAAACATGATTTTTAATGGCCATAATATTTCATTATGTAAATTTCCTATCATTTAATCTTTATGTTGATACCTTTTCTTCTATCATAAATAAAATTGTGGTAAACATCTACATATAGTTTTGTTCTATTCTAATGAATGGTCAAATATATATTGAGCTCCTAGTATGTGCTAGCTACTATGCTAGGTATAAGAGAGTCAGTGGTGAGCAAAAGAGGCACCGTCTCATCCTTTAGGGAGTTAGCAATCTAGTGAAGGAGATTTAATCCACATTAATCCACTGATCACAAAAAACCCTGTAAAGACATACTGTGATAATAAGGAAAGGCACACGTTGCTGAGAGCATGTACCACCAGAGAGTCTGCCCTCATCTGGGGGATTACAGAAACCTCTCCAAGGAAGTAATAATGGGCTTGAGATCTGAGTGAAAAGTAGGAATTAGCTGGTCAGGGACGCTGGACAAGAGCATTCTAGGCATGGGAACAGAAGTGCAAAGGTCCTATAACAGGAAGCAGCACGGGGCACTCGAGGAGCAGTCAGCACAGTTGGAGTAGATGTAGCCTGGAAAGCAAGAGGGTATAGGAGCTAGACAGGTAGGGGAAGTAGCAAAAGAGTTGGGGTTGATGCCTACAGGCCTCACTGAAGCTCTTTTTCTTTTTTTTTTTAAGATTTATTGATCGACCAATTTTAGAGAGTGTGAGAGAGAGAGAGAGACCACATTCACGCATGCACATGCAAATATAAGCCAGGGCATGGGGGTGGGGAGTAGAGGGAAAGAATCTCAAGCAGACTCCCTACTGAGCACGGAGCCCACTGCAGGGCTCCATCTCATGACCCTGAGATCATGATCTCAGCCAAATCAAGAGTCAGCCTCTTAACCGACTGAGCCACCCAGGCGCCCCTCATTGAAGAGCTTGATCTTTATCTTTATCCTAAAATGTAAAAAGATTGAAGGATTGTAAACAGGATGAACTCTGAGTTGGGAAATATTCCTCTCCTTGCAGTATGGAGGACATGCGGAGATACAGCATGAGGAAGCTTGTGAGAAAGCTTGACAGTAATCCTGGCAAGAGATGATGGCAGCCTGGGCCAGGGGCACATGAAGAGGTGAACACACCTGAGAGATCTTCTAGAAGATAAGATTTGGAGGACTGGTGATGGATTGGTTAAGGAAGTGTGAGGGAGGCGCGCCTGGGTGGCTCAGTGGGTTAAAGCCTCTGCCTTCGGCTCAGGTCATGATCTCAGGCTCCTGGGATCGAGCCCCACATCGGGCTCTCTGCTCAGCAGGGAGCCTGGTTCCCACTCTCTCTCTGCCTGGCTCTCTGCCTACTTGTGATCTCTCTCTCTGTCAAATAAATAAAATCTTTAAAAAAAAAAAAGGAAGTGTGAAGGAGGAGGAGGTGTTGGACTGCCGGCTGGTTTCTGAGTTACAGAACTAAAGGCACCGACTTCAATCGGCAACATGGACAAAGAAGCAAGTTTGTGGGAGGTAGTACCCTCACGAAGCTGGGTTAGGAAATATTTTTCTTCTTTTGCCAAGAACCAATTTTTATAATCTTGGTTTAATTTAAAATTTAGGAGTTTAATTTCCACTTTTTGGGAATTTCCTAAGTTACTTGCCATTATGAATTTCTAATTTCACTCCATTGTGATCAGACAACCTATTTCATTTCAATCCACTGATTCAAACCAGAAAGGCAAAGATAATTCTTTCTTTTGTTTTCCCTTTAATCTTCTGGGACTCAGCATGGCACATGGTGGCAGTTAATAGAAGAACCAAAGTATTGGGGCGCCTGGGTGGCTCAGTTGGTTGGGCGACTGCCTTCAGCTCAGGTCATGATCCCGGAGTCCTGGGATCGAGTCCCACATCGGGCTCCCAGCTCCGTGGGGAGTCTACTTCTCTCTCTGGCCTTCTCTCCTCTCATGTGCTCTCTCACTCTCTCTCTCAAATGAATAAATAAAATCTTAAAAAAAAAAAAAAGAAGAAGAACCAAAGTATCATCCCATAGATGAGTTTACTGGTTGTAGGGGAAGACATAACTGTAATGGGAGGGATCAGACTGTGATCATCTGACCACACTGATCAATTATGAACTCACTATCAGTGGGACAACCAGATAGTGTGTAGTGGGTGCACTTGATGTGATGCAGTACAAAGGACACGGAATCACCTAAGAAGTATTCCTATCAAAAATGTTTAGCCTGGGAGTGCCTGGGTGGCTCAGACGGTTAAGCCTCTGCCTTCGGCTTGGGTCATGATCTCTAGGTCCTGGGATCGAGGCCCTCGTTGAGCCCCATGAGGAGCCCCCCAGCTCAGCAGGGAGTCTGCTCCCTCTCCTTTCCCCCTGCGTGTGCTCTCTCTCTCAAATGAATAAATAAAAAAATATATTTATTAAAAAAGAATGTTTAGCCTGAGTCTAACCAACCTTTTAGATCTAACTGCCAGCTTATAGGAAATGCAGGGAATAGGGAAACAAGGGAAATGACATCAAAGGAAACCATCAGACAAATCCAGAAGGTGGGACATTCTACAAGACATACTGAGTTTCTTCCACAAGTCAGTGGCATTAAAAGAAGAAAAGAAAAAAGGTTTCTGGACACTGTTCTAGATTATAGGAGGCTTAAGAAGAACAAAAACCAAGGGTAATATGTGGACTTTGTTGGAGAGTGGTTCAGCTACACAAGCTGTAAAAAGACATTTTGGGGACAATTAGGGACATTTGAATACATATCAGATATTAGATTATATTAAGAAAACATTCATTTGTTGGGTGCAATATTGGTCTCTCTTTGATACACGGCCAGGGCGCAGAATCTCAGGGACAGGCCCAGGGGGACTAAGCAGCAGACCTGGGTGTCTACAAGACCAAACAGTAGGCATAATCTCCCTGGATTTATCTCAGCAGTGAGGAGAAAACCTCTGCTCCAGGAACATAGCTGGATAAGAAGTGGCTGCTCAGGATCTGATGTCTAAAAATTATGGATGGTAGGTCTGGAATTCATAAAAATTCCAGTAAGCCCAGTAGTTTCTTAGAAAGCAAGTGAATTTCACTGCCATGAAGATTGTTCAAGAGCCCCCAGGGATCCAATGTTATGACCGATTATTCTAAATAAATCAATAATAAGTAGCTCATGTGCTGTCCTACTTTTCAATGTGTTCTATGTCACTGTCCAGGAAGAAATGAACCCTTCCTGTTAGCATTCTTGGTAAAACTTCAGCTTTGGTCAGTTCTCTTTCACAGCTCCTTCTTCCTGTCCGCATACACAATGTGGGGATATGAAAGTCTGCACTAGTAAATGGGATTCCTTATTTTGCTTTAGAATAGGCTTATGTATCCTGGGAGCTGAATTTCCTGCTACCTTAAAAAAAAAAAACCCAAGCAGTTGCAATGGTTTGGATTTTGTCTATTTTGTTTTCTATTAATGTAACTATTTGTAGAATTTATCTTGCTATTTTATCTAATTATCATCCTAATGAAATAAACCAGAAATTGGACATCAAGATCACTACAGTTTAGATGGCCACCTACCTAGTTCCACTGATCTTGGTCCAGGAATACTGTGGGAAGTAAGGTCCATGAGTCTTTATTTAGATCTCACTTCTCTTATCTTGATGCAGAGCTTGCAGCCTGGATGCTACATAACATTTCTAAGTATTGGAGAAAAGAGGAAAGGAGGGCATTTACATTTATTGAGTAGCTCATATTGGCCAGGCATTATAGTATTTCACCTATGTTCACTCACTTACTTGGGGATGAATATAAAGTAATAGTTAAGAGGGCTGGCTCTAAAAAATGAAATCAGAGAGAGAGAGAGAGAGAGATCGGGAGGGAGGGAGGGAGGGAGGGAGACGTGTAGGGGGAAGAAGGGATATAAAACTGGAAAATGTTAACAATTATGGAATTCAAATGGACGGTATACAGGTACTCTGTACTACTTTTTTTTTTTTTTAAGATTTTATTTATTTGTTTGTCAGAGAGCAAGAGAGCACAAGCAGGCAGAGTGGCAGACAGAGGCAGAAGGAGAAGCAGGCTCCCCACTGAGCAAGGAGCCCGATATGGGGCTTGATCCCAGGATGCTAGGATCATGACCTGAGCTGAAGGCAGACACTTAACGACTTGAGCCACCCAGGCACCCTGGTACTCTGTACTATTATTCAACTTTTAAATTTTTTCACAATTATGGGGCACCTGGTTGGCTCAGTCAGTGGAGCATGTGACTCTTGATCTCAGGGTTTTGAGTTCAAGCCCCACGTTGGGCATAGAGATTACTGAAAAGAAAATATTTTTTCACAATTAAAAAAATTTTTCTCAAACACTTAAATGTAGCTATCATATGACCTAGCATATAACTACTCAATATATAGCCAAGAAATGAAAACTTACATCTGTACACAAGGAAACTTGTACACAAATGTTCTGATTTATGATAGCCAGAAAGTGGAAACAACCCAAGAGGCCATCAACTGATGAATGGATAAACCAAAGTGGTATATCCATAGCATAAAAAGGAATGAAGTTCTGATATATGCAATGACATGGATAAACTTTTAAAGAATTATGCTAAGAAATCAATCACAAAAAACACATATATTATGATTCCATTTATAGGAAATGTCCAGAATAGGCAAATCTCTAGAAACAGAAAGCAGATTAGTGGCTGCCTAGGGCTGAAAGTAGGATGTTGAGGTGGAGTGATTGTGAATGGGTATGGGGTTTCTTTTGGGGCCTAGGGGATAAGAATGTTCTAAAATTAGATCGTGGCGATGGTTACATAACTGTGACTATACTAAAAACCACTGAATTATACACTTTAAATGGGTACATTATATGACATATGGATTATATCTCAACAAAGTTGTTTAAAAAAGAGGACAACAGGTCAAGACTGCCTGGGTTTGGATCTTGTCTCTATCACTTTCTTTGTCATGTAACCTTGGGCAAATTATTTAAACTTTAGGCTACAGTTTCTAAACTAAATACAGGAATAATAGCACCACTACTAGCCTTGTTTGGAGGAATAATCTGTAAGATAATCTATGTGAAGTGCCCACAGTAAGTTCTCAATAAATGTTAGCGATGATGATGATGATGGATCACCCAACAACCCTAGAGTTTGGTACTATTCCCATTTTTCAGATGAGGACTCTGAAGCCCACCAAAGTTAATACTTTGTCCAAAGTCATGCTCCTAATAGGTAATAGGAGCAGGTATTCTGATGATACATGACTCTAAAAGCCAGGCTTTTCGACCATGATTCTTTTGCCTGCCAGAGTAGATGTATCTTTTGCAGTATAATATGCATTTATAGAAGGTGCTTTAGCAACTATGTAACTGCATGCGAGAAATTAAATATGCTAAAAAAAACACATGTCTAATTTTGACATAGCCTTTGATGCCAAAGTGATATTATTTAATATCCCCCAAACTGCTCTAGCTCGATCCTCTGACATAAAGTAGATCAATAAGATGACAATTTGTCACTGTGCAAAACAAGCAGACTTCCCCTCTATCCATGTGGTATCTCTGAATGGCCCTGGGCTATTTTTACAGCCAGGTTAATGGAATTAATCAAGTATTTTGTAGGTCCAGCATGGAACACTTCCCACCTTGTGTTATGGCTATTTACAGATATTTCTTCTCTTCTCAGCCCAGCTCCTTTAGGGCAGTGAAAGATGCTAAACGTAGAATGTATTCACTCAATTGTTTTTGAACAAGTGAGTGAATGAACAAAAAGATGAACAATTACATGCGAGCCACGCACTTCAACAGTCACTGGCTCTAATGCTGGCGATATACTTCCCTACAGATTGTACACTTCATGCTAAGGGCCGGATGGAGAATAAGATTTACAGCTAAAGAGATCAGGTAGTCATCCGAGAATTGGACAAAAAGTCCTAATAATCCTTACTGATTAAGCTATAAATGGAACTACCACATATTTCCAAAAGTACTGAAAATTCCCATTTAATCGCCTCCCTCTTTACCCCACTCCCCAAACCATACACATGTACACAGCTGGGATTTTCCTGTTTCTTCCTTAAATTTGTTAAATGATGCCTGATTAAGGTTAACAATCTAGTGTAGAGCGCACTAGAGCTGTATTTAAGTGGTACACACTGTGAAAAGTCTTCCGGCTACCATGGGAAACCAGCCTAGTTGAGTATGGCCTGCTTCAGCCAACTGGACCTGAGTTTTTTACACCTTCCTGGATGGCATTTTCATATGTGGCACTCAGGGCTGTATCTGGCATATCCTAAGCATTTAGTAAATGTCTGCTGCGTGAATGACTGGAATTGCCTGCTTTTCTTTGGCTCCTATTCATCTTGCCCACGTTTCGTATTAGAATTCTCATTTTCCTAGGTACAGATTTGAGTTCCACTGTGGGGACTAGGGACAAGGCTTTAGATGAAAAAATAAGAGGGATATTTGAAAATCAGTCCAATTAGAGAAAGAGGAAGGTGAAGGGATTTATAAAAGACGAGAGTTCTTTTATGCAAAATATTATCGTCGGGTTTGAGCTCTGTGCAGGTATGTTTACTTTTTTAATTTTTATTTATTTATTTTTTTTGTGTGCAGGTATCTTTAATTCTCTTTATTCTGTGGCCATGGTATGGTCCCAAACCTCTCATCTTTGTAATGTGTGCCCTTAAAGAGGCAAGGGAAGGCAGAGCAAAAAGGAAATCCAATACCAATTTTGAGGGGAAAAAAAGCCTCTCAAAACACAGGTCCTACTAAGTAAAAGTCAGTGATGTCATCTTTAAAGATGAGGTAACGTTTTAATGCACTCAAAGACTATGAAGATTATGAGCTACCCTGATAATTCCCTGACTACAGGCAAAATAAATATCCAGATTAAATGAGGCAGGATATACTACCATAAAATGTGGAAGCACAGGACTGCTTGGATCCTCCACAGTTCACATGAAAGTTCATTCTCTTGTTCAACAACCTTTTAATTTAAATGCTTTCTATATACCAGGAACTATTTTAGGGGCTGGAGGTCCAAATTAGAGGCTAAAAAGAATGTGAAGCACGAAGAACATCAGGAAATATTCAGAGGAGAAAGTTGCAAGAAACAATATTGGTAGAAACCTTCTCCAACCCTGTAAGGCCCCACAGAGTACTGACTAGTTTTTCTCTTCCTTGACAGATAACTTTCTTGAAAGAATAATGTAGGGGCTCTCGAGTGGTTTAGTTGGTTAAGCATCTGTCTTCCGCTCAGGTCATAATCCTGGGGTCCTGGGATCCAGCCCCATGTGGGGCTCTCTGCCCAGTGGGGAGCCTGCTTCTCCCTCTCCCTCTGCCCTTCCCCCTCCTTGTGCACATGCTCTCAATAAAATCTTTAAAAAAAAGAAT
The DNA here is from genome assembly GCA_028534135.1 of Potos flavus. Classification (NCBI taxonomy): domain Eukaryota; kingdom Metazoa; phylum Chordata; class Mammalia; order Carnivora; family Procyonidae; genus Potos; species Potos flavus. Next base: position 71,897,835 of record CM052896.1, read on the forward strand.
AACCTATGGGGCGCCTGGCTGGCTCAGAGGGTTAAAGCCTCTGCCTTCGGCTCAGGTCACAATCTCAGGGTGCTGGGATCGAGCCCCACATCGGGCTCTCTGCTCAGCGGGGAGCCTGCTTCCCCCTCTCTCTGCCTGCCTCTCTGCCTACTTGTGATCTCTCTCTGTCAAATAAATAAAAAAATCTTAAGAAAAAAAAGAATAACCTATATCTCTACTGTTGTACAGAATGAAGATTGAACACTTTAGAAACTTTTATAGCAATTTGACATGGCCACGACCTCCAAGCCTGTCATCAGAGGACTCGTCTCGTTGAACAGAGTGTATGTAGACCCAGTTAGGTTGTCATCCAACTCTCAGGGTACCTTGCACCAGGTGCAAGTAACACACTAGTCATGCACAGAAGGACTGCTGTGAGTCCATGACAGATTGGAAATTACAGATATTGTGCTTCACCACATTCAAAAAGCACTGGTCTATACCACACTGTTTCCATTTCATCACTTGTTCAGCCTTCAGGCCATTTCAAACTGGCATCAGCCCTCCCCGCTCTGCTGGAAATGCCACAGGAAACGTCACTGACCTCTTTATAGCCAAGTTTGGTGGATTCTTTTTTGTCTTCGTGCTACGTGCCATCTCCAGCATTTGACACCCTCTGCTTCTGTGACATTACGGAAGTTGTGTTCTCCTGCCTCGCCGACAGCTCCTTCTTTCTCTCCAGGCTTCTCTTCTGCCTACTCGTTGGCCTGTTTCTCTTCTCATGTTACACTCACACAGATCACTGCTGGGCAATCTTACTGATGTTCCATGGTTTCGACTATACACTGTTGACTTCTAAATCTGTATTTCCAGGGTTATAAACTTGATGGTACACTAAAGTGCTTAGAACATTTACAAAAGAAATCAATTTAAGTTAAAAAAGCAAGATAAACAGAGAATCAATTTTCATTTATAATTATTTTCAAAAATTATACATTATTTAGCCCCAGAAACCATTTTTATTCCAAATGAAATCTTTTATGAAAGTCTAATATATAAACAAAATAAAAGCAGTTTCTCTGAAATGGCTGTGAGCCCTAGTCATTTAGTCCTTTACTTCCTGGGGCTCTCAGGTAATTGCTAAACCATGGGGTTTCTTTTCTTTTCTTTTTCTTTCTTTCTCTCCCTCTCTCTTTTTTTATCTTTTTTTAAAAGTAAGTCCCATGCTCAACATGGGGCTTGAACTCACAACCCTGAGATCAAGAGTCACATGTTCTACTGACTGAGCCAGTCAGAAACCCCTACCATAGGGTTTCTTTTTCTCTTTTTCTTCCTTCCTTCCTTCCTTCCTTCCTTCCTTCCTTCCTTCCTTCCTTCCTTCCTTCCTTCCTTCCTTCCTTTCTTCCTTCCTTTCCTTCCTTTCCTTCCTTTCTTTCTTTCCTTTCTCTCTCTCTCTCTCTCTTTCTTTCTAAGATTTTATTTATTTGACAGAGAGAGAGCGAGAGCGAGCACAAACAGGCAGAGCAGCAGATGGAGTAGGAGAAGCAGGCTCACCACTGAGCAGGGAGCCCAATGCGGAGCTCGATCCCAGGACCCTGGGATCATGACCTGAGCTGAAGGCAGTCACTTAACCAACTGAGCCACCCAGGCGCCCTACCATAGGGTTTCTTAACCAGGGGTCTTTGGATGCCCAAGGGATCCATGGAAAGAATTCAGGGGACCTATGAAAAATTACATCTTTTTTTTTTTTTTTAAGATTTTATTTGAGAAAAAGAGAGTGCATGCACAAGAGCACGAGCACAGGTGAGGGGCAGAGAGAGAAGGAGAAGCAGACTGCTGGGCACGGGAGGGGGGGTTAATCCCACGACCTTGGGGTCATGACCCAAGCCAAAGGCAGACACTTAACCGACTAAGCCACCCAGGTGCCCTGAAAAATTACATCTTTACTTTAACTGATCACGACTTGAAATCTATTACTTCCTTAAACTGTGAGTATAGACCAAAAAAAAAAAAAATTATGAATATAGATCATAAACCACAGTACTATCAGCAGTACTTATGGGTTCATCACCAGTAGAAATCACATATTCAGGTCATATTATGTTATTGCAGATCTCAAAGTATCGTTTATATTCATCACTACATATTATGGTAGTTATTATATTGCCACTAGACATTGTTACATAATGTGTTAATAAAGAAGCATATATATTAAGTTATCACTTTTGACAGATACATTTTATATATATACAAATAAAATACATACATACATATAAATTTTAAAACATTCTAAGTAGGGATCCATGGTGCAAGAAGAGGTTAAGAACCCCTGTAGGAACTCAGGGTTCTGTGACAATTACCCATATGGAACACAGAACTCCCAAAGTAAGTTCTCTACTTTGGCCCTAGTCCTTCTCCAAAAGGATTGAAGGGAAAGGCCTTTTTGTTCTTAATTTTAAGGGAAAAGGCCCTTTTTGTTCTTAATTTTAAAGAGATATTCAGTGAAGGAAGAGGCTGTTGGAACCTCATTTCAAATAATAATTCTGTATTTGAAGGGAAAATGTCTTTTTTAAAAAAAACATTTTTCTCTAAATGCTATTTAAGAATCACTTCTACGAAATCTTTTCTCTTTCAATTATTTTTTCCTGCATTCCCTCAATGCTTATTCAATTACTTATCACTGAATACTTATTAGTTCACAGGTCTATTTTGTCTCGCCAACTGGATTATAAAAGTGCCCTTGAGAAGTTTATTTCTCAGGATGGTGAGAATAGTGTTCTACAAATAGACACTCAATAAATGTTTCCTGATATGTATAAGGCCTTTCACAAAAGTGAACTTATTTACCATAAAAGCAATAATAGAAACCAATATGGTTAAGCAATATTTATTACGAGGTGCTGAAAAAAGAGGGATCTTTGATTCTGGATAGTATTTGGTGAAAGGAATTAAGATACACGTTTATAAATAGCTTTTATTTACTGGTAAGAATTAAAAATCTCCCTTAGTAGAAAGTGATCTTTCAGATAATCCGAAAATTCCATTTTCTATCACCAGCAGAGTGGGACAGACTTTCTCTAATGAGCAGATTATATGAATATTGCTAAATTTTTTTTGATCCAGGAATTCAGCCATGGCTTGTATGTGATCAAATAAGAGTTTTACAATAAAACCTCAAGCACAGAATAGAAAAATACAGCCATGCTTTTTAAAACTATAAGATATATTCCACTTCAAAAATGCTATTTATAGCTATGGTAGTTTTAATTTTTCCTTATCTATTGAAACCATTGTTTTATGAACATTACTGCAAATCAGGTTTGAAATCTAAATTCAAGTAGAACTAAGACTTTTTAACCAATGATTTATTTCAAAATGCTACTTTCATTAAAAAAGTGTTAATAGGGGTACCTGGGTGGCTCAGTTGTTAGGAGGCTGCCTTTGGCTCCCCAGATCCTGGGGATCCCCAGGATGGAGCCCCACATCAGGCTGCCTGCTTGGCAGGAGGCCTGCTTCTCTCACTCCCTCTTCCCCTTCCTGTGTTCCCTCTCTAGCTGTGTCTTTGTCAAATAACAAATACTTTTTAAAAAAAGGTGTTAATATTTTCCTTCCATATTTATAAATTTCCTATTAAGTCTCTTCTGAGCCAATCCAATGTTTAAAAGATCTTAAATGTCAGTACCAAAAATATACCCAACATTTTCCAAATCATGGTTAATTTTTTTAACCACTAATTAACCTTTAATTCTGAAACCAATCAAGTCCTGTCACTTCTACATACCTCTTAAATACACTCATCCAAGTACATTTGCCAATACCTTAAATTCAGGCCTCCTACCTATACCTCCAATTTCCTCACCCTGCCATACATTCTCAGCATGGTCATAAAACGGCCAGACTTGGGTTTCAGAAAGATCATGACACTCCTCTGCTTAAAACCCGGCACTGGCTCCTTATCAGGCACAGGTTTCATGTTCGTTAGCACGGTATCCACGGTCCTCAGTGATCTGGCTCGCACTCACCTCTCCTGCACTTGTCTCACCGCAGAGCTTCACGCTAGAATAAGCAGCTGGGAGAACTATTTGCTGGGCCTCTGCACGGTTTTTCCTTTCTCCAGGGCCATCCTCTCATACCCTTCACGGCCCAGCTCAAACATTACTTCTTCTATAAGGCCTTCTTGAAGCCCAGCCAAATTCAATGTTAATCATTCCCTCTTCTATGTCTTGTAACATATCATCCTACTTATCACATTGCATTGTAATGCTTTATATGCTTACCTTTCCTGTATCACCGCAGACTTTTTGAGACCGTGAAAGGTACTTCATGTTTGTTGAAATGAACTAAATCTGATCTAATGATCTGAGTAATTGGGAAACAGAGATGGGACGTTTCCAGAATGATTCACAGTGGCCAGGAGGATCATGTTTCTCCACAGCAAACATAAATCTTATGTTTCTTTAATCACAGGGATTACCAGATCCTCTGGGAATAGCACACAGAACACAAATGCTTAAATATAGCTAGCTTCTGGCTTAGTGCAAAATGTATACATTATGTTTTATCTTAAATCTTTCAGCAGGGTACAAAGTAAACGATGGTTTGTTTACACTGTATACTAGGAACTAGTATTTATTCACCTTTATCATACACATACCAGGAGAAAAGTAGAGTCCTGATATATTGGAAACTATTTTGTAAAATAATTCCTTTGGGGAACAGTGAAAGTTATGTGTCTATAATCAAGTCCCAATGAAACCAAAGTCGATGGCATAAAAAATACAGGGAAATTTTGTGGCTTCAAATATTTATGGTAGATGACACCAAGTCATACAGCAAGCATTCAGGTAGGTGGGATGCATATTTTTCTAGCTCCAAATCTGCTTCTCTGTGACTACAGCCACAATAAAGTTCTCTTTCTTGGATAAAAAATACTAAGGAATTTACACAAACAATATTGAAGGATCAAGTCTTCTCTTTTATCAGCATGCACAAATGACTTAAAAAATAGTTTTAGCTATGGATATCTCCATACATTTATAATAGTTTAACAAACACTTTGTCTGCAATATTGAAAATTAGCTCATGATTTAACTTTATTTGCTCTTTTCTGTATGCAGGGGTTCCTGGGTGGCTCTGCTGGTTTAAGCATCTGCCTTCAGCTCGGGTCATGATCCCAGGGTCCTGGGATCGAGCTCCACATCAGGCTCCCTGCTCAGCGGGGAGTCTGCTTCTTCCTCTCCCTCTGCCTGCCATTCCCCCTGCTTGTTCTCTCTCTCTCTGTCAAATAAATGGGTAGAATATTAAAAAAAAAAAAAAAAAAAGTTATGCAGAAAAATATCAACCATGTTAGCCTAGCCCATTTTTTAGGGTTTTCCTATGAGAATGTCATTAGTTTCTGTTTTACCTAAGGCTCATTTTTTAGAATTCTATTCATTGCCAAGAGAAAATCGGAATGAAACAAAATATCCAGCTCAGGGAAGAAAACTTTTGTTGCAGTGGCAATGATGCTGAATGACACTTCAACTGATCCCAAAGCTCTTTTTCTGTAGCTGGGACACAAGATTATCTAATTCAATCACCTGATATTTCTTAAAAATTGCTATTCAGTGATAACTATAAGGCATTTTTCTTTAGCAGGAAGATAAAAACAAAGCAAAAATAAGGAGGTAAGTACTGCTAAATCAACCTCATAACAAATTTAATTCTAATGCCGCAATTATTCAAAATGTACATGACTCAATATGCAATAGTATTAAAAATTGTAAATCAACAATTTTACTTTTAAAAAATCAACTAAGCCTAAAAACCCACATACATTCTATAATCTAAATATATTGCAAATTAGTAAATGACTAACACCAGTTTTGTTAGCTTCCCATCTCCTTTCCCCTCATGTAAAAGACTTTTTGAAATGGAAGCTATAAAGTCACTATACATCTGTTCGTAACTCAATTATCAATAAGCAGTGAGTAAAGGGATTGTCATTCTTTCTACTTCTTTGATCCAAAGCTTTATTTATTTATTATTTTTAAAAAAAGATTTATTTTAGAGAGAGCACACAGGGGAGGGGTAGAGGGAGAGAATCTCAAGCACACCCCTCAGGGAGCACGGAGCCCGACCCCAGGCTCGATCTAACAACCCTGAGATCATGACCTGAGCTGAAACCAAGAGTCGGACGCTTAACACATTGAGCCATCCAGGCGCCCCGTAGCTTTTTTTTTTTTAAGACTTTATTTTTAGGGACACCATGGGTGGCTTAGTCGGTTGAGTGTCTGCCTTTGGCTCAGGTCGTGATCCCAGGGTCCTGGGATCAAGTCCCACAGAGGGTTCCCTGCACAGCAGGGAGCCTGCTTCTCCCGCCCCCTCTGCTTGTGCACTCTCTCTCTCTGTCAAATAGATAACTAAAATCTTTTTTTAAAATAAATAAAATCTTAAAAAAATATTTTATTTTTAAGTAATCTCTACATCAGTGTGGGGCTTGAACCCACAACCCCAAGATCAAGAAATACACATTCCACCAACTGAGCCAGCCAGGAGTCCCTGATCCATAGCTTTTTTATACAAAAAAGGTTTACACATTAATCTTCACATAAAATTCTTTTACAATTATTTCATAAAGTCTACATGAAGTCTTTCCTATCTTATAGGCATAGCAAAGTTTTATGATTTCTAGAACAAAGTACTCTATTGCAATTTTTACCTTTGATAAAACTAATTATGCCAATTTGGGAACTTTTTTATCTGGTGATTTAGTTTGCTGCTAATAACGATTTTAAAAAGGCCCCATCAGCTCACAGGAACACATAGAAACTATGGGCCATATGCCCAGGAATTTTGTGATTCATTCAGTAACTATCAACTTCCCAAAGGAAATATTTGAAATTCCACTATTAAGACTATGTAAAATGAGGAAAAAGAAGAGAGTACCATTAACTTAAGTGCTTTTTCATGTTAGAAAATTATACATTTGAATAAAAATCTGTTCCAAATTTTGTTATCTATTCTAAACTTTCATGTTATACCAAATAAACTACTAAACTGTTGTGTATGCGTAATCAAATTGGCTATCAGAAGTCAAGAGTAAATGAAAGAGTAAAAGAAAGAGTAAATGAAAGTATCTAGATGAAGAGTAGTCAAAACAACTTCCAGTGAACACGTCTAGGGTACATTTAAGAAAAACCTAATAAGCTAAAAAAAAATCCAACTGGCATTTTACATTTTTTTAAAGATTACTTTGCTTACCAAATGCGTGTTCTCATATTCCATTGTTTCAATAATCTAGAATAAACCTTTTCTTTTAATGAGAACAAGTTCATTTGTGTGCCTTTAACGATATAAGTATTGTCAAAGACAAAAATGACTTTTTAAAATGTTAATGACGGGGCGCCTGGTGGTGTAGCCCATTAAACTTCCAACCCTTGGTTTCAGCTCAGGTCATGATCTCAGGGTTACGAGATTGAGCCCTACATCAGGCTCTATGCTCACTGCGGATCTGCTTGGGATTCTCTCTCCCTCTCCCTCTGCCCCTCCCACTCATGCTCTCAAATAAATAAATGTCTTTAAAAAAATACTAATGATATTTTCGACACCTCACAGGGATACAGTGATGCCTCAATTTTTATCTACAGCTCAGATGTCTTACATACTTATTAAAAAACCAAAAATCCAGAAAGTACACCAAAGTTCTTTAAACAGCCAAAAGAAATACTAGAAGGTTCATGTGCTCAGGCATTTTGCTCTCAAGCCCACAAAGAGTCTATTCACTTTCTTATACACAATTGTAAACAAACTGGCTTTCCAAGTCCACGAGATGAAAAGCAACAATTAAGACAAGCCGATATAAGTAAAGCATACTTTTAATAGCAAAAGGCAGTATCTAAGAGTTTACAAGTTTTAAAGTCAAAAGGAAAGCTAAAGGGGCACCTGGGTGGCTCAGTTGGTTAAGTGTCTGACTCTTGATTTCGGCTCAGGTCATGATCCCAGAGTTGTGAGATCAAGTCCTGCACTGGGCTCCGTGTTGGGTGTGGAGCCTGCTTGATTGTCTCTCTCCCTCTGTCCCTCCCCCGCTTCACTCATTCTACCTAATTAAGAAAAAAAAAGTTACCAAAAAAATGCATTAAAAAATCCAAAGTTGACTGTGCTGAGGCTAATTACTTAAAAGTAACCATATACTTCAAGACAATCTTAGCATACTAGTACCTTATAAAATTGAAATTAGGGGCACCTGGGTGGCTCAGTGGGTTAAAGCCTCTGCCTTCAGCTCAGGTCATGATCCCAGGGTCCTGGGATTGAGTCCCTCATCGGGCTCTCAGCTCAGCAGGGAGCCTGTCCCCCTCTCTCTCTGCCTGCCTCTCTGCCTACTTGTGATCTCTCTCCTGTCAAATAAATAAATAAAATCTTAAAAAAAATAATAATAAAAAACAAAATTGAAATTAATGACCTTGAGTCTTTCATAGTTTGTTCAAGTATTTTGACATCTGCCTACTTTTTGATAGTATGATCTGGTTTGCTGGGGACTGCCGCACCTTAAGCCTATTGTCCTGGCATAATTATTAAAACTCTCCCTTTTACTCTCAAGAAATGTCCTGGTTTGGGCTGCAAATTTTAGGATCATCCTACAAAGTACTTTCTATGTGCCAGTAACTACTCAAGGTGCTTTCATTTATCCTTAAATCTTATGAGACAGGGTACAATTATTATCTCCTTTTATACATGAACTAATAAGACTCCGAGTGGTCGATTTTCCTAAGGTCACTCAGTAAGTGTTAAAGACCAATACGTGAATAACCCAAGCAGTCTGATACCAAAGTTCTATTACTTAACCACTATAATACACTGTACTATCTCTCCTTAAAAAGATGGGTAGAGGAGCATAGGGAGGGAGATATCCAAGTTTTTGGAAAAAGGATAAAGGGTACCAGCCTTGGGGTGTCTGGCTGGCTCAGTTGGTAGAGCATGTGACTCTTGAACTCAGAGTTGTGAGTTTGAGCCCCATATTGAGTGTAGAGATTACTTAAAAATAAAATCTTAAAAAATTTTTTTTTAAAACGAGAGGTATCAGTTTTCTGGAAAACATGTCTATACAATCCTTACGGTTTCCACAATCCCATAAACTTACAATACTGAAACATCTAAGACAATCTTTGAAGTGTAAAAGTATTTCAGACTTTATGACCATGGGCTTCCTTAGGAGACAAAAATTCCAAGACTATTTTTCAAATATTCTTGAGATACTAGTGAATAATTATGTCCTGTTCAAAAAAATCAGATTATTCCATTTTTTAAAAAGAGAAAATTAGTAACTCACTGTATGTTACACAAATGCAGAGTGAAAAGTATACTGGACTGGAATCAGCTTTGCTACTCAATAGCTGAGCTGTCCCTTAACCTCTCCAGACTTCAGCTTCTTCATATGTAGCAGAGAAATATGGTTAGCTGGTTAAGAGGACCTAAGAGGATTAGATGAATTTCAAGTACCTTGACAAATTCAAAGGACTACATAAATTTAGGATATTAATAAGGAACAGTCATAGATTTTCAACAACATGGATCATGACTCATGACCAGTATTCCATACCAGCATTTCTCTAGATTTATTTCCTCTTTTATTTTTTACTTCAAAATTATCTGGGGGAAAAGACTAGTAATCAATTGGTCACAAGTGAAAAAAAAACCTACACTAAAAAGATTAAGAGCAGTCACGAACATCAACTCAGAGGCTACACTTTCCTGCATTCTGAAAAACTGATGCCACATACCAGCTAAATGTCCTTAAACTGTGAGATTAAGTGGAATAATTACAAAAATGAAGAGGTTCAAAGACTTACAATAAATCTTATTTTTAATATGGTTCTTTATCTACTTAACTACACGTAGAATGGTTTAACCAAATTATTACGTTTACATAGCATTTTCCTGTTTCCCAAAAATCATTTCCATAGTTGATCCTCTATAATGAGGTATGATAGACAGACATTATTCTCATATTATGATTAAGAAAATGAGGCTCAGAAAGAATACTTTGCCCAACTGCCTTATGATAAGAAATTGAAGTAGAGGGAGGACTCCCAATTCTACATAGAAAAAAGCAATTTGAAAGTTCTAGGGCAAAAGAAAAGCCTCTTTATTGGCTTCTTTATTGGCTAAGATGAGACACAGAACACCTATAAATTCAAGCTGTCTGAAAAAGCAATATTCATTGGAGCCTGCCTGCACATCTCGAAGTTTTAATATTCATAGAAAAATTAATATTCATGTTTGGATCTCAAACTATTATTGAATTTATAAGCAAAAATAGGGACCTATAACGAGCAGAAACAGGTTATTTTTTCAGAGTGGCAAACCTTATGGTGTTCCCAACCCTTTTATGATTGACCATTGCTGACATTATTCCTTAATAAGGAAACGCTTAAAATAATTTTCTTCCAAAACTCATTTGCTAGATTTCATAAACTAGTTGCTACAAAAGATCTGTATCAGAAAAACTCAAACATAAGAGGCTTTTTTTTCCAATCTAGTAAAAAGGCACATTAAATACACAATGCTGGCCATATTATCTTAGATGACTGAAGACAACAGCTGATGACAGCCAGTTTGGGGCAATGCCAACTGTTCTCATTTGTCTGCAAATGTTAAAATTAATCACTATAAGTTATAAATTTTCAAAGAATATTAACATCTGTAAATGACAAAGTGTATCAATTAAAATCCTGAAAAAGACTAAAGATAATGGTGCCTCTTTGATCTGCAACATTAGTTTTTAAAATTTTAATGTTCTGAAGTGTAAGTAAACACATTTCAACAGCTTTATATATTTTCATAAATTTTATTTTTTTAAACACTTATAATTTTGCAAGCTAGCAGTAAAATATTGAGGGCAATATTTTACTAATTAGCACCGTATACCTTTTAAAGCTAACTGGAACATTGTTTCATTGTAAATGATTGTAAAGTAAAATGATCATTTCAAATGCCAAATTAGTCTCAAGTAACATGTGAACCATTAATTTTATCATTATTTTTGGCTATATGCACAAAGATGTATTTCAAAAATGAACTTAGTGTCAGTCTGTCAATCAAATTAAAGTAACAGTTTAAAGCAATATTTGATCTCTGAAATTATTATATGAGGCATAGAAGAAAGCTGATAAATCAGCTTTAAAAATAAAAGATACTACAAAACTTATTTAGAGTCCATTATTTTTTAGAATGAGGAAAATAATGAAAAGTTCCATGGTATAAGAATCAGTTACACATAAGGTTTAGTATAAGTCATTATTGTCATACTTTTCTTATGAGTTTAGCCTTACCAAAAAACCATCAAAATGTCCAGGATAACTCACAGGGACAGCTGGAAGCCTGAAATAAAATGGCTCAGTGCAAAAGATCCCAAGCCATTCATATAATTTTAAAAGGAAGCCTAGACATTTAACTTCTATTTTTGTGTCCACCTGAAAAAAATCTTCTGAAAATATCTAATTATACTCAAATCACTTTCACACATTAAAAAAGAAAAAAAAAAAAGGAGTTTTTGTTTCCTGTTTTCTGCTAAGAGCACTCTTCAGAGCTATGGGGTTAAGTTCTAAGCCACGATTGACTGCTTACTAGCATGCCTGTTTTGCATACCAGTAGAATCAAGTCCAGTTTTGCCATTTGTGGATAACTATGACAAGATACAAAAGCATGTGTTTGCCATAAATAGCTCTGGCTAACAGCAAACTGCTCACACTGAGCAGATCAAATTCTCTATAAGGAGAGCACTCTGGACCACAGCCAAATCCCACTACTAATGCTTAAGACTGCTACATCATTTTTTTTTTCCAATTTGCAAAATAAATTAAGAAATGATAGCTGAAATGAAAGATCTTAAACGTAAGAAGTATTAACTCTTGAAGGACATTTTATAAATTATTTTCATTATGACCAAATATGCAGTAAGAGCTTCTTGCTTCTACTACTCAATTACTTAGAAATGTAAACATGAATTAAAAAATAACTACCCTAATTTACCTAGAGAACAAATCTGGTATTGAAGTTTATGTCAAAGTGCAAAAAATAACTTCTGATCTTCATATTAACATATAAGGAAATAAATAAACTAATGCTTATAAAAGTATCCCCCTATAATAATAATATTTTCTATCAATTGTCTTCAGGATAGAATATTTTTTAAACTCAACAAACTGGAAAATATCATGCATGAATGTTGTACAAAAAAATTCTTAAATGACCAGTGCAAAGATTAATAATAGCTGTTTACCGTAGAAGTTGCTTCACATAACATTTTGCAAAATGTCCAAGGAAAACAAGGCAACGTTCTGTAATATGCCACAATTTTTATTGCAACGTGGCCATTATTGTGAGGGTGGGGAGTTTGATCTCAAAAACAATGTTCCATTTAAGGCTCTTTTATACAGAAATTGCCATCATGACTGATATTCAAAATATTTTTCGTGTTGCAAAACTTACATGGTAAACATAAACTCTTACACTTATTCAGTAGTGTACACTCAATGGAAAACGAAAAGGCATTAGTAACAGCTATTTCTTTTAAGATATGCAGGTAACAGGAATGAATACTGAGGTACTAGGATAAGTTGATAACACAGTTAACAAAACTTAATTGGCATTCCTTTTGGGGGGGGGTGGGAGGTTAAACTCATTACAAAAAAAGTGCTTTCAATGCATAGTGTTATATCTGTGCTGCCATGTCACAAAAATAGGCTTGCCAAGGCAGGTGAGGTGTATGAATGCTCGAGCCTCACAGAACTGCAATCAAGCGCAACTATAAATAATAATACTGAATAAAGTTTACCATCTGACCAGTGGATAATACTTTCAAGGCATTCAATCAGCTTACCCTTTGCAGTATTCTAAGCTATTCACATTGACAATCACTTTCATTGTAGTGCTTGCTGCAAGGGAGGCATATAACCAGTTGTTTTGGCTAAAATATGATGGGAAGGCATTCCCTGGGTTCTACATAAAAGTAACAGTATTAAACAGTCTAATGGCAATCACTGATAGGCTGCTTACATGAATGATATTTCCTTCATTCACTGTATTGGAAGGACCCAGTGGGAAGAGAAAGAAAAAAACAAAACAAAACACCTAATACTATTTCAATTGATTGAGCTGGAGAAATGGAAGCTCAAGATCCAGATGGCACTTGACTGTCATTTTATAAGGGTTTTCCTTCAAGTGAAACTACTACGTTGCCTCCCAATTTCTCTCCAAGTGTTGAACGGTCCTTTATATCATCCAAGCCATTTACTTGCCACTCATGTTTAATACCTAAAAAGGAAAAACATTATCCTATTATCTTATTATAATTAAGAAGGAGTAATTCCTCTGCACAAAATTTTTAATGTCTGTACCTGTAAATTTCTTTTTAATGGCATCTTTAGAGCTAGCATAAATCATCTTGCTTTTTAAAGGTGCACTTTCAGGAGCCCTACAGAAAAAAACAAAACAAAACACAATTGTTGAATCCCACTTAAAAGAAAAACAAAGGCAAAACTGACTATGTTAATAGCAATCCTTGCATTTAAAAGTACTTTTTCTTTTGTTTTTACACACCAGAATATAAATACTAGGTCTTCTTTCTTAGACTCTTTTGTTTCGTATGTGGCATCGTACAAAGCATATCGGCAATCATTCAGAGGTAGCAACTTCACAAAAGATGTGTAGGGGTCCTCTACAGTATCACCAATGTCACCCACCAAGATCTGCTTTGCTTCCTCTACAATTATTTGTCTTTTGTCATCGCTTAAACAGAAGAGAACGGCTTTCTTTCTTTTTTTGATCTCCTCTTGTGTAGAAGATTTCCTTACTTTCATATCATTAAAAACTTTGATGACTTCATCATTCACTGTAACTCCAGAAGCCTGAAATAAAAAAAGAACAGTAACTCAGAACAAGTATTTTGGTTTTACCCAAAATTACTGTTTGCCTAGAGAGGATTCACTTTAATCTGGACATCAAAAATTGCATCGTACCATGCAAGTAGTCCAATCAGATTTGCCACATTTTAAAGTATCAGTATATGAGATGCGCCAAAGGATTCTAACTCATCCTGCCCCATTCATCCTTTTTAAAGGGGCTTGGAGGTCGAAGTAAATGGAAGGTAGAGGGAAAGGGACAAATGCAAGCTGTCCCATCCCTGAAATGTTTCCTATTTAACTGGGTGATGTCAGAGCTTCAGGAGCAGCAGCAAAAATACCTTCTGTGTTGTGTCAACTCTGCAGGCCTTAAAAAAACACTTTTGGATTTCAGTTAAAGCTTCTACTATTTTTTTTCTTTAAAGTCATCCTAGCCAGTGCCGTTTCCTCATAAGGAAAGAGAATCAAGTGTGAACTCCAAACCGCCCACGGCTACAACATAATTGCCTC
>CM052896.1:71912703-72050018 GCA_028534135.1 Potos flavus
ACCCCACAGACATCTATAAAACAAGCTCTCATTAAATTATCTTTAAAGTCCTTTCCAGCTTTAAAATCCAGTTTCCTGGTATTTATACATACCAGGAAATACACACGCCCCTTGTATGTATTTTCTTAATGGAAAGATCCACTTAGTTTAGAGACAAAATTTCCCAGTGGGTAAGCATGAATTGCAAGCCAGTGGATACAATACTTTATATTTAGGGGCGCCTGGGTGGCTCAGTTGTTAACTGTCTGCCTTTGGCTCAGGTAAGGATCTCGGCATCCTGGGATTGAGCCCCCCACCCCAGTTGGGCTCCCTGCTCAGTAGGGAGCCTGCTTCTCCCTCTCCCACTTCCCCCCCCCCCCCGCCGCTTGTGTTCACTCTCTCGCTCTCTCTGTCAAATAAATAAAATTTTTAAAAAATAAAATACTTCATATTTAGCTGACACTTTACAATTTGTGAAACTGTTGGGAAAGAAAAACTTCCCTTTGCCCTTCAAGGTCTTCTGGCTAGTCTAAAATCAGATTGCCAAGAGACAGATTAACAGAGGAAAGTCATATTTCATTTTGTACATACGGGGAATCCAAATAAACATGAGATTCCAAAGACAAGTCAGGCAAAATGAAGTATATATGTTTTTTGTTTTTTTTTAAGTAAGCTCTATGCCCAATGTGGGACTTGAACTCATAATTCCTATATCAAGAGCCGCATGCTCTGTCAACTGAGCTAGCCAGATGCCCCCAAATGGAGGCATATATGTCATCCTAAACTAAGGAGAAGGGGAAGGTAGGAGTCTGGGGCTTCAAAGGGAAGGAAGACAATTCACAAGAAGAAAAGAAAGAGTAAATGTTTGGCTAAAAAAATTTTTTTTTTTGCCGGGCCATCCAGAAACAATGGGACATAGAGAGCGCTTTGATCAAATAGGCCTTGCTAGTTTTCTCTCTTTCTCTACTCTGCCTAGTTCATATTTTAATGTAGCTCTCTGTGGTGATGTCTCTGTTAACTTGAGTAGATCCTCTATCTAAATTCCTTTAGACAGTTAGAGGGGAAACGCAGAATTTCTTCCTGGGTCTTTTGGGCCTTGATTCTTTTTAGTCAAAATAATCCGCACGCCAAAGTGGCACACCTTGGGGCTACTTAATTCTTTTTTTTTTTTTTTTTTTAAGATTTATTTATTTATTTATTTGACAGAGAGATCACAAGTAGGCAGAGAGGCAGGCAGAGAGAGAGGGGGAAGCAGGCTCCCTGCTGAGCAGAGAGCCTGATGTGGGGCTCGATCCCAGGACCCTGGGATCATGACCTGAGCTCCCTGGGATCACGACCTGAGCCGAAGGCAGAGGCTTAACCCGCTGAGCCACCCAGGCGCCCCAAGGGCTACTTAATTCTGAATGCCTACAAAACCTTTCGCTTTCTATATCTCTCTTGAAGTTCCATGGACATTAGGGAGAACAGGTCTCCAGTGCTCCAAACATTTGCTATGTCTGGGTATCAGGCACTCTTCTCCTTCCTGGACTCTTCCTCTCAGGGTTTCCCTCCCTCCACAGGTTGAAATTTGAAGCAAAATGATTCCATAGAGGCTACAACTCTGACAAGAGACCAGGGCTGGGGGACACGGGGACCTAGGTTAGGTGTCAGAACTCCCATCAAAACTGGGGATTCCAAAGATGTTAGTCACCCTCAGCTGTGACATTAAACTCTCTCCAAACCCTAACTCCTGCCCCCCTCCCTTCCCCCACCACCGGCAGAGTTGATGTTTTCCATACACTAGGATTCTTTTCCCGAAGATATTTTTGTCTTTGCACATATCTTTTTGCATTGTATTGGTTTACGCGTTTTGCCACCCTGCTAGGCTCTAAATTCCTTAAGGATCTGAGTCCTACTCAATCTTTGAATTTCTGGAAATTGGAATATAGTAGGTGCTCAGTAGATAATGAAGTAATATATTTAAGATGCTTTAGTGTTATAGAGAGAACAAAAGGGAAGCGCTTGAAGAATGTGAGTTCTTTCCATGTGATCTTGTGAGGCTGGCACTTAAAAAGTCACGGCCAGTACTGCTTTCCTGCATACCTGTTATTTATAACCAGAACCTACCACCACTTGGTAAAGGGACGGCATTACCAAGAATTGCTGCATGAATTTTGGCCCCTGTGTAGTGGAGGGATCTGAGTGTCAGACATCATGTGTGATGTGGGAAACAAAGGCAGAAGAAAAGTTATTAAATTTGCTTACTACTTAACAGCCCATTGACCCGTCCTTGAAACAGCACAGTGACCTTCCTCTAGGGACTCAGCTCCCTCAGTGTTAATACTTTGCTAAGGGCAAAAGGCAATCTTAGCTTGACCCTCAGGATCCTGTAAGTCTACTTTAACATATAAAAACTCCTCTGGAAACTTCCTTTCTCTCTACCCGCCTCCCAAGATACGAGTTGGCAATCATCCCCCAAGCATATGACCCACCAATATACATCACGACTCAGGTTTTATTAGACACTAATAAATTATCTTTTCTGAGGCACCGGCATGGCTCAGTTGGTTAAGCGTCTGCCTCCGGCTCAGGTCACGATCCCGGAGTCCCGGGATCAAGCACCACGTTGGACTCCCTGCTCAGAGGGGATTCTGCTTTCCCTCTCCCCCTGCTCCTTCTTTCTCTCTCTCTCTCTCACGCACACGCTCTCTCTCAAATAAATAACTAAGTAACTAAATAAAATCTTTTAAAAATGACCTTTTCCTAGCAACAGGTAGCCCCATCAAGGTCCTGGAAACCTCGCTTCCAAAATTCTTTAGAGACTTACGCTCTCCCTAACCCCTTCCCAACTTGAAAGTACATAAATGGGCCACTCCTCATGACCCCAGGGCAGCTCTTTCTGCCCACGGGTCCTGTTCCTGTGCTTTAATAAAACCACCTCTTTGCACCAAAGATGTCGCAAGAATGCATTCTTGGCCGTTGGCTTTGAACCCTCACATCTATCTGTCCTACATCAATGTGTATTAGTTTCCTGTGGCTGCTGTAACAAACTATCATGAATTTAGTGGCTTAAAACAGTACGAGTTTATTGTGTTACAGTTCCAGAGGTCAGAAGTCAGAAATGGGGGCACCTGGGTGGCTCAGTCCTTAGGCATCTGCCTTCAGCTCAGGTCATGATCCCAGGGTCCTGGGATCAAGCCCCGCAGTGGGCTCCCTGCTCAGTAAGAACTCTGCTTCTCCCTCTCCCACTCCCCCTGTTTGTGTTTCTTCTCTTGCTGTGTCTCTCTCTGTCAAATAAATAAATAAAATCTTAAAAAAAAAAAGTCAGAAATGAGTCCTACAGGGCTAAAATCAAGATGACGGCAGTCCTACTTGCTTTTGGAGGCTACGGGAAAAGAATCCGTTTCCTTGCCCTTTCTGGCTTCTGGAGGCTGCCCACATTCCTTGGTTTATGGCCCCCAGACAGCTTCAGTCATCACATCTCTGATTCTTTCCTGCCTCCGTCTTTTACTTCTGAGGACCAATGTGATGATTTTGGACCCGATGGATAATTTAGGATAATCTCCCAGCTCAAAATCATTAACCTAATCACCTCTGCAAAGTCTCTTTTGCTATGTTAAGGTAACATAGTCATAAGTTCTGGGACTAAAGACAGGGACATCCTTTAGGGACGTTAAAAAAAAAAAACAACAAGTCCCAGATGGAGTCCTTTGGCCCCTCACTCCCCTGTGACAGCGAGCCAAGTCTTAACTACAGTTTCAACCCATTCCAGGAATATGCCTGGGATATCCCCCCCATAAAATGTCCTGGCCTGAAGCACATCTTTCTTTTGCTAATAACTCTGTTGCCCCACTTTCCTCTATAAAAACCTTCCACTTTGTACAACTCCTCAGAACATCTCTCTACTTGCTAGAAGGATGCTGCCCGATTCATGAATCATTTAATAAAGCCAATTAGGTCTTCAAACTTCCTTGAATTTTGTTTTTTAACCGAGGCCATTACTCTGCCTACCACACCACATCTGTTCCCTTTAGCTGTTTCAAGCCCAAACAAATAACAGATGGGACAGAAGGACACTGAACAATCCAGTTCTAGAACTCGCACCCAAGTTCTAATTTTCCATTTGCTGGACCACACATGGATGGCAGTGACACACGGCATTAGGACTAAGTCGGAGTAACCTTGGAGAGGATGGATCTGAATGGAAGCTCAGCTCTGACACACGGTAGTGGCACGGTCTTGGGTCATTTACTTCCCTGCTCTAAGGCTGTTTCTTCAGGCACAGAAAGGGGATTATGTTACCTCCTCCCTCTTGGAATGATGGTGAGGATCAGGTGAGATAAAGTACATACAGCTCTTATGGACATTGGGGAGGGTACGTGCCATGGTGAGCGCTGTGAAATGTGCAAGCCTGATGATTCACAGACATGTACCCCTGGGGCAAATAATACATTGTATGTTAATAAAAAAAAAAGTATGTAAAGCTCTTTCCAGTACAGGAATAGGATCCCTGATGGCCCTAGTTAGCACCAGTATGGAGTGAAGGTGAGAGCATGATTTTACCAATGATGGGGTTCTGGGCAGGCTGCCCCCAAATACGCCACTTTGGCATATTGATTCTTTTAAGTTAAAGTTACTTAAGAAACATCCAGTGCAAATAGCACACTCCGATCATCCTTTGTCCCCTTGAAAGCGGGAAATACATCTCCCATGTGAAAGGTACCCTTCTGGTACCAGGAGGTAACGAGACATCCCTGTCACCAGCGATAGGGAAGTCGGGGCCCGGAAGACTGTATAAACAAGCCCTGTTGCTTCCTCACTAGTTTACTACCCCCAGGTCCTGCTTCTTAGTCTTGGTAATTCCTCACACATTTATCATTTCTTTGTTTAAAAAGGATGAAAGCTGCCTGCCTTGAGTTTCACATGTCTATGAGCCCCTGTGTATGAAATTACACTTGTTTTTCTCTTGTTAACCTGTTTTATGTCCATTTAATGATTAGGCCAGCCAAAGAATCTAGAAGGGGAGGCAGGACGTTTTCCTCCCCTACACCAACTCACAGGCAGCAGTCACGAAGCAATCCCGGGCCTCATGGGTATTGATTTGTAAGGCTCAGCTTAAGTTGGTTTATTCAAGATACCTTAGAAAATCAGAATAGTGAACATCCCTTGACGCATATTCTGCCAAGAAACAAACTAGTCGGATTTTCTGTGGTGTGTAAAAGTTTAGAATCATTTTCGAGTCCCATCAGAACCAGAGAATCTGAAAGATTATGCAGAAAAATTCTCTCCTAGCCCCACTCACTGTCAAGAAACATCACGCTCAGCTCCCACAGCTACTTCCTGACAAAGACCAATGTAAGCGTAAAGACATTTGCCACTTCAAAATGTACCTTTCTACCCACGTGCCTTCTTTATTCTGACATAGCTCTCCTAACCCACGCCTGAGCTAAAAGACTGGTAAGGAGGCAAGTCAAATATTTTTTTTAAAATTCAAGCTGGAACTTTGAATGAGAAAATAAACATAGTGGGAGATGTGTGTCAGAGTCTGATCTCTGTGACTCACTCTCTGATCCACAAAACTCACTTGGGGTCTTACCCGTCTCGTTTCTAGTTCTTTCTAACTTAGGAACATGACCTCACAGTAAAGGAACTTAGCAGTTTATGTCACGTGATGAGGCGGTGAGGTAAAGAGTCACAGCAGTGAAGTGGAGGAAGTAGTGAAATGTTTTGGAAACAGTTGAAAACTCTGTATTTGTAGATGCTAGTTGCAATTTATTTATGGATTTATTTTAAAATATGTTTTTAAAAGATTTATTAATTTATTTGAGTGAGAGGGTGAGAGCACGTGTGTGCTCAGAAGGAGGGGCAGAGGGAAAGCGAAGGAGAATCTCAAACAGACCCCTCGTTGAGCAGGGAGCCTGACCCAGGGCCCCATCTCACGACCCTGAGATCATGACCTAAGCCAAAATTAAGAGTTGGATGCTTGACTGAGCGACCCAGGCGCCGCTCTAGTTTCAATTTAATAACTCACAGACACATCTGTCAGATCTACCGATCAGTGATTTGCTTTAAATCGGATCATGAGAATAAGTAGCAACTGGTTACCTAAATTATACAACCCCTACAAAAACAGCGTCTGAGAAAATAAACTTGCTAGGAATTTATTTGAGGTGGAAATCCTTCGTTTAGCTTACTTTATTACAAAAGCTGTAGATTTTTATTTTTTTAAGATTTTATTTTTAAATCATCTCCACACCCAGTGTGGGACTCAAACTTACAACCCTGAGATCAAGAGTCGCGTGCTCTACTGACTGGAGCCAGCCAGGTGCCCCCCAAAACTGCAGTCTTCAATCACAGAACCCATATAGACATGAAAAGCATCCCATCCTAAAACCGTTTGTTAACAGACATGAATAAGAGTAGGCAAGAGAACAAAAACTAAATCAAGAATGACAAAAGCTTACTCAGTCACTCATTCTTTTGTTTCATTTATTGAGCACCTCCGCTAGAAGCCCGAGATTGCAGAGATAAAAATAACATAATTCCCGCCTGGAAGAAAATCAGTTCTGTGAAAACTACAGCAAGGAAGCCAACGTCAATGGGTTGGGAACACAAAGGAGGGCCACCAGCTCAGTCTGGAGGGAGCTGGGTCCAAAGGGACAAGTGTGAGTTCACTAGGCAGATAGGGAAAGGCATGCAAACCAGAGGGAACCGAATGTACAAAGCCACGGCTGCGTGAGTAAGGCCTAAGAAACACCACGTAGTTTGCTGTAACTGGAGCCCCTATACTTGGTAGGGAATGAGAGATGGAGTGGTAGGAGATACCAGCTCTTGTGAGCCTCGTATATGATCCTACACTGAGAATTTTATTCTGCAGGCAATGAGAAAGATAACAAGGATTTTTCAATTACGTTTTTTAAATAACAGCTATATTGAGATATTATTGGCATACCATAACATTCATCCTTTATTTTATTTTATTAAAGATTTTATTTATTTATTTGACAGAGATCACAAGCAGGCAGAGAGGCAGGCAGAGAGAGAGAGGAGAAAGCAGGCTCCCCGCTGAGCAGAGAGCCCAATGCGGGGCTTGATCCCAAGACCTTGAGTTCATGACCTGAGCCGAAGGCAGAGGCTTTAACCCACTGAGCCACCCAGGCGCCCCACACTCACCCTTTTAAAGTGTACCATTCAGTGGTTTTTAGTATATTCACAGTTGGACAACCATCACCATTATCTAAGTTTAGAAAATTTTTATGGCTCCCAAAAGAAAACCCCACAACCATTATGAGCAGTGACTCCACATTCCCGCCTCCCCCCAGCCCCTGGCAGTCACTAATCTGGGTGGATTTCCCTGTTGTGGACATTTCATATGAATGCAATCATATAATACATAGTCTTTTGTGACTGGCTTCTTTCATTTTGAGTAACATTTTCAAGGTTCGTCCATGTCGTACCATATTGTCAGTACTTTGTCCTTTTTTAGGGTCAAATAATACTTGGTTGCATGGGTGTACCACATTTCCTTTATCCATTCATTAACTGACGGGCCTTTCAACTGTTTGCATTTTTTGGCTATTGTGAATAATGTTGCCATAAACATTCACGTACACATTTTTGCATGAACATATATTTATTTTCATTTCTTTGGTGTGTATCCCTAGGAGTGGAATTACTGGGTTGTATGGTAGCTTCACATTTAACATTTTGGAGATCTACCAAACTTTTCGAAAGTGGCCACACCATTTTACAATCTCATTCACAATGTTCCCATTTCTCTACATCCATACCAACACTAGTTATTGTTTGTCTTTTTTTATTTCAGCCATCTGAGTGAGTGTGAAGTGGTACCTCCTTGTGGTTTTGATTTGCATTTCCCTCATGGTTAATGATACCAAGCATCTTTTCATGTGCTTATTGGCCATTTGTATATCTTCTTTGGAGAAATGTCTGTTAATACCCTCAATTCATTTTTAATTTTTTAAAAAAGATTTTATTTCTTTATTTGAGAGAAAGAGAGCGAGCATGAGCAGGGGGATAGGCAGAAGGAGAGAGAAAGGGAGAAACAGACTCTCCACTGAGCAGGGAACCCAATGCAGACCGGATCCCAGGCCCCTGGGATCATGACCCAGGCTGAAGGCAGACGCTTAACTGACTGAGCTACCCAGGCGCCCCCCACCCGGTTCATTCTTTAAATTGGTTATTTGTATTTTTATTGAGTTGTAAGAGTTCTTTATGTACTTTGGATCTAAGTCCTTATTAGATATATGATTTATAAAAAAAATTTCTCATTCTGTGGGTTGCGGGTTGTCTTTTCAGTTTTTCAGTGATGTCCTTGGGAAGCAGAAAACTGTGAAATTTTGATGAGGTCCAGTTTACCTAGTTTTTCTTTTGTGGCTTGTGCTTTTGGTGTTATATCTAAGAAACCATCACCTCATCTATATTTATAAAGATTTTCTCCCATTTTTACCCTAGGAGTTTTGTAATTCCAGCTTTACATGTTGATCTATGATCTATTTTGAGTTACTTTCTTATTATCATGATGTAGGGCTCCACCTTCATTCTTTTGCACGTGGATATCAAGTTGTCCCAGCACCACTTCTTGAAAAGATTATTTTTCCCTTCAAATTTCTTTTTTGAATGCCATTATAGGTATGCTAGCAATCACATTAAAAATGCTATTGATTTTTAGATTTATAACTGCTTACTGACAAATTGAACTGATAGGAAAGGAATTTCCCTTGTCTCTCATACCTTGATTGCATGTCTTAAAATTAATCTCTAAATAAATATATCAATGGGGCACCTGGGTGGCTCAACTGGTTAAGCGGAGGGCTCTTGGTTTTGGCTCAGGTCATGATCTCAGGGTGTGGGGACATGGGGCTCAGGGCCCAGAGTCTGCTGGAGATTCTTTACCCCTCTGCTTCTCCCCCTGCTTGTGGTCTCTCCCAAATAAATAAATAAGTAAATAAATAAATAAATAGACTAACTCTTTAAAAATATCAGATTTTTTGCTTTGTTTTTATATTTTGATATTTTTAAGAACTGTGCTAGGCACCAGATATAAAATGAAGAAAACAAACACGGTCCCTGCTTTCATGCAGCTTATAGTCTATTGAAAAAATAGCAGGGGACTTCGGGAGGGTGTCTCGCATTGAAGTACATTCCAAACAAAGACACCGTGAAAAAAGAAGCTCGGTCTTTTGGGGAAAAGAGAAAGTCGGTGAAGCTACAGTGTAGCAGACAAGGAGAGCCCAACAAAATGAGGCTGAAGTGGTTAGGGGCGAACCCTAATGCAGGAGCTATACACCTGTCCCAAACCCTGGGTGGAGGTTCCCGGGGGTGTCCCAGCAAACTCCCCCGGGGAGCTGCGGATGATTTCGGTTTTAAGGGAAACACAGCGACATCTCTCGGACACCGCGGGAACTTACCAACTCGAGCTGGTTTACACTTGGAACTTCAGATCCCGTTCTTCCTTGGGATGAGTTTTCCGCTGTTGGTGTGATGAGAAGCTACTCCCTCGAGGGAATCCGTGTGGAGCAGGCATTGAGGGTGGTCGTCTGAGTCCAAGGTTTGGGAAGTTATGTAGCGCCCAGGAGGCGCCGTTAGGACATAAATATTAAGTCGCTTGGACTTAACTACTTAATAAACAGAACTGTTAGGTATTTCTTTGGGCCTAAGAGCACCTTGAAAACAAGTACTGAGATACTAAGGGCACCCTGAACAGAAAATTTGGCAGTTTTTACTGTTAAGGATCTTTGGGTTTTATTCCAAGTGTTACAGGAAGCTATTTAAAGGTTTACAATAGGGAGAGTGGCATGGAGGCTTTAATATCTTCTAATAAATTAATAGGGTGTCTGGGTGGCTCAGATGGTTAAGCGGCTGCCTTCGGCTCAGGTCATGATCCTGGGGTCCTGGGATCCAGCCCCGCCTTGGGCTCCCTGCTCAGCGGGGAATCTGCTTCTCCCTCTCCCCCTGCCTGTGCTTTTCTCTCCGTCAAATAAATAAATAAAAATCCAATTCATTAAAAAAACCAATTCATTAAAAAAAATGATAGTTAAAAAATCTACACATTTGTTTATTTTTATTTATTTATTTTGACACAGAGAGAGAGAGAGATCACAAGTAGGCAGAGAGGCAGGTAGAGAGAGAGGGGGAAGCAGGCTCCCTGCTGAGCAGAGAGCCTGACACGGGCTCGATCCCAGGACCATGAGATCATGACCTGAGCTGAAGGCAGAGGCTTAACCCGCTGAGCCACCCAGGTGTTCCAAAAATCTACACATTTAACCTAAAGTGTTTCTGCTATCAGTTACTTGTTTAATTATCACAATGTCTTAGGTTTAAGTGTTGAAACTCTAATTAATTAGGGACTCCAGTGCTTTCTCCCCAACAGACAATTTTGCCCCAAAGCTAGAGGCCAATCAAGAACTGAGCCACCCAGACCTCCCAGTATCTTCTCCCATTCTCTGGGTCTTTTCATTTTGTTTATAGTGTCTCCTAAGAAGTTAAAAAAATTACGTGATAGAATGTATCAAGTTATTCCTTTAGGTTTGTGCCTTTTATGTTTATGGTTTGTTTTCCCCCTTCTTTCCTTGATCCATCCCTCCCCCTACCTTTCTCCTCCTTCTCTTCCCTACTTCCTCCTTCTTCCCAATGTTTTCTCCTTTCTTTCAAGAAATCCTTCCCCAGTAGATATTTGATGAGCTCAAGGAATCAGTTTTAAAGTCTTTTTAATGTAATAATGATACTGAGGTGATTTTTGTTTAGGGTCCCTTTCCTTTTAGATATACATTCTGAAATATTTATAGACGAGGTAGTGTGATGAGTGGAATTTTCCTCAAAATAATATGAGGAATGGGAGACAGATAAAGCAAGATCGACCACAAGTTGGTAATGGTCAAAACTGAGTAATAGGTACGTGGAAGTTTACCCTTTTTTTTTTTTTTAAGGTTTCATTTATTTGTCAGCGAGAGACAGAGAGAGAGAGAGAGAGAGAGAGAGAGCACAAGCTGGGGGAGTGGCAAACAGAGAGAAGCAGGCTCCCTGCTGAGCAAGGAGCCCAATGCTGGACTCCATCCCAAGACCCTGGGCAGATGCTCAACCGACTGAGCCACCCAGGTGTCCCACACGGAAGTTCATTCTATCTAATTTGTATATGTTAAAATTTGCCCGTAGTAAAAAGCATATATATAATATATATAAAGAGAGATGAAATCCTTTTCAATCTTGATATAAAAATATTTTCCTATATATTCTTCCAATAATTTTGAAGTTTTATTCTTTGCATTTAGGCTTCTAATCCCTGGTGGACTCTGAAAGAACTCCGTAGAAGAGCAGCAGAGAGCAGGCTTTTATTGGGCTATCCAAAGATGGTCAAGAAGGAATGCTTGTGTGGTTGGCTGCGCCCTATGACAATTTTTATCCTAGGAGAGTTCTTTCCAAACCAATGAGGACAGTTTGCCTTGGCTATGTGAAAGCATAGTTTTCAACCTAAATTTGAGGAATGAGGCCCATTATCTTCTACAAAATAGGAATAACCAAAAGAGTATTTTACATTTATTAAAAGATTTTTTAGACCCTTCTCTTCTTGGCCATTTATTTTTTGGCCATAGGTCAGAACATTAAAAAAAAAATGTGATAATTGCATTATTTATCTAAGTAAAATACTTTTGTTAAAGCTTCATCTCAAAAAGTTAGCTCTTTAAGATGCTGCCTTTGGAATTCCTACCTTGAAAGTAACATGCACATTTGCGTGGTAGATGGTAGATGGTAGATGGGCAGTGATAGATGTTTTTAGGTCCAATAGAAAAGAGTTCAAGCTAAGATGTCTTTGATCTGCTGGGATTCCTAACATATGTGAACTCTCAACACACTTTCTCTAATTCTACCAGATGTAGCCATAGCGAGTCCAACCACTTCTAACTTACTGTAGTTACAGATCTCTTGCTTTCTATCATACAGGATGGATTTCCAGATTTCTTTTGATTTGTAGGTTGCTCATTTCTCTCCAAGAAATTGTCCAGAGACGGTCTGGACTGGTGGACCCTTTATCTTTGTTTGTCCTCAAAGATGGCATTGTTAGGCCACCCAGAAGTTAAACAAAGAGAGTACTTTGCAGACTCTGACATAGTTGGTTTAGACTTGAGAGAGAAAAGAAGCTGAGTTGAAATGGAGGCTTATGGCTCTGGATATGATTGATCTTGGAATATGTGAAAAGAATGTGTATTCCACTGTTGTTAGGCGGAGGGTTCCATGAATGTTGAGTAGATCCTATTGATTGATGGTGTTTCATTTTATCTACTCGCTGGTTTTCTGCCTAGTTGTTGTATTAGCTATTGAGAGAAGAGGGGTGAAGTCTCCATCTGTAACTGGATTTGTCTATTCCTCTTTTCTATCAGTTTCGTTCCACATGTTTTGCATCCCTAAATATATACACATTCAGAATTACCATTCTTGGTGTATTGATCCCTTTATTATCATGTAATGTCCCTTCCTATCTTTGGCAACCTTCATTGTTCTTAAGTCTCTTTTACCTGATATTGATATATAGCCACTCCTGATTTTCTTTAATCAATGTTTGCATGCTTTATCTTTTTCCATTCTTTTACTTTCAAGCTACCCATATAAACTTAAAATGAGTTTCTCGTAGACCGCATATAATTTGGTCATGTGTCTTAATCCATTTTGTCAATCTCTCTTTTTAATTAATAGACTATTTATTTGAACTCTTTTAGGTTTACATAAAACTAGAGCAGAAAATACAGACAGTTCTTATATACTTCCTAACCCCCATCCCCAGTTTTCCCTCTTCGTAACATCTTCCATTAGTGTGCTACATTTGTTATAACTGATAAACCAGTATTGATACATTATTAACTGAAGCCCGTAGTTTACATTAGGATTTATTCTTTGTGTTGTACATTCTATGGGTTTTAACAAATCTATAATGAAATGTAGCCGCCATTACAGAATCATATAGAATAGTTTCATTGCCCTAAAAAGTCCCTGTGCTCCATTCAACCCTCTAACCCTCTTTTCCTCTCTCTCTCTCAGTCCTAGCCAATTTCTTTTGTTGTTGTTGTTCTATTTTTTAAATCAGTATAGATTATTTAAATTTCATATAATTATGATTCATTAGGGTTTATGTCTACCTTTTTTTTTTTTTTTTTCTTTTCTGTTCCTTCTCCAAGATGTCCATGTCCCAATCCCTGGAATCCCTATGAATATGTTACTTTAAATGACAAAAGAGACTTCTTTTTTTTTTTTTTTTTTAAAGATTTTATTTATTTACTTAACAGAGAGAGAGAGAGAGAGATCACAAGTAAGCAGAGAGGCAGGCAGAGAGAGGGGGGGAAGCAGGCTCCCTGCCGAGCAGAGAGCCCGATGCGGGGCTCGATCCCAGGACCTGAGATCATGACCTGAGCCAAAGGCAGAGGCTTTAACACACTGAGCCACCCAGGCGCCCCCAAAAGAGACTTCTAAAATGTGATTAACTCAAGGACTTGAATGGGGAGATTTTCCTGAGTTGTCTGGACAGATACAATCTACTCAAATGGGTCCTTAAAATCAGAGAAAATTCCCTGGCAGTGGCTAGAGAAAGATGTGACTATTGAAGAAAAGGCACAGAGAAGAGCGCCACGAGCCAAGGAATGTGGGTGACCTCTAGAAGCTGGAAAGAGCACGGAAATGGATTCTTCCCTAGAGACTTCAGAAAGAAAAGCAGTTCTCCAAAACTTTTTTTTTGGCCTGTGAGACTTGTGTCAGACTTCTAACCTGCAATAAGCTTGCATCATCTAAACTGCTGAATTTGTGGTAATTTGTTACAGCAGCAATAGAAAACTGAAAGTCTGTTTGTTTCACGTGTGTTTGTAGTGCTCACTGAAGCATTTTTATCATGGCTGCTTTATTTTTTTATTTTTTAGATTTATTTATTTCAGAGACAGAGAGAATGCAGGGGGAGGAGAGAGGGGGAAGCAGACTTCCCTATGAGGACAGAGCCCAACGCGGGGCTCCATGCGGAGCTCGACCTCCTGACCAGGAAATCATGACCCGAATGGAAACTAAGAGTGAGACCCTTAACCAACTGAGCCACCCAGGCGCCCCTATCATGGATGCTTTAAAATCTTTGTCACATAATTCAAACATGTCATCTTGGTGTTGGCATCTTTCTCTTTTTCATTCAGTTTGAGATCTTCCAGGTTTGTGGTGTAGTTTTCGGTTGAAACATGGACATTTTTGTATTGTAAGACTCTGGACCTTATTTAAATCTTCTTTCTTCTCTGGCTTTCTCTGATCCCACTGGCAGGGAAAGCCCGGGAACTGCCTTGTAATTGCCAGATGCAGTAGAAATCCGAGTTTCCCACTCAGCCTCTTATGACACCAGAAATGGGGCTCCCATTATTGCTGGCCAGTGGTGTGAGTCTAGGCATCTCCTGGTCTCCACTGACACTGTGGGGGAGCAGGGAAATACGTCACTACTGACTGGTGGGGATCAAAGTCCAGGCTCCCTACTGGGTCTTCACTCACACCACTCCAGTGGGCGTGCTGGGGCCCCTCATTTTATCCTTATGAGGGCGGAAGTCTAGGCTCCCCCCTTGATTTTTGCTGGCTGGATGGGTAAGGCCAGTTTTTGTCTGTGGCATTTGGCTGGAATGGAGTGGTTATTGTCTAAGCTTTGTCTTACTGGCTGCTCCTTTGCTGTTTCTCTTTCTTTCTCTTTTTTCTTTCTTTCTTTCTTCTTTCTTCTTTCTTCCTTTCTTTCTTTCTTTCTTTTCTTTCTTCCTTCCTTCCTTTCCTTTTTTCCCCCTTCCTTTCCTTCCTTCTTTTCTTTCTCTTTCTTCTTTCTTTTTCTCTTTCTTTTCTTTCTTTCTCTTTCTCTCTCCCTTCTTTCCTTCCTTCCTTTCTTTCTTTTAAGATTCTATTTATTTGAGACAGAGAAAGAGAGAGAGAATGAGTTGGGGGAGGGGCAGAGGGAGAAGAGAAGCAGGCTCCCTCTTGAGCAGGGAGCCCATCACAGTGCTCAATTCCAGGACCCTGAGATCATGACCTGAGCCGAAGGCAGATGCTTAACCAACTGAGTCACCCAGGTGCCCCTAAACTGCCAAGTTTTAAGACATTAAGACAGACTCTCAAACTCGGTAATTCAGTAATTAGTTGGCTCTACAAGAAAAGCAAATATATAAAAGTTAATATTAAATAATCAGATGATTTACTATAAAGTGTAATTATAGGGGCGCCTGGGTGGCTCAGTGGGTTAAAGCCTCTGCCTTTGGCTCAGGTCATGATCTCAGGGTCCTGGGATCGAGCCTCACATCGGGCGCTCTGCTCAGCAGGGAGCCTGCTTCTCCCTCTCTCTCTGCCTGCCTCTCTGCCTACTTGTGATCTCTCTGTGTCAAATAAATAAATAAAATCTTAAAAAAAAGTGTAATTATATTTTAGAATTCTTTCCTGAATGTTTAAATACTATTAAAGTAAAACTTTCATTTTTTTTTTTTTTAAGATTTTATTTATGTGACAGAGAGAACGAGAGTGAGAGAGAGCACAAGCAGGGGGAGTGGTAGGCAGAGGGCAGAGGGAGAAGTAGACTCCCCGCTGAGCAGGGAGCCTGATGCGGGGCTCAGTCCCAAGACCTTGGGATCATGACCTGAGCCAAAGGCAGATGCGCAAAGTGACTGAGCCATCCAGGTGCCCCTAAAGTAAAATTTTCTAAGACATTTGGTTATTGGCATATGAAGTAATTATAAATTTACCAAAAGTTACGGTTGTGAACATACTCCTGCGAAGAATCCAGAGAGTTGATCACCTTAAAGACATAAGAGAAAGACATGAAAGAGGGGTAACTACCCAAGTAAACAAACCTAATTAAATGAGAATATAGTATTGTCAAGATTTAGATGAGCAAAAAAAAAAAAAAAGATTTAGATGAGCAAATAGAGGGATGACTCTACTGCCTCCCAAAAAGTCCTGGGGAAGACAGTGCCTTTTGCATCCTAAAAAGGAAGAGCTACTCCAATGAAACTGGGGCCCCTGTGTATCTTCCACACCTAAGAAATAGCACTTTCTATTTTATTTAAAAATGTTTGAGTAGTGTTTTTAACCAGGTAGGCATATTCCAAACTTCCTTTCTTCCTTTTACTGAGAATCCCTGTCACAGACCGTTACTGTTTCTAATGGGAGGAATCTTACTCCTTCCAAGGGTTTGGGCTGAAAAAGATGCAAATCCCACTGCCACGGAGACTCAGGTACAATAAAGCATTAGTTCCTATGGTCGGTATGTATCACATGTAATAGTTCAGTTCTGATTTGTAAAAATTCCAGATTCAGAATACTTGAAAAACATGTATCATTTTATTTGTACACTTAAAAAGTTGTACATAGAAACTTGTAATACAGTTCTATAAAACTGAAAGAACTGTCAGGGAAAAGGGAGGGTGTTACCTTTTACTGATTGATCATGAAGGAAGTTAGAGAAATAAAACAAAAACACAGTAAAATGTTTAAAAAATTAAAGAACATTTTCCAGGTACAAATTTTATAAATACAAAACAAATTCACAAATTATTTTGAAAGCTAAATAAATATCTAGTTAATAAACTCAGACTTAATACCTCCGGCCAGCACTGGTACAGCACTGCAAGGATATAAAATTGGATTCATTCATGTGTAGTGTTGAAAGAATGTGCTCATTAAACAATTCTTAGACATATATACTTTTCTAAACTGTGCTATAATAGAAGATTTATCTGTATACAGATAAATCTTCCTTCATACCACTTCTAAAAAAAAAATCAATGACAAAATAAATCACAGGTGAAAAAATATTTTCAAAGATATTGGGACACATGAATGATCTCAAAATGTACAAAAACCTCTGTAAACCAGTACTGTATCCAATGCATCTATCAAACTTATTAGATACTGAACAAAACTGTAGCAAAGGAAATCTTTCCTACATTCTCCTGAGTGCTTAATATTAAAATTGAGAATATAGTGCAGGCCACACTTCAGTGTGGTCAATCAGTTGTTATTGCTTTATATATATATGTCTGCTTTAGAGCATGATTTAATGTTCCATTTTCATGAACAATTTGTTTTCCTCAAATACATCCTTTAGAAGGACAAAATTAGATTCGTGACTTTTTTGCAGCTGGTGGTGTGCTAACTTGATCCACATTCCCAGGCGTGACATGGAGTCCAAGTTTTTGAGCCTGAATATGAAAAAATGCTTGAAGCCTAGTTCCAGCTTTCGCTTCACTTGTGTTACGAGGGTTGTACTCAAAGCAGTTCGAGAACATTAACTCAATATCGTCAATAAATTCCGCTAGAAAGAAAAAACCAAATAAAATTAGAATAAAAGTACACAATTTATAAACATAATTTTTTTGTTTATATGCTATCTGGAAACATCATTAAGAAAGTGGAAGCCCACTTTTTTCTTTAGAAATTGAAGCCTCTGAAACAAGGTAGCAGATCTAAAGCTCAAAACTGTTTAACTACCAATGCGTTAACATGGTTCTACTGAAACTGTGCAATTATGTAATTAGGAATGTTGCATAATTACGCAGAACTTCTATTGAGATCAGATTCTACAAAATATCTAACTTATTCAAATCCCTATCCACCTTTCATCTACACAGACAGCATTTTAGAGACCTCTTGGGATCCCATCTACATAATTACATTAATATACAACACTTAAATCAAGAAAAATAGCAGTTACCTCTTTAAACAAAAATAATTATCAGAGAAAAACATAAATTACTTACATGCTAATTTATATTCACATTTGTTCACTTTTTCACGAATTATATTTAAGGCAATGGGCTTTTTGATGATGTCATAATAATCTGGGACCTGTAAAATAATTCAAATATATCTCTTGTATAGAAAATTTATCAGAATGTGCTATGGTGAGTTGAGTGCTGTGAATTGTGTAAGACTGGTGAATCACAGACTTGTACCCCTGAAGCAAATAATATATTATATGTTAATAAAAAAATAATTAAACAAAATTCATCAGAGATAAGTGGCCAAATATGTGAAGGTTCTGCACTTAAAAGCAACTGAATATTAATCTCTGAATACTATTATTCCATTAAAACCATTTAATATGTTTCAGTCACTATAATGTTATAGAAGCTTAGTTGATACTATAAAAATGACACTTATTGTGAAAAAAAAAAAGCTTATGATTTTGCTTGTGTGCTCTCTTTCTCTCTTTCTCTCCAAAGAGATACATATATGTATCTATAAAGTTATTTAATGAGCATTATTGCATTTGTAATAAACAATAAAATGTACGTAACAAAACTTAATTCAGCACAACAACTACTCAGGAAAAATGAGAGTCAAACTGAGATTTCATTTTTATAGGATGCTATCCAATGGTAATTAATCCTTCACATGACAACATGCATGAGAATTGGTCACAGGGTTGGAGGGGACTGAGGAGAGCATGCTCTCTAATGCCTTTTTTTCAGTGTAGAAACTGACTTTCCAAGTGTTTATTTATTATTATTATTATTAATTTTTTTTTAAAGATTTTATTTATTTATTTGACAGAGAGAGAGAGATCACAAGTAGGCACAGAGAGAGGGGGAAGCAGGCGTCTAGCAGAGAGCCCGATGCAGGGCTCAATCCCAGGACCCCAAGATCATGACCTGAGCTGAAGGCAGAGGCTTTAACCCACTGAGCCACCCAGGCGCCCCACTTTCCAAGTGTTTAAAAATAAAGTATATAGTGACTAACGGGTGTTTTGACTACCTCAGAGTTGCCATGCAGACTAAATCAGAGAATATACACAGCTACATTTGATCAAGTGTAATAATATTACCTGGATTTTGGAAACGAGTTTCAGAAAAGGCCAGCTGTCATCATGGCGTACCAGTTCCACAACGAGCTGTTCAAAAGCAGACAATTCATGGACGCCTCCTTGTCGACCAGAACTCCTTCGATTCAGGGTCAGAGGAGAGGATTCTAAATAAATAATTAATTTTAGGTGATGACAAAGCAAAATATTTGATCATTATAAGCTAAATGGGTATATAAATGCAACCCAAATTCAAATGGAAAATTGACATTCTATATATATTGAGATAAATTAACTTACATTCTGAAATATGAAAATTGGAACCAAATAGTCACCCTTTCCTTTGTTTTAAAAAAGACTTTATTTTTTATGATTCTTAATTTTTTTAAGAAAAGTTTTTATTTAAGTAATCTCTACATCCAATGTGGGACTTGAACTCACGACCTTGAGATGAAGAATCACAAGCTCTTCCAACGGAGCCAGCCAGGAACCCCTAAAGATTTTATTGTTAAGTCATCTTTACACCCAATGTGGGTCTCAAACTTACAACCCCAAGATCAAGAGTGGCATGCTCTACCGACTGAGCCAGCCAGGTGCCCCACTATTTCCTTTTTCATCATAAAATTTCCAAATTAATTAAACATTCATTGGGAACATGTTGTAAAACACTGCAATATAAAAGAAAATTCCTAGGATACAAAAGTTTATAGACTGTTTTTTAGCTCATTTTATTAAAAATATATTTTCAACTATAATAAAAAGCAAGCAAGCAATTCTCCAGAATTTCCTAAAACACATCCTTAGGAAAGCAACCTCTTCAGATCTAACAAGTAGGCCTCTTTATAAATTATCTTGTGTAATAGAAATGTAATGCTCAACAACAAAGTAAAAGATTATCTTAAAGTTAATCTCCCTATTTATTTGGGCGGGGGGGAGAGAAAGCAAGTTGGGGAGGAGGAGCAGAGGCAGAGGGACAAGTAGACTCCATGCTGAGTGTGGAGCCTGGGGTGGGGCTCAATCCCACGACCCCGGGATCACAACCTGAGCCAAAATCAAGAGTCCCCCAACCGACTGAGCCACCCAGGTGCCCCTCTTATCTTAATTTTATATGGAGACTTTCTTAAAGCAAAATGCTTTCTCACAAACCTAAGGTATATATAACGAAATCTCAAGAGTATGAATTAGCATAGTTCATACTATGAATTCAGGTGTTTAAATTCTCTGCTTAAATGTAAATGCATACGTTTCCCCCTTTGTTTGTCATTGGAACCAGGTTAGTAATTTTACAAATCAATTAAAAAATTTCTTTCTTAGCAGAGTTTTTTAGAGTACAAATGTTTTAGGTATACTATACCTAAATAGCTTGAAGTTCAGAATTGGGGAAAAGCAAAACAGACAGATAAGGGGAATAGGAAAAGCTAAATTAGATCTTGATGCCAAGTTACCTGATAAAACACCTTCCCACCATCCCGACAATCTGGTGACTACATAACAGACTAATTGTCTTCCATTCTTTCACCAATGAACTCCTTAATCCTGTCATGTATCTGAATAATGCAATACAACCAATCTATAGTTCTTCAAGGAACAGTATCATTTTTTATGTCTAATTTAATTTTTTTGGAACTATCAAAGCTTTATTACTACTGACATTAAAGGAAAAAATAATAGAATTGAAGAGATCAATAAAGAGATTATTATTTGGGTAAAGATTACTATAAACAACAATTATCAGAATTAAAAAGATAGCCGATGATCACTCCCTAACAATATTACTCCCCCATTTCTCCCCTGCCCCCAAATTCAGTATGACAGATAGGAACCTTCCCAAATAACCCAACGTAGCTTGTGTAGATGATGATTAGTATGCATATTTTAAAGGAGGAAAGGGTAGAAGAGAATGAAGTGTGTTATAATGTGTTCTACTGACACTACTGAAATGTTGGCCAAATCTCTCCACTAGAAACAGGACACTGCCACTTTCTCACAACTACCTTGCTACACTACTAGAAAAATACTCATAATATAATTTAGCTTATTCCCCAAATTGCTGCCCTTTCGATGAGTATTATGCTTCAGGCCACGTTACTCCCTAGTCACTTTGTCTACTTAAGTGACAGCCTTTAAAAAATGACGCAAAATATCTCAAGACTCACTCTTCCCAAATGATTCTATTTTCTTAGGCAAGAATAATTTAAATTAGACTTCTTCATACCTGTAGATTGTCTTTTCCTTCCTCTTCTCTTGGATTCACTATCTTGGAGAGAAAGTTTTGGAGTAACATTTAGAGATCTTGACTTGTCACTTGACTTTGTGGCAATGACTCTGAAGTTAGGGAAGGTGGGACTGTTTTCTGGTGTATTATTAGCACTCTTCCTGCCTCTGCGTTTTCTCCGAGGACTAAGTAGTTCCACAAATACATCTGCTTGCAGTGGGCCGTAACTCTGGCGAGTAGAACGACTGGCAATTCTTAAAGATTTAGTTTCTGTTGGAGGAGCAGACTTTATCTTTCTAAGGCTTCTACCGGTGGTTTTAGAGGAAACAGTTGTTTTGGGTGTACTCTGCTGACTCCTTGAAGTATATCTTCCAGGATCTTGTCGTTGGCCACGACTTGAGAAAGAAGAGCTAAGTCTCCCTCTTGTTTTAATTGGCAATCTAACTTGCGGTCTTCCTCGTTTTGGTGGGCTGTAAATGTTAGAAAACATAATTATTGTACAGAGAAACAATGCACATGAGATTATTTCTATTCCCCTTGTTCTACTATTCAGCCAGTGAGTTCTACGTACATTTCTTTGGTGTCCTTATGCTACAGGAGACCATCACTTTTCATTACCATTGATGCAGAGGTAACCTACAGGTTTGGTCAAGGTAGGCCCTAAACCTGTCCTGAATACTATGCTAAGAATCTCTTTGCCATCTTCTGATTCTTACTGTAAAATACAAAACTAGGTTCAACGTTTTAGTAAACTCTACCCTCAACATGGGGCTAGAACTCACAACCCTGAGATCAAGAGTTATATACGCCACTGATTGAGCCAGCCAGGGGCCCCTAGGT
Source organism: Potos flavus (assembly GCA_028534135.1). Classification (NCBI taxonomy): domain Eukaryota; kingdom Metazoa; phylum Chordata; class Mammalia; order Carnivora; family Procyonidae; genus Potos; species Potos flavus. Next base: position 71,934,525 of record CM052896.1, read on the forward strand.
TCATCCTTTAATTGCCTTTAAGTTGTAGACAAGGATGAAACAATCCCATTAAGCCTCTTTTTATCCATCTCCCCACATACCTGGACTTCCAGTTTACCTAAAATATTTCCAAGAATTTTCTAAATTCTTTATCATCTTTATGTTTAACACAAATACTGCCTTTATCATCTATAGGGATGATGGTTCCTGCTAGTTGGAGCTAGTAAGAAATAACAACTTGCTTACAATACATGGGGCAGCTCTCTCTACTTATCCTCCGCAGACTGGCCTTTTTGTACTTTCTCAGTTCAAAGTTGCCCGTGCTTTACATCCACTTTCCTGATTACACATGAATGGGGTTCAAATGTTAACAAGGTGGGGAGGTCTTAGGGACAAATAAGGGGGAGAAAGCTCTAGTGGTGCCATAGCAGGAATGACCAGGCCTCCATCCCCCTCCATCCCACCCCATTCATTTGGCCTGGGTGACACAGCTCGCTAAGGTGCAGAATACCTGGTTTTATGGCGGTACATAAGTTGTTTCTGGGGGCTAATGTGGAAGGAGTAGAACAGTACCATGTGCTTCCTGGCCTCTCTCTCTCTGTAGATGCCAAGACCACCAATATTTGAGTATAATTCTTTGAGAAAGTCAGAGGGGCACTGGAAAGCTGCATTCATCTTTATATCATGAATATCCTCTGGGATGCTTATTTGCTGCTTTAGGCATAAAATTAAGTAAAATCAAACTTAATGGGTCTGGATTGGTATTCCTGTCCAAACTTGAACTCATATTTGATTTTATGATCTGGCTAAACTCACATAGGTACTACACTCCCTCAGGAATAACTTTAAATGCTTAAAGAATACTAAAGCAAGGAAAACTTGAGGCCACTATATTACATACCGGTTTTTAAAAAGTTATGGGCCCTCATCATTCCATTTGTATTTGAGTAGTCAAGAGACTACCTAGCTATGACTCACAAACTCTCAGTTTGTTGCATGTTAGGACTTACCTGACTTCTTCCTCTTCTTGAGAATCATCTTCATCTTGTTCTATCTCATATTCCTCCTCCTCGCTTTGACCCTCTTCATCATCATCATCAACTTCATCGTCCTCACCTTCCATACTGTCTTCCATCTCTTCGTCACTTTCCAAGGATGGTCTCTGTCTAGAGGAGAGTCTTCTAGAACGTTGCTTTGGCCGACACTCTGGACAAAACCAATCTCCTTCAGGCACAGTCTGACAAATCGCAGAAATGATCATTAGTCATCTGTCACTCAAAAGTTAATCACTCAATTCTAATCTAAGAAGTAGAAGAGGGAAAACTACCTTGAGCTTTGGTCGAACACAGTAGGTATGATGACCTCGATCACAGCCATCGCAGAGTACCATGTTTTCAGCATCGCCCTTCTTTCGGCATATCTTGCAACGAGCATTCAGTATAGATTTAGACCATATCACGCTACGATCCAAGGTGGAGAGATGAAGAAAGACTTGGGATAGACTAGCAGAAGCAAGGAGAGACTCTCTCCAACGGTCCAGGACTGTTTTGTAAGAACGCCCACTGTCACTGGCATCTTAAATGACAAGGGAAAGTGATTTAAGTTTCTACGCAAACCTTAAGATAGCTCCTAGAATTATTTTCTTGGTATTTTAAATAGGTTAGATTTTGAAGTTTTAAAACTTAACAAAAAGATCGTGTTGATATTAAAAACAAAAACCTCATGTTAAAGAAAATATTTGCTGAGCCACATCTTGTTTGTGACATAAGGAATTACTTAAATCCGCAATTCAAAAGCTTGGGGATTCCAATAGTTAAAAAAAGAAAAATTACTTAGGCAATAAGTTCTCAAACTAGTCTTTGTTATCAGTTCTTGACCTGTCTTAGAGAACTAGCTGAATGTGATTACAAGTCAGTAACTATCCATTTGAATCAAGAATATTGCTTCCTCTTTTTGGATAAAAGATGGACTGCTCTCTAAGTTAAATATCAATCATATATGATGTTTCTTTTGGGGCCGATGAAATTTTTCTGAAATTAGATCGTGGTGAATGGCTGTACAACTGTGAATATACTAAAACCCGCTAAAATGACTAAATATACATATATATATATATATATATATATATATATATATTTTTTTTTTTTTTTTTTAAAGATTTTATTTACTTGACAGAGAGATCACAAGTAGGCAAAGAGGCAGGCAGAGAAAGAGGGGGAGGCAGGCTCCCCGCTGAGCAGAGAGCTCGATGCGGGACTCGATCCCAGGACCTTGAGATCATGACCCGAGCCGAAGGCAGAGGCTTAACCCACTGAACCACCCAGGCACCCCTAAAACCCACTAAATTATATACTTTTTAAAAGGATGAGTGTTATATATATGAACCATATCTCAATAAAGCTATTATTAAAAATATTGATTATGTAGAAATGCCAACTCTATTGTCTTCTATCGCTAAGAAAAATTTTTTTTTAATGAGGTAAATTAAAAAATGCTAATACCCCACATTTCCCAAAAGAACTTTCAGCACCAGTATTACATAAGAACATTTGAAACTTTCTTTCATTAATGACATCATTCTTTTGTCTTCTGGACTAAAAAATTATTTATTATTTATTTATTTTAAAGATTTTATTTATTTATTTGACAGAGAGAAAGAGATCACAAGTAGGCAGAGAGGCAGGCAGAGAGATAGGGGGAAGCAGGCTCCCCTGTTGAGCAGATGCGGGGCTCGATCCCAGGACCCTGAGATCATGACCTGAGTCGAAGGCAGAGGCTTAACCCACTGAGCAACCCAGGCGCCCTTGGACTAAAAAATTTATTAAGAGTCATATGATTAGGGGCGCCTGAGTGGCTCAAATGGTTAAATGTCTTCCTTCAGCTTGGGTCATGATCTGGGGTTCTGGGATAGAGCCCTGCATTTGGGTCCCTGCTCGGCAGGAGCCTGCTTCTCCCTTTTCCTCTGCCTGCTGCTCCCTCTGCTTGTTCTTTCTCTCTCTGTCAAATAAATGAGTGAAATCTTAAAAAAAAAAAAAAAAAAAAAAAGAGTCATTTGATTAGATGGCATTAACTAGCCAGTCTATCATTTTACATTGGCATGTGATTTCTCTCTTCAATTAATTCAATTAATCTTCAATTATTGCTACCACATTAGTTTTCCTGACATTATACTTAATTATGAAGGGACTACCACATAATGTCAAAATTCTACATGGTATATAAGACTCCATATATGGTTTGTTTCTATTATGACATATTTCCTACTATTATCCTATTATACTGTCCTCTTGGGCAGTAGCATAATGGTTAAGGGAATGTAAGTTCTGGAGTCAGTCTGCCTTGAGGTAAGTACTAGCTCTCCTATGTGAGTGAGCTGGGTCAAGTTCCTTAACTCCTCTGTGCCTCAGGTTCCCCAACAGTAATACGTACAGAGCATCTACTTCTGAGGGCTGTTGGGAAGATTACGTGCGGTAATACACATAAGACAAGTAAAATGCCTGTCAGGGAGTAAGTGCTGTTACTGTTACCATTAGTGCTCTATTACACTGTTCCTCCTGTGTGCCACAATTTAGAAGATAGGAGAAATAAGTCTATTCTATGGTCCCTATATTTAAGAAATTTTTTATATAGCTGGGAGAATGAAGATACACACAGGAGTTGAAGTCATAAAGAAGCAGACCTGCCAAACACTAGTAAGTCTTGAGCTCCTATTTCTTGGGCAGGATGAGAGAGAGACAGGATGTGAAATCTAGGGCTCACCCAAAGTGTTGAATCCTTTCTGAAAAGCTAGAACTCCAAAAGGCTATACCCTCAAGCATCAGGGTGGAAAATGGTACCCTGAAGAAAAAAAGTAGCCAGGAAATCTGCTTATCTGGACCTTGAAGTTGGGTGGAAAGGGAAAATAAATCTACCTGAGAACATGTAACTATAAGCGATGCATTAAATAGTTTAAAACCCGAAAAAACATAAGATTTTTAAAGTGGTCCAGGTTGGTAGTAACCTCAGGTGAATGACAGGAACAAGTATAAATCCTTGCAAATTCTCTTTGAAGAAATTTTCATAGATCAAGTTCTGAGGAATGAGAGTTAATAGTCAAACCCACGATGCACATGTGGAAACAAAATACTACAGGCAAGAGCCAGCAGAATCTGACCCATAAAGACTTGAGAGATTAGAATTAGACACAGAATATCTCAAAACATAGTTAAGAAATAAATGTTTTGAAAATTTAAGTAACCAAGCAGTTTGAAAAAGCTTAAGAACCTTCAAAATAATTGAGAGTAATAACTCAATGGGAGAGGGAAAAAATGAATGGGTCAAAGGCTCTTCAGGCAACGCTAAAGAGAAATCCTAGCAAAGTAGGAAATAAATACAATAATACAGTCCATTTGATTTATTTCTACCCTCTCATTTTGTGTTTTCTATTTACCATGGTTTTTTGATATAAGGCTTCATGAAAAGTTCTGGCCTGAGCAGGATCTTTAAGGAAGGAGGCAACAAAAACTGCTAATTCAAAGATCTTGAAGAAATCTTCCTAGGTAACTCAGAGGACATTCTTATTAGTAAGTGCAGGAAATAAGGCGGCATACAGGCCAATGTGGAAGGGTGGAAGAAAAAGACAAACTGTGAAGAAACTTTGGAACCTTGAAAATTAGTATGAATGATTTTTAATCAAAGGTTGGTGAAACATTATGGATTTTGATCAAAGAGGGTGCTTTCTTCCTTTCTTTTTTTTTTTAAAGATTTTATTTATTTGACAGGAGAGAGATTACAAGTAGGCAGAGAGGCAGGCAGAGGGAGAGGGGGAAGTAGGCTCCCTGCTGAGCAGAGAGCCCGATGTGGGGCTCGATCCCAGGACCCTGAGATCATGACCTGAGCCGAAGGCAGAGGTTTTAACCCACTGAGCCCCCAGGCACCCCAAAGAGGGTGCTTTCTTAAGAAAATTAAATCAATGGTAGCCCAAGGTCCGCTTTTTATCCCACATACTTTTATTTATCTATTATTATATTTTTTAGATTTAAAAAAAATTACTTATTTGACGGAGAGAGATACAGCAAGAGTGGGAACACAAGAAGGGAGAGTGGGAGAGGGAGAATCAGGCTTCCCGCTGAGCAGGGAGCCCGGTCTAGAGCTCGATCCTAGGACCCTGGGATCATGACCTGAGCTGAAGGCAGACGCTTAACAAGTGGGTGGGAGGCACCCCTCCCACCTACTTTTAAATGGATGTTCACATTTTTATATAGTACCTAAATAAGGATAAAAAACAGTGCATACAACTGATTCCATTTTTCTGTTAATTATCTTGCTTCTCCAGATTATAAAACTCTCAAGGGCAGAAATGTCTCGTTTCTCTTTTATCTTCCATCACGCTAGCACGAATAAATTCCTCAAGAAATTAGGGTTAGGATTTTACTAATATGAAATGATGGCAGAGTCATATGATCAAATATTACACTGGGAGATTTCATATTGTTAACTGCCACTACATAATAATCCATGTGAGCATGCTATGTAGGTTTTCCTGGAGATAAAACAATACAAAAACTCCCACCCTATAACTCTCCCTATGTTAGTAAAAAAAAAAGAAAAAAAAAGCTGTAAATAAATACTATATGCAAAATAAGTAACATACCTTTCACCACTGTTCATCTTTTTCACTAATAACTCAAGTATACCAAGATTCACAATGTCAACTTTTTACATACCAATTTTTTTTAGAAGTTTCATTAGCTGAGGTATGCAATGTAGAAGAAAAATGCTAGGAAGATGATATTGTTTTATAAGCTTGTCCCCAACCTCATTCCGTTCCAAAAAAATTAAATTCTAGGTTTTCTGTCAAAAGCTAAATATTCAAACCAGTACTCAGCAACATGGAAAGTAAAATCATAATTCTTTAAAAAGACAAAATTCTTTAAAAAGTTAAGAATTTACCATCTCTCACACTAGATTGATCTTCCTCTCTCTTTTTTCTTGTCCTTTTTTTTTTCTATCTCCCCTATGATCTTTATTAATTTCTGTTACCTAATCTCAAATCGATAAAGGATTTTTTTCATAGCTTAAGGGTTTAACCATAAGCATGACTTTATAAATGATGAAATTACCAACCTAAACAGTTCTCACATATCTTACCTAAAATTATTCAAATATGAGTATCTTCCTCAAGTTAAAAAAAGCCTAGTTTTGTTAACACGATTAATTGCTAGAATAAAAGGGACATCCTGAGGACGGTGGAATATAAGTAGAATTTTTATTTCTTATTTGCTTCCTCAAGAAACTGAAGTAATCTCTGAAACTAAATTGGGAAAATTCCTACCACAGTTAATTTGCTATGCTGAAAAATAATCAAAAGAATGGAGAATTTTAATATACATTCTATCTCAAACATTCATAAAGCGGAATCTCCATTTCTCTCCCAGATTAAGGATATTCTTGATTACCTTGCTGTAAATATTTAGCTTATCTTGAAACTCCAGCGGCACCTCTATCTCTTGTTGTCCCATTCAAAACAGATCCTCCAAAGGCTTGAACATAATATAAAAAGCTACAGACATCACTTATTCTATTAGCTTTTTATGGGGCAACAATGGTAGATGATAATATCCGTATTATAAATGATCACCATCTAAATTTTGATCGACATTTACCACCAAAGTTAAGTTGAACTTTTTTTTTTTTTTAAGATATTTATTTATTTGTCAGAGAGAGAGAGAGCGCACAAGCAGGCAGAGTGGCAGGCAGAGGCAGAAGCCGGCTCCCTGCCAAGCAAGGAGCCCGATGTGGGACTCTATCCCAGGACCCTGGGATCATGACCCAAGCCAAAGGCAGCTGCTCAACCAACTGAGCCACCCAGGCGTCCCAAGTTGAACTTTTCTTATTTCAACTTTTTTTAAGACTTCAAATTGAAATTGTTCCTTTTATATCCCTTAGGATGAAATTAATGTTCCAACACTGCTGTATACAAGCATAAAGAACATATACCAGCATAAAGAACACTATAGGTCTCAGTTCTCATATAACCTACTAGATGTAAGTTGCAACATCTCCCAGTGTTAACTTTTTCTCTTTGCTTAATATTTAATGAGATGTATCCATGAAAATATGGACACACTAAACAATTTGATTTTTTCCCCCTGAATTTATAAATTAATTGATGGCAGTTTCAGAAATGGAAAAACCAGCAGAATTATGTTTTATCTCTTTTGGAATCACAGAATTAATGAGTAGTAGTGAAATATTTATAAGGGCTACACAATTTACTTTTAATTGAAATTTTAATTTTACCAAGTGTAGATTCACATGTGGTTATAAGAATAATAGAGAGGGATCACTTATACATGTAATTCGATTTAGACAAAGTATTTTTTTTTAAAGATTTTATTTATTTATTTGAGAGAGAGAGAGAGCGATAGAGAGAGCACAAGCAGGGAGGAGAGGGAGAAGCAGACTCCCTACTCAGCAGGAAGCCTGACGCGAGGCTCGATCCCAGGACCCCAGGATCATGACCTGAGCCCAAGGCGGACAGATCTTAACTGAATGAGCCACCCAGGTGCCCCAAGACACAGAAAATATTAAGAAATATTGAAGATTGCAAAGTAAGAGTGATATAGGAAATACAAACTAATATTTTTGTGAGCTATGACCATATATATTTATTTCCGCAACTGCTACTTTCCAATCTGAAAAGTGAGTTGTTGAGCTCATGGTAGAATTACCAATTTATAAAAATATGAATAGGTTTATTAGAACAATAAGATATTGGCCATAAACTTTTCAATTTCAAAACAGACATTTTACAAATATATTCACATTCTGATAGCATCATATATTTATGAAAACTTTGTTCTTACTATTCAAACAAGGTAATATTCAAATAATTTAAAAAGGATTTTAGTCTATTTAAGTTGCTCTCAATATGAGACCAAAAAGATATGGTTTCATTTATTTATTTATTTTTAAAGATTTTATTTATTTGAGAGCGAGAGAGAGCATGAGCAGGGAGAGGGGCAGAGGAAGAGGGAGAAACAGACTCCCTGCTGAGTGGGGAACCCAATGCATGCTTGATCCCGAGACTCTGCGGTCATGACCGGAGCTCAAGACAGATGCTTAACTGACTGTGCCACCCAGGTGCTCCAAGACATGGTTTTAAAAATTGTTTCTTCTTAAAAAAAAAAAAAAAAAAATTGTTTCTTCTTCTCTGTTACTGAGATACAAACTAACTTGAATATGATGAATTATAAATTAACATATCAGAAAGAGCACATGGAAGTAGAGGCAGTTATGAGTTATGATATGAAAATTGATTTGTAACTTGAAACATATTTTCCTAAAGACATAATGATTATGTTCCTAGATTAGTCCCTAAAAACATATTAATTTCATAAATTGCTAAAACACGATCCAGATAGTACCCTATAACATCCTACCATAAATTATAGAGCATTTCCTCATTTATGTACCCTTTAACACTTGCTATTTCTGACTTCATGCTTCTTATACAGTGCTCAGGTTAGCAATCCAATTACTATTATTATTATTTTAAAGATTTATTTATCCATTTTAGAGAGAGAGCATGAGAGGAGGGAGAAGTGGAAGGAGAGGGAGAGAGAGAATCCTCGAGCAGACTCTCCACTGAGCATGGAGCCCGAAGCGGGGCTTGATCCCACGACCCTCAGATCATGACCTGAGCTGAAATAAAGTCAGCCGCTCAACCAACTGAGCCACCCAGGCACCCTAGTGACCCACGTTGTTAAACCATACTCGTAATGGTGGACATTTAAGTAGCTTCTTTGGGGTTCTGTTTTAGATAACAAATATTTATATACAGTTTTTGATTATGCAGGATCTGGCTAGTCACAGGTTTTAGTAATCTTTCTTTTGATGAAACACAAAAGAAAAGACTGACAAAGTTAAAAAGACAGTCATTAAGATGAGTACTTAGACTAAAAAGTACTTAAGCATTATTTAAAAAAAAAAAAATCTCGCCTGAAAGAACCCATGTTTTGGAATGAAAATACAATCTCAAGTTTTTCAAATTAGCCAACTGTATTGTGTCAGCCCATAAGTTTCCATTAAAGGGCAATTTCAGAATCATTTAAAATATAACTAATATTTGGAAACAGAAATTGGTACTTACCAAGTGGAGCTTTGAGAAAACGCCGCTCAATGCCTTGCTCTATCTGAAAAAGCGCCATTGCCAGATAATGAACAACGTTGCTCACTGACTGCGGGGTACTTGAATTAGTTGAGACAGTACTCGGAGTTTCTGTTTTTATGCCCAAAAGTCTATAATGAAAACATGGAAGAGTTTATGGTACTTAAAAATACTGTTAGGTAAATAAAACTGGAGTCATTCCTCCAAATGCTTATGTACACCCATGTAAAAAATAGTTTCCTCAATCTCACAGGAGATCACATAAGCCAGTAGGAAAAGGAGAGATATACATGAATCAAGAGCTAAACTAAACACCAAGTCATTTAAGGAGGTCAGAAGGGCAAATATTTGGAGGGAAGGTGGATGAGACAAAGCTTAGGGGAAAGGTTTTAGGTAGATGACCCAGTGACGGGCCTTAACGATAAGTATCCTAGGCAGCTGCAGCTTACCTCTCTTTTTCTCTTGCTTCAACTTTCACTGGCTGGGACACTGCTAGCTGCCTTCCTTAGCCTCCAGTCTTATTCCCTTTGCAATAAATCTCCATGCTGCAGCTAAAATGATCATTTAAATGTACAAACCTATTCGCTCAAAGCCTTCAGTACTACATCTTCCCTCCCAGTATTGTATCTGCCATTCTCTCTAGGTAATAAACTCTTTAAGGGGAGTTACCCAAAAACAACTCTGAAAGTCAAAGTATCTATCCATAGATATAAAGATACAGGTTCTGATTAAGAATTTATATAATATTTAAGCCTACCACAATTTACTAAGTTATCCTACAGAAAAGAAAAATGGATAGTATAAAGTTACTTTAAAATCTTAAGTTCAAAGATTTTTTTTTTTAAAGTTGAGAAATTACCATTATCCTAACTAGCTGTCTTTTGGCTGCACTAGCACAAAGTAGAGTAAAAGAGAGCCTGAGGTTGAGGAAAATGTTCATTTCAGTGGTTACAAGTATTAAAAGTCCTCATGATAAGATTTTAAAACAATTTTTTAAAGAAAAAGAAACATTTACTGAAAAGAACCATACACTTGAAGTGGCAAGGAAAAGTGACAGTTACTTTAGAAAAATCCGTTCTGTACCTGTCTTTTACTATGACCTTCGCTTGCTCATCAATTTCCATCTCTTCTACATCTTCATTCACAGTCTTAATGATCCCATTTTCCTTGTTTTCCTCACTTAACAGCTCATACCGTCCACTTTCTAATGCTGATCTCCAGGTGTGTCGATCTGTAACCTGTAACAAAACCCAAATTTACCAACCTGGAAAAATGGCATATGTTGTTTCTAAGAAGTATGAGATTCAATGTACATATGAAAAATTCATGAGTATTCTAGAACAGATTGTGAATCAAAAAGGGATCTAAAAATAAGGTTACTAAGTGGCCAAAATGAAATTCATATCATTCATAGATGGAAGCTTTAGTACCTCACTCTCTATAAAGGGAAATCATAAACAATTCTAAGATTGGTCACCTGATAGTAGCAAAAAAGTGACAGATGATAGCAAAGGAATGAACAGAACACACATATCAATCATGAATTACTTACAGATTTTAAAAAGGTAACAAAGAAACCAATAAACAAACCAGACTCAGCAGAGCAGGCAGGAGCTAGTCAAGGAAGAAGAAAATATCCTTACACATTTTAACATCTCGGATGAAAATACCATAAAACAAATATTTAAAAAATACTAAAAATTAGTATTAAAAAGGTCAATTACATTCTATAAATTCTGTTTAAAAAAGCAGATAGCCATATAGTATGTTTCAGAAAGATCTCTACCCATATATAAATATTTTGATACAGGGAACAAACTTAGTTTTCACAAAACATATATCACTCCCATGTATTTATTCAAAACACACATGCCTTGCCTATACCAAATAAATTAACAAATATGACCAAAACTTTGGTAATTAAGTAAACTAAAAATGGGAACAGGTACAAACCTTGATTGCTCCTAATGTTCCTTGGTAGATTCTGTCTTCAATATCCAAAAGAAAATCTCTCAGCCTCAATTCAAGCTGTCTTTCTGCAGACATCTGAGCTGAATCATATGCAGTGGAAGATCTTCCCCGACTATATGTAGGTTTGCTATCTGTTTGAGGTTTGTCTGAAATAGTTATCAATACCTTTATTATGATTTTCTTACTAAAAAATATAATTTCTCCAATGTGATGGCTATGATCGTGAGATAATTGATATAAAAACACTTAGTAAATCTTCAAGTGCAAAAAACAGGGGGGTGGAAATGTCTGCACATGAGATATCTGATAAGGAACTTGTGTCTAGAATATCTGAAGAACTCTTACAACTCAATAAAAAGACATTCCAATAAGAACGGGCAATGAATGGATATGAATAGACTTTTCTCTAAGGAAGACATACAAACGGCCAACAAGACCATAAAAATATGCTCAACGTTATTAGTCTTTAGGGAAATTCACATCAAAACCACAAATAAAGTATCACTTCATACCTCTAAAATGGCTAGAAACTAAAAATCAGACAATAACAAGTATCGCCAAGGACATGGAAAAATTTTAACCCTCATACACTACTGGCAGGGTACAGAATGGTGCAGCTGCTTTGGAAAACAGTATGGCCATTCCTCAAATGATTACACAGAATTATCGCATGATCCAATAATTTCACTCTTAGGTATACACCCAAGAGAAACGAAAACTTATGTTGAGACAAAAACCTGTACACAAATGTTTACAGCAGCGTCATTCATAACTGCCCAAATATGGAAACAATAGCAACATCCATCAACTAGCATATGGTTAAATGTGTTATATATCTATATAATGGAACATTATTTGGTTATAAAAAGGTATGAAGTACTGACATGTGCTACAACTTGGATGCACCTTATGCTAACATTATGCTAAGTGAAAGCCGGCAACAAAAGACCATGTATTATATGATCACATTCATATAGAGTGTTCAGACAAGGAAATTTACAGAGACAGAAAACAAATTTGGGGTTTCTTTTTGAGGTGATAAAAATGTTCTAAAATTGTTTGATGGCTGCACATCTGTGAATATAAAGAAAACCACTGAATTGTACACCTCAAATGAGTGAATTGTATGGTGTTATGAACCAAACTCAATAAAGCTGTTAAATAAAGAATTGTGATCTACAGTTTTTAATCCTGAAGAGAACTAAAGTAGTCATGACAATATGCCCCTAAATTTAAGAGTTCTTTGCCTAGAGAATCTCATTTAGTAATAATGAAAACTTATATCCCAAAACGCCTTACTGCTTTCTTATCTGTTATCAATGAGCCATCATATGGGAGATGTTGCTGCCTGATCTTGCAGTCGATCTCCAAAGAAGTGATCACTAAGGGAACCTGTCCCTGGACCCTTAGCCAAAACCCTTAGTGACTGAACTCTCACTATCATGTCGAATGCCTAAAACGAAGGTTATCCTTAGTGCCTTGGGTACCGGGTCTACTGATCAGAGAATGAGATCAGGAAGAGTACCGATCTTCGCGCAGTGCCATTCCTCATAATCCAAATGGAACCCAGTGAAATCTAGAGAACCTTGTTCCTCTAACTAGTAAATAAAGCTCTAATAGTTTGACAAATGTTTAAACCTGAACCAGAGATCGTGGGGAGAGAGAAAGAAAAGAAACAGTTTTTAATGAAAATTTACCTGAAAAATGAAATTTCTCTTCAGAAAAATGGGCTAGCTGTGCACATATTCTGCTCTTCTCTTGCAACAAAGTTTCTTTTAAGGCACTTTCTCTATGTCCTCTAGAATTAAGAGCTTCGATGAGCTGGTCTAGCTGCTCACAAGAACTGTAAAAGCACCACCGATTTGGCTTATGCACTGGTTTCGGCAGCTGCACAGAATCATCACATGGACCTTGGTCAATGTTGGAGGTAGATTCAGACATCAAAGACTCTCCAGTTTTAGTGGCTACCTGAGGATCTTGAGACTGTACACTATTCTGAAATGATGACGGTCTAGGCAACAGCATGTCTTCAGTGAGACCGGAATAATCCTCTTCAATAAATAATCCAGGAATAGAAGGGAAAATCCAATATCGCCTATACATGCGGTCTCGGCCCAAGGGAAAGATATTGGTACACGCTATGGCACTTTGGATTTTTTCCAAGAGCTCTTTCTCTTTCCGCTGATGTTCTTGTTTTAAAGCTTCTTCCTCTTCAGCAGTAAGAGGCTCTCTTGTTACACAGTTGACTTCTTCTTGTCTTGTAAATTCTTTAAATCCATTTTGTCCCCTTTTCCCTATAGTTTAAACATTTGATCATCACCTATCATATTTTAAATTTTTATCAGAAAAATACCCAAAAATATCCCAAGTTACTATGTATTATAGACCAAACTGAATGCCCCCAAAATTCATAGGCTGAAATCCTAAATCCCAGTGTGACATATTTGGAGACAGGGCCCTTGAGGAGGTAATTAAGGTCAAATGAGTTCAAAGAGTGGGACCGTGATTCAGGACTGGTGTCCTTTTAAGAAAAGAAAGAGACCAGAGCGCTCATTCTCTTCACTTGTGGGCACAGAGGAAAGGTTGTGTGAAGACACAGTGAGAGGGGCTATAGCAAGCGGAGAGAGGCCTCCCCAGAAACCAGCCCTGCTGGTACTTTGATCTTGGACTTCTAGCCTCCAGAACTGTGAGAAAACACATTTCTGTTGTTTATGCCGCCCAGTCTGAGTTTTTTTTATTATGGCAGCCTGAACAGACTAATAGGTTATGCTGATAAGAAACTGGTACACTTAAATATAAGGGACACACAAAAAAACTGCAATCTCCATACTGGAGAGTGAGGCCGAGTCTGTTATTCTGCAACATACATTGAGTCCTTTCTCTGAGGCAGGAGTCAGCAAACTAACTTTTATAAAAGGCTAGCTAGTAAATATTTTTAAGCTCTGTGGGCAATATGGTTTCTGTCACAGCTGCTCAACTGTGCCATTGTAGCATGAAAGCAGCCATAGACAATATGTAAATGAACAAGCATGGCTGGGTTCAATTAAAACTATGGTCACTGAAATCTGAATTTCATATAATTTTCATATTATAAAATATCATTCTTTTCCCCCCAACTATTTAAAAATGCAAAAATGTAAAAACCAATTTAGCTGGATTATATAAAAACAGGCAGGGCAGATTTGGCCAATGGGCTGTAGTTTACTAACCACTGATTTAAGGTAACAACCCCTAATGCTTAGTTGGGTACCTAGCAATTCAAAAGGAGGACATTTCCCAGCAGGAAATGTTTCCCCAGGAGGTATAGCTACATGAGAAACTTCTGATCAAAGAGATGGGAGTAGAAGCGTTATATGTAACCTCTGGGTTGTACCTCTTTCTATTTTCCTTCTTTCAACTAGCCAGAATGGAGCCATGGGGATAAATCATTTTGGAACATGAGGATGGCAGCAAAACCCTAAGGACGGCAGTATGAACAAGACAGAAAGAGCCCGGATTCCTGGTGACCTGCCTGGCCTTTTATGGTGTGTTGAAGAATTAAACTCCTCCCGTTTCAATCACTGTCAGATTGCTTAGATGGTCGGGAAGTTATTTCTTCTATTTCTTTTGTTTGAAAGGGTCTGTATAAGATTAGAATTATCTGCTGCTTTAAAATTTGGGAAAATTAGGGCACCTGGGTGGCTTAGTCTGTTAAGTGTCTGCCTTAGGCTCAGGTCATGATCCCAGAGTCCTGGGATCGAGTCCCACATTGGGCTCCCTGCTCCAAGGGGGAGCCTGCTTCTCCCTCTGCCTTTCTCTCTGTTTCTCTGTCTCTCATGAATACATAAATAAAAAATCTTTCAAATTTGGGAAAATTCACCTATTAAGTTGTCTAGGACTAAAGTTTCCTTTGTAGGAAGATTTTTTTAAAAAATATTTATTTATTTATTTGACAGAGAGAGAGAGAGAGATCACAAGTAGGCAGAGAGGCGAGTAGAGGGAGAGGGGAAGCAGGCTCCCCGCTGAGCAGAGAGCCCGATGTGGGGCTCGATCCCAGGACCCTGAGATCATGACCTAAGCCGAAGGCAGAGGCCTTAACCCACTGAGCCACCTAGGTGCCCCGGAAGATTTTTTTTTTTTTTTTTTTTTATTCAGAGAGAGAGAGAATGGTGAAGGGGCAGAGTAGGGGATGGGCAGAGGGAGAGGGAGAGAAAGAATCTTAAACAGGTTCCATGCCCAACGTGGAGCCCCACACAAGGCTCGATCTCATGACCCGAGACAAAACCCAGAGCTGGATGCTTAGCCGACTGAGGCACTCAGGCGCCCCTGTAGAAAGATTTTTAACACTGAGTCAAGATCCAATGGTTTAGGACCATTCACATTTTACATTTTCTAATGAATCCATTTTTATAATGTGTATTTTTCTAGGATTTTGCTTATTTTTGCCTCCACTTTCAAAGTAATTGCCATAAAACTACATATGCTATCCCCCTATCTTTAAATTTCTACTTTATCAGTAGTTATATTGCTTCCCTTTTGGGTCTTAACCTTATTGTGACTCCCCCTCCCAAATCAATTTCAAGAAAGATTTGTCTAGTTTGTATCTTTTTCAAAGAAAAAACTTTTGGCTTTGCTGTTCTGTTCTATTAATTTCTACTTGTATCTTTTGCTTCCTTTCACCTGGAGGGATTATTCTGTTTTCTACCTCTAACTTCTTTTTTTTTCTTAGATTTTATTTATTTATTTGACAGAGAGAGATCACAAGTAGGCAGAGAGGCAGGCAGAGAGAGAGGGGGAAGCAGGCTCCCCGCTGAGCAGAGAGCCCGATGCGGGGCTTGATTCCAGGACCCCGAGATCATGACCTGAGCCGAAGGCAGAGGCTTTAACCCACTGAGCCACCCAGGCGCCCCTCTACCTCTAACTTCTTAAATGAATGCCTAACTCAATTTGCCTTTCTTCTTTCCCAATATGTATTAAAACTAGAAATTTTCCTCTAAGTAGAGGGACTGTATCCAACAAGTGTTAATGTACAGTACTGATCAGTTTTTTTCAGTATAGATTAGTTTTAAGTATTTTCTAGTTTCCATTTATGGTTTCTGCTTTGACCTATTACTTAGAAGTGTGTCTTAAAACTAATCAAATGAGGCCTTTTGGTTTGGATTTTTAAATCAATTGTATTATAATCAGAAAATGTAGCCTCCATGATACAGATTTTCTGTCTACTTATAATAACTACTTAGCAAATTATGTAGAAAAAACATATGAAATTATAGGCACAGAATAAAGTTAAAAATCTCCTTCAAGAGTTGTCAAATGAAGATGGTTAAAGATCCTCAGAAGTAATTCGTATCAACAACTTTCAAAAAATATATTCCATTTGATCCAGCAATTCATGCAATTATTCTAAGATAGTTGATTTTCATTCTCAACCATATGGTACCAATTATAAGCATTACTGACCTTTGTATTTCTAGCAGCTAAATGGCACTTAATGCATGTTGAGTACGCTATAGAGTAAAAATTTCTATTTAGCCTAATATAAAATAGTAAATACAAAAACTCAACAAAACTTGCTAACCAACAGTTGAAATTATGAGAAACTGACCTACTAAAACAATATGAATATTGTCGCTCCTCCCTCAAGTATAATTGACATAAGAATAAAGACTGAATGTAACTTCTAAAACCATTTTTTAACAAAATGGTCACCATTTAAAAAACTTAACACAGCTATGAGTTGGGCATTTAAAAAACACACACACCTTGGAATCACAATGAAGTAATCTAATACATATTTCAGGATAGCTGAATTATAAAGTGCCTTATTAATTAAAAATATGCAAGCATGCCCTTAAGAAACTTCTGTATTACCCCTTCTGCCTCTTTTATGTGATCCTGGGTCATCTTCATCTTCAGTGACTGTGTCTTGATCAAGTTCCTTTTGCTCTATTTCTTTGCTCTCAGTGCTAGTATCAAAATCTTCCCTTTCTTCGTCCCTTAAGGAAAAAAACAAAGATATTTTCAATAATGAATATATAATTCTATTCATGAGATATTTATTGCCTGCCTATGAAGTGCTAGCCATTATGTTTAGGAAGTAGTGGACAAAATGACAGAGTTTATATCCTCGCAGAGAAAACAGGTAATAATACAATTATAAAATAAAAATATGTAATAACTATTAAAAAATGAGAACTTCAAGTTGCTATGAAAGCATTTCAAGGAGAACCAAATCTAGTCTCAAGGATCAAGAAAACCTTACTTGAAGAAGTGACATTTAAACTATGAGACTAGGGAGACTGGGGAGGGGTAAGGTGGCAGGTAAGAAGAAATCTCCAATTCTAGCAGAGGGGGTAACATGTGCAAAGGCTCTGAGTTGAAGAGAAAAGGAAGGAGCTTATCATTTTGAGAAAGATATAAAACAAAAAGAAGTAATCCAAGATATGGATGAGAAAAAGGCAGGGTAGATCATACTGGGCTTTGTAGGGCATTATTCAAAAAGCAATGGGAAAAAAAGTAGAAGAGTTTAGAAAAGGGAAATGATAGGATAAGAAAGCACTTTGGTTGCTATGTGGAAAATTACCTCGGAGAGAAAGTAGATGAGGGGAGACAAGAGGCCACTGTCACAGCCCAGGTAGCTTGGCTGGGAGGTAATGGTTGGCTCAGAGTAGAAAGTAGAGTGGAGGAGAGTAGGTGAATTTCAGATATAGTAAGTAGGCTGAATGAACAAAAGATGGATGTTTTATCTAATCTATTTTTTTTTAAAGATCTTATTTATTTATTTGAGAGAGAGAATGAGAGAGAGAGAGAGCATGAGAAGAGGGAGGGTCAGAGGGAGAAGCAGACTCCCTGCCAAGCAGGGAGCCTGATGCGGGACTCGATCCCGGGACTCCAGGATCATGACCTGAGCAGTCACTCAACCAACTGAGCCACCCAGGCGCCCTATCTAATCTATTATATTGTCCAAATTAAAACTAAAACTGTATGAACCTTGAAATAAGTTCCACTATTTACGGTCTTTATCCAAACAGAGGTTTTGAAAAAAAAAAAAAAAAATGAAATGGTAGAATCTATAATGTGCTTATTTTTCTTTTTTTCAAAATTAAAAGATCACAAGGAAAAAATCTGTAACTACAGGAGGTAATGAATAGTAACTAAACTTAGTGTGGTAATTATTTCACAACATATGCATATATCAAATCATTATGTTTTGTACACCCTGAACGATTAGTACAATGTTAGAAATCAATTATATTTCAATAGAACTGGAAAAGGTTTACAAAATGTAAAAAGAAAATTGAGCTATAACTCACATATCCTAAAAACCATCGTTTTAAATAAGTGTACAAATTCAGTGGTTTTTAGTATATTCATGAGGTTGTGCAGTCATTACTCCTATTTAATTCCAGAAGTTTCATCATCCCAAAAGAAAACCCTTGTAGCCATCAGTAGTCACTTTCCATTTCCTCTTCCCCACTACCCTGGTAACCACTCATCTACTTTTTGCTGTGGATTTGCCCTTTCTGGACTTTTTATATAAATGGAATCATACATGGCCTTTTGTGACTGGCTTCTTTTACTCAGCGTAATGTTTTCAAAGTTTACCCACGTTGTAGTATGTATGAGAATTCTACTCCTTTTTATTGCTGAACAACATTGTGTTGTATGGATATACCACCAAAGTAATACGTCGTTTTGTTTATCCATTCATCAACTGATGGACATTTGGGTTATTACCTTTTTTTTGGCTATTTAGAGTAATGATGCTGTGAACTTTTGTATATACATTTTGGGGTGAACATTCGCTCTTAATTCTCTTCAGTATATACCGAAGAGTGAAACTGCTGGGTCATACAGTAACAAATGGTTCAGTTATCTGAGAGACTGCCAAACTTATCCAAAGCAGCTGCACCACTTTGCATCTCCACCCGCAATGCACGAGAGTTCCAATTTCTCCACATTCTCACCAATACTTCTTATTGTCCCTTAATTGGATTACAGCCATCCTGGTGAATACAAGTAATATCTCATCGTGATTTTAATGCGCATTTCCCTAATGACAAGTGATGCTGAGTGTCTTTTCATGTGCTTCTTGTATATCTATTTTCTTTGGAGAAATGCCTATTAAAATCCTTTGCCCATTTTTTAATTGGTTCGTTCTTTTATTGTTGACGTATAGGAGTTCTTTATATATTCTGGATATTAAACCATTATTAGATATATGATTTGCAAATATTTTTTCCCATTCACTGGGCTGTCTTTTTACTTTCTTGACAGTGTTCTTTGAAGCACAGGAGTTTTTAATTTTGAAGAAATCCAATTATCTATTTTTTTTCCTTTGATTGCTTGTGTTTTAGGTATTAGATTAACTTTCCCAAGCTTCTTACAGTATTGTTGATGGCCATATAAAATACAGCTGTTACAAGTTTGTGACTTACGACTTTAAGACTAATAGGTACTTTTATATGCAAGTATAACTAAAATCAATATAAGAATTTCAGAATACTGAGATTTTTAAAACCTTCCTTTGCAGATTTCATAAAAAATTATTTCTGCAAAATTGGGAGTAGAGTTTGCCATCTACAATATGCAAAAATTCCCACTTGTCTTCATAGCCAATTTTCATCCCAAATATTTTCAAATGCAATGGAGTACTTAAGTCACTAAATTACTTAAGGTGCTTCTACCCTCTCCCTATACCATCTATTAAAACCTCCAATTTCATCCCTATTCCTCAATAAAGTCAGAGGAGCTTTGTGAAACACACTGTACAACTGTGGTGGTGGTGGTGGTGGAGCAGGGGAGAGACCACTATTAATGCTAGAAATGTACTACCGGTTAAAGATAGCTGATGGAAAGGCTTTCTGGGCAATTATCATTTACAACATTCATTTTATGAGAAAATGAATTCTAGATTCCCTGAAAGTATTAAAGTTATTAAAGTTAATACTAAGTATTAAAGTTAACTTTAAAGTTAAAATTTTTTTAACATAACACATGTATACTGGAGAACTGTATATATGTAAATTTTATAGGCCCACTGGTATAATTATTATGTACCTATAAATAAAAAAACTAGAAAACTAGTTTTTAAAATGTCTGAAAAGCATTTTAGAGTTTAAGGTGCTGATTTTTATTCTTTATGTAAAGCCCAGTGAGCACTGTAATTCAAACCATACCCAACAGATGTATCTGCCGCTGAATTTCTCTGCTCATCTTCCTTCAGTTTCTCTTGTTTCTCTTTCATTTTTTGTTCTTGTTCCTTTAGTTTTTCTTCCTTCCTTTTACGAATTCTGAAAGTTAACATAAAATATTATAGTCTATTTGATGGAAGATAATTTTAACTTTTGGCATATTGCTTTAATCATAAAATTATGGAAAGTGCTTTAAATGTTATCACAAATTATAGTGTAGTAATTCATTCACAACCTCTTAGTTAAGCCATCAAACATCAGTGTGAGCCAATATCACATTACAGCCCAACGTGAAATATCGTTTTAGATGCAAAGAAATAAATAGCCTTCATTAGCACAACTGACTATAATTATCTCTTACCTAGCAGCTGCTTCCTCCCTCTCTTTCCGATGTTGTTCTGCTTTTAACTCCCGGAACTCCTGCTTTGCCTGTCGTAATATGTCAACATAATCTTCAATAAAATCCCTAGTAGAAACTAGGGTCAGTAGTTTCCCACAGAGAGCATGAAGTATCTTCATTTTTTCTCCTGTCAAAAATTGGGAAATAACTTCTGTATCATCAATGACAAAAAGGAATTGTTTGGGAAATCTTAATTTGTGGTTCAGCGTGAAAAAGCTTAATAAAGAATAGCAAAAGTCTCAGGATCAAACATGCCAATGGCATGTTTTCAGAAAAAAGCACCTCTGAATCCAAATTAACAGATATGTAATATACAAGGCATTTCAAATACAAATAACTAGAATATAGACCAGAGTTAAATAGACATGAAAAATTTTCTTATGACAATTTTTTTCAAGTTTTAATTTTTAGGCTCACTTAGGAAGTTCAAATAAAAACTAAATTATTACCATGTGAATTAAAAAAATGGCAACAGGCAAATCGCTACTCTGAAAATACTGCACAAAAACACTATAAATTATAAAAACTACATGAATGTTAGGAATGAAGGCACTCTACTTTTATTATATGTTCTCTTAAATAAGCATATTAAATTAAACTCTATGTATTTGTGCGTTGTAATTTTTTATCTAAGAAAGGAAGTGAAAAGTAACTTCATCTTAACTTTATGTACTATTTCTCATACCTCAAACACTATTCAAGCAAATGTTAGAATTTAGCAGCTACAGTTTAAATTTCCGATATACTGACAAGGAAAAGTTCTGGCTAATTCTCATTTACCCTTCTACATTTAGTAGATTAACCACAAATTTTTAAAGTAATAGAAAACCCAGATGAAAAAGAAAAGAACATCAGAAACAGAGCTGATATGAATATCAAGAGTAGTCTCCACTTGGGTCACTCTTTGTATTCTAACAATTTTTTTAAGGATGGTTCTCCTTCTCTTTTAAAACTGCTATCATCTAAAATTTCTCAGCAGTATCCAGTTTTCTAGGCTAAAGGGACAGTAGAGGGGAGGAAGTGGGCAGATTATACTGATTCCAACTTGCAAAGTTTACCTGGTGCCAAATCATACACTGAAGTGCTTGCCAGTTTCTTCACGAGACTGGGATTGCTCAAACGCAGCTCCATACATGCATCGTCTGTGGCATCAAACCCTCCTCGCTTCTGATATCTGTACTTTGCATTTGCTGATGTTACATCAGCACCTGAAGCTAAGATGTGCAGTCTGAGGATTTCAGAGAGAGTGCAGCTATCAAGATCCAAGCTTTTCAAACTGCAGCCTATAGTTGTTAAAAAATGAAGTCGTCATTTAGAATATCAGCAATAAACCCTCAGCAATGTAAAATGTACCTTTATAAAATTAAAAATAAAAAGCAAACAACAAAAAAATAAAACCCACACATACCCTGGTGCAACTGCGGCCATGCAGCTGCCAGAGATGCAACTGCAGACAGTGCAGATTTTGTGGGGTCTGCATCTTCATCCAAAGCCTCTGTTAAATCTTTAAGGAAATAAATACTTTATTCTAGTGCAAATCAAAACTGGAATCTTTGGGAATAATGCCCTTCTAAAATGATGAAAGAAACAGCAAACAGCTTAACATTCAGGAACCTCAAAAGAGCCAACGCTAGGTACAACAAGCATCATTCACATGCTGCCTAGTGTCCACCTCGAACTAGAAATCCCGAGACATGCACCGCACGCTCATATTTCCTTAGTTAACACAGAAGACCATTTCCAGGTTACCAACAAGATGCACATACACATTCCCCCCAAAATGGTACGGTGCACTTTTAAAAACAAATCTCCTTGCTCAATATAACTTTAGAAAAGTCTACTTTGAAAATCAGAATCTCTTTGAAGATCCCCCATCTTATATAAATTTTTAAAGATTGAATCATAATAAAGTATGGGTTATAATCACAAAACCAGCGCAGAAAAAGAACTAAAACAACTTAAAGATAGCACTGCTGTCTCTTAACCACTGATTTATCCTCTTCATTTAAAGTTCCTGTTTACTTTGAAAACTCTCCAATCTAAGACACAACAGGAAGACTTCCCTGCATTTTTTAAGTAAATTGCTTTAACTCTGAAAGTCATGCCTGGCTTACAAACAAGACTACAGAGTAAATCTACGGACACAAATTGGATAAAGCATTAACATATTCAATTATTCCTAATTATAACATGTAGATGATAAAAAAATTAATGAGTCAACTATGAAAAAAACTTTAAGCTTACAAGAAAACCTCTTGTTATATCATAGAACGGTGGGCCTAACTTCAGACTGAGGGTTAAGACGTAGTCTAGCCTCAGCACTGCCAGGCCCCTAGTTCCTAGTTGTGCAGCCTTCAGACAAATCACTTAGTTGGCTTCATTTTTCTTAAAGGAGTGAGTCTCGATTAGCAGTTTTTAAATTCTTCAACTATGTCTTGGGAATCCAATACAAAAGAGAGAAAAGTTCCCTTGTTCAGTGGGATACAGAGATGACAATCCTGCCCAGTCATCTTTCCAACTCTCCTGCAGGGGCACCGAGGAATCCCTGTACAACTCACAGTACTCCATGGATTAGAGCTGGAAAACCGCTGGGCAAAACTGGTTCTGTGGTTCCTTAACCTTCTACTATGTTTCCCTTCCGAAAGTTCACAAGCTGACAAAATAACCTCAGAGAACAGAACTACTGTCCTTTATTAAAAGGAAAAAGGCAGCTCTGGGATCATGTCTGATTACAATCACTGACAATTTCATGGCTGGTAAAGGATAAACACTACCACGCAGGAGGAGTTATATGACTGAACATTGCATATATGCAGAAGTTATTCCACCCAGGCCATGAATCCAGTCCAAATGACAGACATTCTATTCCTTCTTACCAGGGAAATACTAGAGCTAAAACTTCCTTAATTTTCATTCTACATGGAAAGCCAAAGAAAATTAATAAGCACTCTAAAATTAGCAACAGTCTTAGTTACAGAGCTGTAAAAGTGGACTGGCCGTCTTCCTTCGCAGCAATCACCACATTCAACCTATTTTATCTGTAGTAACTTTGAACTTCCTAGGACAAAGTTATAAAGGCCTTAGGAAATGGACAACCAACAAAATGACAGTTTACTTTTAATTGTTTAATTGTAAACTAGCATGTTAAAATAAGTATTTTTTTTTAAAGATTTTATTTATTTATTTGTCAGAGGACGGGAAGGGAGGGAGAGAGAGCATGAACAGGGAGAGCGTCAGGCAGAGGCAGAGGGAGAAGCAGGCTCCCTGCTGAGCAGAGAGCCCAGGACCCTGGGATCATGATCTGAGTTGAAGGCAGACGCGTAACAGACTGAGCCACCCAGGTGCCCCAAAATATGTATTCTTTAACTCAATTATCTACCAAATGGCACTCTCAAGAAACTGTATTATTTCTCTAGGATTTGCTTAGAGACAGTCACTTGAGTACATCATACCAAGAGAATACAGCTGACCCTTGAACAACATCTGTTTAAACTGTGCGGGACCACATATAAGTAGATCTTTTAAAAAATATTTTTTTGTATTTATTTATTTAAGAGAGAGACTTAGAGAGCAAGCAGGGGGAGGGGCAGAGGGAGAAGGAGAGAGACAATCTCAAGCAGACTCCATGCTCAGCGCAGAGCCCGATGGGGGGGCTTGATCTCATGACCCTGAGATCATGACCTGAGCTGAAACCAAGAGTTGGAGGCTTAACTGACTGAGTCACCCAGGCGCCCCTATAAGTAGGTTCTCTCTTTTTTTTTCTTACAATGTAGTACTGTAAATTCATTTTCTCTACAACATCTTCTTTTCTCTAACTTATTTTATTATAAGAATACAGCATATAATAATATAACATACAAAATATGTGCTATTTGACTGTTTATATTATCAGTAAGGCTGCCAGTCAACAGTGGGCTGCTAATAGTTAAGTTTTGGGGGAGTCAAAAGTTATACGTGGATTTGGGGCTGGGGTGGAGAGGGTTGGCATTCCTAACCCCTGTATTCTTCAAGGATGACCTGTACAGCTGAACTGTATGTTATCATTATCTGAAAGTTACATTGATCATCACATCACATCACATCACATCACATCTCGGTTACAAACCGAGAATCTATAATTCTAACACTAAACAATGATATTTTAGCAAATATGCAAAACTATGCTACGTAAGGATACTCTTCTATACTTTGAAGGGCTTTTTTTTCATGATGTAAGACTAAAGTCAGGAACTGAAATTTTAATGTAAGATTTAAAAAACTGTTGGTCAAAATTTCCAAGATTTGATATAAAAAAAGGGAGACCAAAGGTCAAAGAAGGTAGATTTTCTTGAAGATGGATAATTTTATAGGCAATGCTAGCGAAACAAATATCCAAATTTTCAACATCTTTGCCATCTTAAGAGGCAATATAGCATAGCCAGTATGAGGCTCCCAAGCAGACTGCCTGAGTTTGTATCCCATCACTTTCTTATTAGCCATGTGTCTTTGGGCAAGTTAATGAAACTCCTTAAGTCTAAGTTTTTTTGTAAGTAAAGGCAGAAAATAATTATTAATAATCTACCAATCTATTATACCTACTATAAGGATGGTATGACCATTAAATGAAATAATGTATATATATATAGTGTCCTATATCACTTCCTTTCAGAGAGAACTATGGGAAAGCTTTTTTGTTATGGAGAATGGAGAACACAGGTAAAATAACCTGGGGAGAATAGTCTAGGGTCCTTACTGTAACTGAAATAACTATGTAAAATGTAGTCAATAGAACAGGGAAGTGGAGAAGGGTGGAAAATTCGAAAGCATATTTTTCCCCCTAACATTTAAATAAATATCTTCAAAAGGAGCATTAAAATCTTTATTTAATGACCAATACTCATTTAGAGGTAGACCTTGCATTATTATGTATAGATTAGTCCTCTATAGGATTAGAGCTATAAAAATTACAGATCAAACCAATCATGAAAGGAAAATAACAATGGCAATACAAACATCAATAGTTGCATATATTTTTTTTAACCTAGCTGATTTTTCCAACATAATTTCGTCACCCCACTTTTTGTCATCTGTACAAAACTACAAAATTCATCTGCTTCAAATCCTGAATTAAATACAGATTTATGTCTTATATTAAGGTAGAACTTGGTCCACAACCCTGTGATGTTATTGGTCATTAAGACAATCTAATGGCTAAAAGAGTATTTGCCACATTTTCTGTCTTAGATAATTCATCTTTAGTGCTGGTACTTGCTATCTTAGAAAATCTTCAGACTTTTATAAATGGTTTGCCCTTCTTTCTTCCCTTTATTTTTATTTTTTTTAAAGATTTTATTTATTTGACAGAGAGAGAGAGATCACAAGTAGGCAGAGAGGCAGGCAGAGAGAGAGGGGGAAGCAGGCTCCCTGCTGAGCAGAGATCCCGATGTGGGGCTCGATCCCAGGACCCTGAGATCATGACCTGAGCCGAAGGCAGAGGCTTTAATCCACTGAGCCACCCAGGCGCCCCTTTCTTCCCTTTAGTAGAGTCTCATTTTATGGACTAAGTCATCTGAGATGACAAAAGGGACAACACTGTTAAAATGACCTTGATAAGGGACCTATGGTGCTTAGCACTCAAGCTAGAGAATATATTTTGTTTGAACTCAGGCTGTAAAATAAAAAGAGAGCCAACATCAGATGCATATTTATCATTATCCTGTTGCTTTAGGGACCAGGCATAAAACAATGAGATCAAATTATCCAAGGTAAACAATACTATCTGAATGCAAGAATGTCCCATCTTTTTGTATTGAGACTGCTAACAAAATATCTCCCAAAAGTTATTTCTTATTGATTGTGAATTTTTATGTAATACACTGAAATATTGTTTAATCTCTTATGTGACAAAGTTCACAGAGAGTATAATTCAGGAAGCCAACTCAATCTCTTCTTACATATGCTTAACAATTCCTCTGATTGGGCGCCTGGGTGGCTCAGTGGGTTAAAGCCTCTGCCTTTGGCTCAGGTCATGATCTCAGGGTCCTGGGATCGAGCCCCTCATCGGGCTCTCTGCTCAGCAGGGAGCCTGCTTCCCCCTCTCTCTCTGCCTGCCTCTCTGCCTACTTGTGATCTCTCTCTCTCTGTCAAATAAATAAATAAAATCTTAAACAAAACCAAAAGTCCTCTGATTAAGGTTAAGTCCTAAACAAAATAGAGAACATACTCTGTTTTAAAAATAAAAAGGGTTTCTCCAAGAATTATTCCTATGTTAATATGTACCACACACTGACTTCAGATATTTAAGTGCATAGAATTTAAACAGCAAAATTTCCAGTTCAAACTTGGTGAAATAAAAAAATTAAATTTTACTTGACTCTGATCTACAAACTATCACATCTGAAATGAAATTAGCAAGAGTATTTTCAATTTAAGTACTGGTAACAATAATTAAAGTATTTCCTTAGGTGGGGGCAAAAAAAACCTCAGTGCCATTTAGCAGAATCTCTTGGAATTAGATACTGGTCAATGACATCTGTAACTCTCCTAAATCATAGGAGAAATCTAAAGGAATAAAATGCAAGACAGATTGTGGGGGAGGGTAGATATTTTAAGGTCATCAGAAACAGGATACATTAAAACAAAGTTTTTATAAAACAACTGATAATGTATTGTTCATATATGATTCAAGAACTGAGAGACTTGAACAGCTACATTTTATAACTGTAAAAGCGAGGTTAATTTTAAGATAACCTTCAAAGATCAGTTCCAAAGCTATAAAGCTACTATCAATCAGCAATAATACTGAATTCTGACCTTTGGTGTCAGCATCCGTTATTTGCTCTTTGGCTACTTCCTCTTCTTCTTCAGCTATCGCCTGGAAGATGGCAGTCAGGAAGAAAAAAAGCAATTCACATAGTGGGCCTTCACTGTCATTTCCTACAAGAGCTTCCTCTAACACTTCTGTGAATAAAATGTTTAAAATGAATTTAAAGTTCTGTTCATGTACTAAAAAACAACTCCATTGGAATAATAAACATTTTAATCAAACAACAGCCTATGTAATTATTTTAAGTGTCCATTTATCAAAGTAGAGTATTATCCAAGGCAAAATCAAAAAACAATTTATAATGATTATAATAAAATACAATAAAATCATAAGCCAAAATCACTATATTCAAGAAAGTCAAATTAGCCTCAGCAGATCAATACCATATTTCATTTTAAGTTTAAATTTCAGGTGCAAATTAAGGCACATATTAAAAATTATCATTTTATTCTAATTTGAATAACAACTCAAAGATTTGTTATTATTGCCCCACTGTTCTCAAAAGCTATATGGGACATTAGTGTTTACGAAGTAGTGCATAGGAGAGGTAATCATTAGTATCAGGTATAATCTTAATATTGTATCCAAGTCATAAATGTTATCTAATTTATCTTACCTAAACCAGCATTGTTTAGACCTTCTTGATCTGCAAGGCATAATGATTCATGCCTCACCCAGTTCATAAAGAGAAACTGAGGGAATGTGAAGTGAAAGCCCTCCTGAAGAATACACTTTTATTAAAATAACAGTAGCATCATAATTCTGTCTTTGAGGGTCTTTATTTTGATTTTAAGAAAATTATTTTGCCAGTTGACAATTAAAAATCCAAAATGAGATCCAAAGCCCTTCTCAATTAATGTAGTTCTCATAATGTTTGTACAAAGTAAAAGTACAGAGTCAATACAGAATCACAAATTAAAGGTAAGCAGTAACTTGTCTCTAAATACAGCGACGTCAATTCCTTCCTTCCCCGCACTTACATGAACCATGACACCTTCAAGAAGAGGAATCTATTCCTTCACTCCCTTAAATCCCAGCAGCCTGACCAATGGAATATGACAGAAATAAGGCTTGCCAGTTCCAAGCCTAACCTTTAAGAAGGCTGGCAGTTTCTGTCCTCTTCCTTCTTGGAGCCCTCTACCACATTACAAGTATAGACTACTCTGATGGAGTGGGATGCCACATGGAGGAGCACTGAGGCACCAGGCATGTGTGCGAGGAAGCCATCTTGAACATTCAGTCAGGTAAGACTTCAGATGTCTCCAGACCCAGCCCACTTCCTGTTACCACATGAGAGACTCCAAGAAAGGGCTGGACAGATAGGTCCAATGACTCTACAGAACTCTGAGAGATAATAATTTTTTATTTTAAACCACTAATATTAGGGTGTACTATTAACACAGCAATAGCACTTGCCTAGGGTTACTCCTTCAGGAAACTCATCTTGAAGATCAAAAAGTTCCCCAAAAGCATTAAGAAACTCCAAAACCATCAGAGCATCACCGAAGATTTCAGGAGGTAGTCTAGTCTTCACTGGAGTTGGTTCTGGAAGTTCCTGAAAGATTGAACAATTTTTATAACTATTTGAGCCAAGTATAGAAAACTGTAAAAGGTAAATATATACTCTTTGCTGAATACGATTTTAGGTAGACTAGTGGTTCGTAACCCTGGATGTTTATCACAATCACCTTTGGAACTTTAAAAATTATAGATGTCTTGGCCTTATTCCAGCTTTAGTAATTACAGTCACTAGGGACTTTTTTCTTTATCAAACTAAGAACAACTTTGGGCTGATGTATACTTCTGACTACATTTTCCAGTTAAGAGGGACTTTTAACCTAGATTCTGAGATCAAGGCATTATTAGCTATGTCAGTATTATCCTCAATGCAGGATCTTCTTAGGATATGGAATAGAATTAATCCACCATCTACTGAACTTAGAATTGGTTCCTTACAAACTGAGATGCATGATAATACTGGATTATTAACAATCATACAAATGACAAATTATGTCTGCAGAATGAGAATCATTTTCGAAGCCTGTTATAAAATACTAACAGTGCTGCTTTGGAACTCTAACTATAGCATTTGCTTAATTGACTATTTCCTCTTAGTTAAATATGAAGCCACTATTAAAAAGAAAGAAAAATTTCATCAGCAAAGCCACATAGGGCACGAGGAGCATAGGTGTGAAACATCACATAACATACTTATACCTTAAGATCGTCACACTCCATATCTTCTCTAGGTTTACTCCACTGTTTTAAGTATTCCATATATTTTCGCTTTTCTTCCCGTAATTTTTCTCTTTCCTAAAACAAAAGGTTAATAAAATTTTTTAATAAGAATTTTGTAAGGCAGCATCAGCATAACCTGGGAACTTGTAAGAATTACAAATATTTGGGCCCTACCCCGGACCTACTGAACAAGGAACTCAGGTTGAGACCCAGCAGTTGATGTTTTAGTTAAGTCCTTCCTGTGATTTTGATGTGTGCTAAAGTGTTAGAGCTACTGATTGAAACAATGCCTGTCTAACACAACTGCTAAAAAGATGGAAAAGGTCTCATACATAGTAGCCTGTGGATAAATATTAATTCAATCTAACCCTTCCTACAGGGGCTCTCCCATTTCAAATCAATTAAATCCTGACAAAGTAAGGTAACAAATTATTAGAGTACCTAAAATAAAACCTCCCCCTATATTTGTAATATAGCTGTTATTTTCAAGATTCACTGAAGTCTAGCAGCCTAGGGACAGAGGGACCAGTAAATAAAAGCAGTATCAGAACATAGTTGGTGGATTTCTTTTTCTTTCAATCCAGGCCACTTCTCTTGCTCACTTGGTCTTTTGACAGATACACTTACTTCTTGGTTCTGGTATTTGACACTGGAAGATAAATAAATAATGACCCTAAAAAGTCTCCAACAAAGCAGAATGTAAAGAAAATATTTTAAATTGATTATAATTTATCATTATTTTCCAATAAATGTTTAACATATGTTAATATTATTCTCTTCCTTTGAAATTTAGGCCCACTGGCGGTAACAGATGGGGCACTTATCAAATTTCCAACATAAAAAGATAGTTACAGAACTCACTAATTCTGCTATAGTAAGTCTTCCCTTCCCTGCCCCAAATAATTCTTGTAGCATGTAATAAGATGGGTATTCTCATTCACTGTTGCTAAGAATGTAAATAAGCACATGTTTAGCAAACACGCACCTACGTACATTTTAAAAAATGTTCCTAGCCTTTGACCTATGACTCTACTTCCTACAAATTTATCCAGGGACATAATCCAAAAACATTAAAGACTTTTATTCATAAATTTGAAAAGGGTATCTTCATTTATGAGCAAAAAATTATAAAGCACTTTACTTGTATCTATTTGATTAACTATTATGCAGTCACTAAAAATCTCATCTTAGTTTACTTAATAACATGAAGGGATATTTCAATAATGTTAAACAAAACAAAAAAAATTACAAAGTTATAAATGCTGCATCTCTTTTTTTAAGGCCTAGAATAAAGATTAGAAATAAATTGAAGTGTTAAAAATGCTATCTCTAAGGGCACCTGGGTGGTACAGTTGTTTAAGCATCTGACTCTTGGTTTTGGCTCAGGTCATGATCTCAGGGTCCTGGGTCCACACTCAGCAGGGAGTCTACTTGAGAGTCTCTCTCTCTCCCTCTTCCTCTGCCCCTCCCATTAGTGCTGTCTCTCTCTCTTTCTCAAATAAATAAATAAAATCTTAAAAAAAAATGCTATCTCTAAATGTTAACACATTTAGATTACAAGTGGTTTTCTTGTCCTCTACATTTTGTGGAGTGTACATGTATTAGATACCTCCAGCTCCAGCCCAATGGCCTATTAGAAATAGTTCAAGAAACTACAGGCAATTTAAATGAGCACAGGGTGTAACAGGATCAGCTAGGGCTACTTGCGAATATCCCAGAAAGCCAATGACACTTCTTGACTCTGGAGGAAACCAGCTACAGAATTCTCTAAGGAATATATACCACTAAAGATTATAATAAAAGATTTGCTGAAAAACCTATTTTTACAGATACTTTATTCTTCAAGGAGAATAAGAACACTAATAATTCTTGTTATTTGTAGATTTTATTGTATTTTTCTAATTACATATTTTTCAAGTTTTATGTGTATTATCTTCCCTAAATTTGGAAGTCTAAATAATGAAGAAAATCAACTTCAGAATTGTACTTAAGAGGCTTCAGGGTATAAAGGCATGTATGTGTGTATACACACACACACACAGAGATATATATATGTTGAACCTTAAATTATTCATTAAAATTTCCAAAGTGAAGGACAGATAAACCAATAATTGTTTATCAGAGCACTATGCGCAACTAGAAATATGAATCAAAGTGGTAAAAGCATTTGAAAATTAACCATGAATTTAAATATGTAAAACCCACTACTTATTATATAGAGAGCATAGCTAATATACTTGAATGAATACCTTTTCTCTTTCTATTTTAAGTCTCTCTTTTTCCTCTTTTTTCTTCAGTCTCTCTTCTTCAACAATTTTCTTCAATTCTTCCTTCTTTTTCTCTTTATCTTCCTTTTCTTTTTTCTTTGCTTCTAGTGCATCTGCTTTTTCTCTTTTTAATTTAGCCTTTTCAAAAGCTGTGGAGAAGGTCAAACTTAGAACTGTTCACAGACAGAAAACAACATATTTTTTAATGTAAAAAAAGAATCCCTGAAATAATTTATGGTTAAATGTGATCAGCAGAGACTCACGGGGGTTGTAAATTGCTGGAGGGAGCCAGCAGGTGATTAAAATGGGAAAGTAAGTTGGCTGGGTTTAAGACAAACTACTGCACTGGGACAAACATATACCTGCCTTTCAAAGCCCTGCTACTCCAAGTGTGGTCCTAAGACCAGCAGCAAAATATCACCTTGTTAGAAATGCACAATCTCTTCTCCCACCCAGACCTACTAATTTAGAATCTTCATACGATTCCCAAATGATTCATACGTTTAGTCAAATCTGGAACGCAATATTTTATAAAGCTGTGTGAATCAAACAAATGGCCCCAAACAGTCTGTAAGCCATAGAAACTCTAACTTGTGCTTAATCTAGCATTAGGTCGGTTTAACAGGGGATACGGTATACCCTGAAATACTGTTTTAAGAGATGAACACAGGTCTCATTTATCATAAAAATCTACAGATACCTGAGAGGAGAAAACTATTTATGGTTAAAAAAAAAAAAAAACAAATAAAAGAAATATGCCATTTCAGAAACACCCTCCACCAAGCACACAGAAATATTCTTTCTTATACAGTTTTTGGAGAGAATGTTAAACTCACCCAGTGACTTCATTTCTTCTTGTTTCAAAAGTCTGTCTCTTTCTTTAGTAGCTTTGTTCCTATAGCCTGCAATAGTCTGTTTATTAGCAACACCGTCCTCCTAAAAAAACAAACCAAGAAACTAAAGTTGTAGAACACCAAAACTTTTACAAACTGATGGTCTGCCTTGTTCTTAACAGTAAAAAAATTTTAAACTCTCATCAAGTATACTTTCTTTATACTACATAAGATTTTATTCTAAGCATAACTGAACTTTTAATAACTTTAATCACAGTAACATAGAGAATATGAGTTAGTTCTATAGCTCTACAAATTAGTACAAAAACCTCCCAGGAAAAACAACCAGTGATTTACAAGAAGAGCCTTAAAAATATGCATTGGAAAAACAAAAAAAATTTTCCAAGGTACCTTATAAACAAAATGGTGTAAACATCAAATGTGAAAGAGGTGCATGTCAAAAGCATTCTGTGGTCAATGTTAAGTAATGTCAGAATATGTTTTTACTCTACTTCTTGGGAGAATAATGGTCTGTAACCTGCTTAGTATGATATTTTTATTATTTTTTATCTTTCAAATGCTCTTCACGTTTCAGCCCCATAATTTATCTCTGTATTTCTCCCGCTTTACACTTGAGTAACTGTTTGTATGCTTGCTTCCACTTTGGTATAAAATCCCTGTGGCATTAAAGTTATGTCTAATTCACACTTGAAACTTCTACAAGCCTCATTGCTAAGGAGTTATCAACATATAGTACACACATTGCATACAAAGGAATGCATTCCTTCCTAAGGCTATGTGCATGAGGGGAGCAAAGGGAGCCAAACACCGCTCTTGATTTTGAACAGTTTTATTAAGAGCTACAACATAGTTTTCATCCATTCTCTACTTACCTGACTAATAGATACTCGTTTGGGAGGTCTCCCTCTTCTTCTGTTAGTAGGACTAAAGATAAATGTGGGTGGATCATCAGGGAAGAAATAAGAAAAATCTTGTTCTGCTATTTTATATGTTGAAAGAGATGATGCCTTCACAAAAAAAAAAAAAAAAAAAAAAGACATAGGGTATTGTAATAACACCATTAGGAAACCATATATAGATGCGCTCTAAAATGTCATATGACTGCTGTTAAAGACCAGGTCAAAAACATTAGAATTTCATGTGTTAAGATACAGTAATTTGCATTTTAAAATTTTCTCTCCCTTATGAGTTTTACATTTTATTTATTATTTTTTTAAAGATTTTATTTATTTATTTATCAGAGAGAGAGCACAAGCAGGGGAGTGGCAGGTAGAGGGAGAAGGAGAGGGAGACACAGGCTTCCCGCTGAGCAGGGAGCCCCATGCAGGACTCAATCCCAGGACTGTTAGGACCTGAGCCGAAGGCAGATGTCTAACCCATGGATACACCCAGATGTCCCTGTTTTTTTTTTTTTTTTTTAGTTTTAAGGGTAGAATTTACTGATTGATCCCAGTGCTCATTACCTCAAGTGCCCTCCATTATTCCCATCGCCCAAATACCCCAACCCTCTCTTCCCTCTCCTCCAGCAACTCTCAGTTTGTTTCCAAGAGTTAAGAGTCTCTTATGATTTGCCTTCCTCTGTTCTCATCTTATTTTACTTTTCCTTCCCTTCCCCTGTGTTCATCTGTTTTGTTTCTTAAATTCCACATTATGAGTGAAATCATATATTTGTCTTTCTCTGACTTATTTCGCTTAGCATAATACCCTCTAGTTCCATCCACATAGTTGCAAATGGCAAGATTTCATTCTTTTTGATGGCTGAGTAATATTTCAATGTGTGTGTGTGTGTGTGTGTGTGTGTGTGTGTGTGTATACACATACCAAAATTTTTTATCCAGTAATACATATTTTAGCTGGTTTACTTGATCTATCATTAATCAGCTTTCCTGGAAAGAAAACTACAATTCAAAGGGTTTTTCCCCCATAAAATATGCAGGAATGCTTCGAAAGTTTCTTAAATTCTAAAACTATTTCAAAATTATGTTTATACAATAATCTTTTTTGGTTTGTATTGCTTTTGACTAATTTTGTATGGAATTTTCTTTGTAAATAAATAATCCATATATTTAACATTACAAGTCCACTGTATTAACCCAATAAATTTTTCTCAACCATTTCCTAACTGCTGAACATTTAGACCTTCCCTCCAATTGGGGGTGATAAAGACTTTTTAACTTAAAGACTTTATGTATCAAATTTTAAAGTTGATCTGGCAAAAAGGAGAAATGCTGATAAATTCTTATCAAGTTTCAATTCAGAATTTAAGTTCAGAGAAGTCAATCTTGTTTTTACCAGAAGTTGTGCGGTTTTAGGATAATTGCTAAATTCAAAAGTTTCAAAACTTGTTCACCTTTCATCCATGTCCAACTCTAAACTTTTTATTTTTGGTTAGCAATTCTGAAGATTATTTTTGGTCTAATAGCCAAGATCATCATTCTTTCTCTCAAAAACAAAACAAAACAAAAAACCATGCCATTTCCAGAAGTACCTTTCCGAAAATGTATAAGAAAATAATGATAAAAAAATTTAGGGGCATCTTGGTGGCTTAGTCAGTTAAGCATCTGTCTTTGGCTCGGGTCATGATCCCAGGGTTCTGAGATCGAGCCCCGCATGGGGCTCTCTGCTCAGTGGGGAACCTGCTTCTCCCTCTCTCTCTGCCTGTCGCTCTGCCTACTTGTGCTCTCTCTGTCACTCTCTCTCTGTGTCAAATAAATAAAATCTGAAAAAAAATTTAAATCATTGAACAAAACAAAAACACTTCAACTGGGAATTAAATTTTCTGTGTAATAATTGTAATCATGGTAGAACTTTTTTTTTTTTTAAGATTGTATTTATTTATTTGACAGAGAGAGAGACAGCGAGAGCAGGAACACAAGTGGGGGGAGTAGGAGAGGGAGAAGCAGGCTTCCCGCTGAGCAGGGAGCCCGACGCGGGGCTCGATCCCAGGACCCTGGGATCATGACCTGAGCTGAAGGCAGATGCTTCACCATCTGAGCTACCCAGGTGCCCCAGAACATAACTTTTTTTTTTCTTTTAGAACATAACTTTTAACATTAAAAACTCAATCAGTTCTGGGCATCATAATAAATTAAGAATCTATTAAGATTTTATATTAAAGTCTATTAAGATGGTTGTTGACTATCACACATAAATAACTCCTGAATATATAGAATTGCCCTTTAAAAAATATGAATATAAAGCATATGGGTGGTTTCTTCTCAAATATATATGCTCAAAAAAGGTCAAAATAGGCTTTAATACATCAATTGCCCATGTTCCTTATTCACACACACATAACACAATAAACAAATACATCTTTGTGCTCTTGAATACTAATAGCAGACTATACTCACATCAGGTATTAAACTTTGTTGTTTTGGGGTTTGTGTCCAAGTACACTAGACTAATCGCTAATAACTTTTTGTTATACTCTAAGAAAAATGTGTAATGTCACTTTAATTTTCATTCATTTATTATTTTTTAAAGATTTTATTTTTTTATTTGTCAGAAAGAGAGACATTGATTGAAAGAGAGCACAAGCAGGGGGAGTGGCAGGCACAGGGAGAAGCAGGCTCCCCACTGAGCAAGGAGCCTGATGCAGACTCGAACTCAGGACCCTGGGATCATGCCCTGAGCTGAAGGCAGACGCTTAACTGACTGAGCCACCCTGGTGTCCCAATTTTCATGTATTTATTAAGTAAAGTTGAACTTCTGTTCATGTCTACTGACTGTTTATTTTCATTGGTGAAAAATTGCTGATACTTTTTACCATTTTTTTCCCAATTGGGTTGCTTTTGTTCATTGATATGTAAGAAATTTTTATAAATTAGGGAAACTGGTCAACTTGCTATTTATGATAAACGTACTATAACTTATTTCATATACTGACTGACTGTTTACCAGTGTCAGCACTGTTCTAGCCACTTCTCACAAGTATCTGAATCGTTAACTTTTTGTAAGCATCTTTTTACATGCCTATCTGTGATTTTCGATGGTATAGATTGAGCACAATTTAAGCTTTTTCCTCTTAACAAGACAAATAAATATGCTCACATTAACAAAATTATTTCAGATGATTCTATCTTATGTTTTTAAGTTTTTATATTTCACCTACTGTGAATTTTGATCATGCCTATTTGTCTATTTTTCTACTAGGATATTTATGTTTTTCTAATTGCTTTGAGCTCCTCATTGTATTCACTGAAAGTACTTTTCCTCTAGCCCTTGTCCTTGAATTCTACTCACATATTTATTTATTTATTTATAATTTTTAAAGATTTTTATTTATTTATTTGTCAGAAAGAGAGCACAAGCACAGGCAAGGGATGAGGCAGGCAGAGGGAGAAGCAGGCTCCCCGCTGAGCAAAGAGCTCAGGACCCTGTGATCATGACCTGAGCTGAAGGCAGTCGCTTAACCAACTGAGCCACCCAGGTGTCCCTTTATTTTTTTTTGAAGATTCATTTATTTATCACAGAGAGAAAGTGCATGCGTGCACACATGTGCAAGTTGGGGGGGGGCAGAGGGAATCTTCAAGTAGACTCACTACTCTGAGTTCATGACCGCAGCTGAAATCAAGAGTCAGATGCTTAACCAGCTGAGCCACCCAGGCATTTACCCAGGCGCCCCTGAACCTACATTAAGTTTCTACTGTCAAATAAGTCTTATACTTGGTATTTCTTTTCTCTTACTCCTCCTAAGTACTTTAGGATGCATAGCATTAAGAATTATTTCATTTCATTTCCTTTTTTCCCCTTTGAATTAGTTCTAATTTTGTTTTCCAAAGTTAACCAGGTGTCCCAGTTTTGTTAAATAATCTATCTTGGTCTGTAGA
The DNA here is from genome assembly GCA_028534135.1 of Potos flavus. Lineage (NCBI taxonomy): Eukaryota > Metazoa > Chordata > Mammalia > Carnivora > Procyonidae > Potos > Potos flavus. Next base: position 71,972,195 of record CM052896.1, read on the forward strand.
GACTTGAAATGGTACTTTGCACATAAACTCGTATCTCCTTTTTTTCCATTTCTTTTGATGTAACATTTATTTATTATGAAATACACAAATCTTAAGCATATAGTAGCTGATTGTTGACACATCCATACATCTCTCAACCCACTCTACTGCTTTTTTATTTAGTATTTCTAATATGAGTTAAATACTTCTCTGTTAAAAAAACTAGTCTTAGTTTTACCATTTAACTTTATTTACTTTACAATGTGAGGCTTCTAAACTTGATTTTTCCCCTCTTAATGGTTATGAATAAAATATAATCCATCTGCTTAGTATTGGTCTCTGATGTTCTTTTTATTATATGAATTGTTTTCCTATCTAGTAGGATCTATTTTAGCATTGTTGTTTGAATTTATCTTTGTGAGACAGGACCCCACTTAGAAAAATACAGTTGTTCCCTTCCCCATAACATTTTCTTTTTCCAAGTTTTCCATCTATTCTTACCTTTCTTGGTTGATCTTTTTTACAAGGGGGAAAAAAGAGCAGTACCTGAGCCATCTAGCAATTCTAGCCATTGCAAAAATAGTATTTAATCTAATAAATAGAAAATTACTAAAAACTGGCTCCAGATAACAAGAGAACTATTTTCTTTTTTCTTTTATTTTTAAAGATCCTATTTATTTGACAGAGAGAGAGATCACAAGTAGTCAGAGAGAGAGGGGGAAGCAGGCTCCCTGCTGGGCAGAGAGCCTGATGTGGGGCTCGATCCCAGGACCCTGAGATCATGACCTGAGCCGAAAGCAGAGGCTTTAACCCACTGAGCCACCAAGGCGCCCCAAAAGAGAACTATTTTCAACCAACTTTGAAATAACATTTCTGCAATGTTTCAACTTTATAATACAACCCATTTCTCTCTTTTTTCTTTCTTCCGATAAATAATTTCACTGTTATTACCTTAATTTTAATGACTCCATCTTGTGGTTCACAGTGTTGCTTCAGAAAAAGCTTTAATTTATCACGAGAAAATAAGTGTTTTCTCCGGCTACCAGGGAAAAAGGAAGAGAAAGAGTAAAGTGTTAGTATCAAAGAATTCAGTTTGAACTTCATAATCTCTGTAAATCCATAACCTCAATTTCAAGCTTAGGAAAAGAAGTATCTTTCATTTTCCAATAGTATCTATGTAGAAGCTATGAGAAACTTTATACAGAAGTATTTATGTAGAATGTTAAAAGATCAACAAGTGGATCTATTATAAACGTCCATTACAAACACAGTATATGCATTTGTTGCATAAGAACCACTTAGAAATCAAATAAACCTCAAGGAAAACATACTACAGAGTAAACCTAATTTTAGAAAATTAGATGATCATTCCTACAAATATCACCATTGAAATTCTTTAAAAAATTAAAATCGGTGGACTACAAGATTTCATTTAACACTAAGTCAACATTCAAATGGATATTGTGAACATTTTTTTTTTTAAAGATTTTATTTATTTTTTTGACAGAGAGAGAGAGATCACAAGTAGGCAGAGAGGCAGGCAGAGAGAGAGGGGGAAGCAGGTTCCCTGCTGAGCAGAGAGCCCGATGCGGGGCTCCATCCCAGGACCCTGACCTGAGCTGAAGGCAGAAGCTTTAACCCACTGAGCCACCCAGGTGCCCCAACTGTGAACATTCTTGAACATAGGTTGTTTCAAATTCTAAAATATTTTGTATTTAAACTTCATAATGACAGCCAACAAATTCATGGGATTAAAATGAAAGAGAATTAGAATTAATATTCCAAAAGCATGGTATTTTTGATTCTCCCTTGCCTCCAAACTCAAAAACCACCAGCACAATGGTAACGAACACCACCAAAAACAAAACAAACAAAAAAATCCGCCAAAACATCCAAGTATTTCTGGAAAACATCTGGAAAGAAAGTGAATGTTTTAATTGAATTCTATGTATTTCTTTCAAGAAAAAGCCAACTTAAAAGCTTCTAAGAGTGAATAAACAATATAGGAGTTTCAAAGTACTAGTCTCCTCAAAAATGTGTTCTTTTCTTATAGAAGGGACTCTATGAGAGAAAGGATTGGCTTACTGTGCGTACTTACTGGCTTAACTGTGCTATCCTTGGCTTCTTAGCAATAAGAAGGTTAATTATCGCTTGACTATTGAATAAATACACTAGTGCTCAAGAATTGTATTGTCCTACATGGCACTTGCTAGCCTACTTATAAAAAAAGTTTAAAAAAAGTGTGCATAATCTATGAACGCTATTTTGAGAATACTATTTTTCAGCATATAATAAAATGCAGAACGCTCCAGAGATCTTTTTTTTTTAGTTAAAAAAAAGATTTTTATTTATTTATTTATTGTCAGGGAGAGAGAGAGAGAGAAACAGCACACAAGCAGGGGAGCGGCAGGCAGAGGGAGAAAAGCAGGCTCCTCACTGGGCAAGGAGGAGCCCGATGCGGGACTCAATTCCAGGACTTCGGGATCATGACCTGAGCTGGAGGCAGACACGCAACCGACTGAGCCAGCCAGGCATCCCCGCTCCAGAGATCTTAAATTAATGATGGACACCCAAAACCCAACCAAACAAAAAACTACACACACCTCCTTATAGTTATAGAAAGTAATATATCTGACTTAGGATTCACAACACTTAGGTTATTATCACTTTTCTTTGGACTCATGAATATATATGAGGCGAGAGGTATTTGAGAATAAGTAAAACAATTTTATTTTATTTTTTTAAAGATTTTTATTTATTTATTTGTGAGAGAGAGCACGTGTACACAAGCAGGAGGAGTGTTAGGCAGAGGGAGAGGGAGAAGTAGGCTCTCTGCTGAGCAGAGAGCCCGATGGGGAGCTTGATCCCAGGACCCTGGGATCATGACCTAAGCTGGAGGCCCATGAGTAACTGACTGAGCCATCCAGGTACCCCAAGTAAAATCATTTTACATCAAATGAAATGCAAGATTGACTACTAGGTAGCAAGTTGATAGCCGGCTGATAACATCAGTTTACTTTCAGAGGACTAAGGGCTTAACCTTAGCAGACAACAATAGGGATTGTCTTAAAATAGATCTGTGTCACCTAAAGTCAGTTCCTTTAAATATTAACCACTCATTACCCCTCTTTTGATTAGGACTCAAACAGGAATTTATTTATTTATTTATTTATTTATTTATAAAGATTTTATTTATTTATTTGGCAGAGAGAGAGATCACAAGTAGGCAGAGAGGCAGGCAGAGAGAGAGAGGGAAGCAGGCTCCCCGCTGAGCAGAGAGCCAGATGTGGGGCTCGATCCCAGGACCCTGAGATCATGACCTGAGCCGAAGGCAGAGGCTTTAACCCACTGAGCCACGCAGGCGTCCCTATTTATTTAATTTTTTAAAAAAGATTTTATTTATTTCCTTAGAGGGAGCACATGCACAAGCAGGGGGAGGGACAGAGAGAGAGAGAGAGAGAATCCAAGCAGACTCCACACTGAGCACGGAGCCCGTCTTGGGGCTCAACCTCAGGACCCTGAGATCATGACTTGAGCTGAAATCAAGAGTCATATGTTTAACTGACTGTACCACCCAAACGCCCCTCAAACAGAAGTTTTTAAAGATACTAATTTGTTATTTTTAACTTGAAGGAATGGGAAGAGACTGATCAGATGTTTGTGTCTAATGAATAAAATACTACAAATGTGACATATTTGTAAGTACTATCAGACTTCTCAGCATTGAAAACTGAGTTCTCTCATGAGAAGTACCTCACTAATAGGATCCTTCATAATTTTTTAGACTGAAGACTCTTTGGGGTTATTTACAAAGGGCTCATGGAGTCCATTAGGATTCACTTTATCAGTCTATAAGTGTACATTTGTTTTAAAAAGGGAAACAATCACATGCAACACTGTTTGGTCTATAGCAAATCTTAATTGAACAGAGTTTTTCTATTTTAAACCAGAATAGATGAGATATTGAGTTTTACCTGATTTGTGTTGCTTTAACAATAGCACACTCATACAATTCTTTTTTAGTGGGTTGCACCTTATACTTGAATAATAAGGGATCAATTGCGTCTTTTTTCTTCCTAAAAAAGAGCAAAGATATAAATCTGTTAATAATTTGTTTGAAAATGTGAGATTTTAAATAGAAATACAGTTTGTAAGAACACATTGTAACAGAATCTAATGCATTTTTAGTTTAACTAGGATTTTATAAGTTACTGACATCCCTCACCGTTCTATTAGCCAAAATGGCTTGAAAAGCACTATTCTATGTTAGGAAGGTATTCTACCCATTCAATAAATTTTCCTGTGTGAAGAAGTTAACTAAAGATGAATAAGCACAAAGTACCCAGTTTAGGTAAGATAATTTTGTAAGCAAACAAATAACTCTTGGATTTGCTTTTAAGCTTTCTTCTTAATAGCTATGTAAAGCAAGAGCAACAGTGGAGATAATATAGTTTACCCTGTTTTAAGAATTGGCAGAGGCTATACATTTAATCCTTGTCTCCACCAACTTCTCATCTTGTCTTTCCTTGAGGATGCATTCATCCATCTGTCCAATAAATAGTTAAGAGTGTATAATGTGCCAAAAACTAAACAATAAGGATTAAATAGTGAACAAAATAGAAACATAGTGGGGAGATATAGGCAAGCAAAGAAACAAAAACCTGCAACATGTTTCATAGCACTGCAAAAGTGCTATGAAAGGAATTCAGTGCAGGGTGGAGGTACTGTATTTTATATAGTGACAGTCCTGATAAACTGACAGGATAGGCCTGATAAGAAGTTAACATTTAAGCAGAGATCTGAAAGAAAAGAGGGAACAACTTATAAGAAACTCTTGGGGAAATGAGTTTAAAGGAAGAGAGAAAAGAGTGTGTAAAGGCCCTGAGGTGGAAGTAGTCATGGTTTGCACAAGAAGAAGAATAAATAAGTAGAATAAAAGAAGAAGATTCAGTCAGAGAGGAAGCAGAAGGGCCAGATTACAGGCCAGGAATAAGGGTTTTTGGATTTCACTCTGAAAAGACACTAGAGGATACTGAATAATGGGGAGATAATGACTTAACTTACACTTCAGGAAGATCACTCTGGCTGCCATGTAAGTTACATCTCAGAAAGATCATTCTGGCTGCCAGACTATGGGGCAAGAGTGCAAACAGGGGCATCCAATAGAAAGCTAGTGCAATGAACCAAGTGAGAATTGATGGCAGTTACAGACCAGGGGGGTCGTGGTGGCAGGAGATGACAAGTGGTTGGATTCTTGAAAAGCTGCCTCTGTGAATGCAAGTGCATATACAATGGGGACATAAGTAAGGGTGACTGAGAAGAAAATGATAGGAAAGGACGATAAAGGAAGCATTTAGCAATGAGGGTCAGATATAGCCAAAGTGTTATAAACACAGTACACACAAGGTGGGGGGTGGGGAGAGACTCGGCCAGAAGGGAAGCATGAGACAATCACACAAATAAAACTGAAGTATTTACCTTTAACTGCATTAAAGTTCCTAGTTGGAGGACAAAAGATCTTTACATTGAGACCCAGTATACACAGGAGATATATTTAATCATTCAACCTGACTATATGGAATGCAGTCTAATATTTTCTATTCTGTTAAAATTCATTATTAATTTCACAACCTACATGAAGCTATATAACCTGCAGTTTGAAAAGCGCTGTCCCCAAAGAACAGATCAAAGAGAGAAGTTGAAGTGTTCAGAGAATAATATTGATGTGAGTTCCCGATAAAGGAGTTTCTTGGAATGAAAAGAGGGGGAAAAAAGGGGGGAGGTTTAATGAATCAGCAGCAGTTGTTCAAGAACAGACTTGATTTTTTATCTTGATGTCGTTTTTTGAATTAGTGCTAACTTAGCAATTAATCACTACCATTTTATACATATAAGGGGTTGATCAAGTATAACATAGATTGCACTTAAAAGATTACTACCAGTTGCAGAATATAATTATATTTTAAGTCACAATTATAAATGCGTAAATATATTTATTTTATTTATATATTATTTGTTTATGGACTTTATCTTAATGGATTTAAGGCTATAAAAATGTGATTTTTTTTGTGTGTATAAAAATTATTTTTTTCTTGCTATATCATGAAATTAATTTCTGAAGATAAAACGTAACAGAACTAAAATAATTTTTTCCAATCACTGAAAATATTCTTATGGGGGTTTTGCTATAACTCTTACACAAAATTCTATATAGAATAAAACCATAACCGGATTATTTCCAAGGAAGTACAGTTATTAGAGACCAACAGAAACTGCTTATCATATGGATTCACCTATAACACAGGAATTAAAAGATAATATGAAAAATAAACCCCATTTTAATAATTTTTCTCCCTTGCTTCCTAAAGCCTAGGCCTAAATAGCTGGAATACTAAATTGAATGTAGTGATCTGAGCCATGACTATGACTAAGCGACTGATTTTATTAGCAACAAGTGCAGATCTGTTACTAGCTCTACACTGGCACATTAACATCAAATATTATATTTATAGAAATTAGATCACCATTCCAATGATTTATTTGCAAAATTTTATCACCGATTTATTTTATAAATATACCATATTTCAATATGCCTAGTTATATGTATTTTTTTAGGGGGGAGGGGCAGAGGGAGAAACTCCCAAGCAGGCAGGCTTTATTGTGGGGCTCAATCTCACAATCCTGAGGATCATGACCTGAGCCAAAATCAAGGGTCAGACATCTAACCGACTGAGCCCACCCAGGCGCCCCAATATGCCTAGTTACATATATGTTATATATATAACATATGTATATTATATATTACATATATAATTTTAGTTCTTTTATTTTCTCATAATGGCAATTGCTTTTGTTGCTATCCCATGGACAATATTTGATACTAAAAAGGCAGTTAAAATTTTGTTCTATAGCAGTACAATAGAAATGACAAAAGATCAAATACTTAAGCTTTCAGCACAAATGGTTACTTATGGTGGTATTTTGTTTGTTTGTTTATTTTTGGAATTTAAAATGCTAACCTGACCTCATACATAAAAATTTCATATATGAACTACAATTAGCAAAACAATTAGGTCTACTTCTTTAAAACAACACTCGGATTCCATAATCCTACTAACAATTAAGCAGGTTATCATTACAGTCAGATTACACTGCATGAAGGAAGTCAGTCATATAGTATTTCGAAACAGGATACACAATATACTCTTCAAGGTTCCTTGTGCTCTTGCAAATTACTACCAGGATATAAAATGTTACCAAAAATGTATCCTTATTCATGTACTATTTTCAGGTTAGGATAATATTTTTAGGATATTTTAAACTTCAAATAGTATCTGCCTAGAGGGGCGCCTGGGTGGCTCAGTGGGTTGAAGCCTCTGCCTTCGGCTCAGGTCATGATCTCAGGGTCCTAGGATCGAGCCCTGCATCAGGCTCTCTGCTCAGCAGGCAGCCTGCTTCCCCCTCTCTCTCTGCCTGCCTCTGCCTACTTGTGATCTCTCTCTCTCTGTCAAATAAATAAATAAAATCTTAAAAAAAAAAATCTGCCTAGAGGTAACTCCATAAAACTCTGATCCACTGTAAAGGATAAAAGCAGCCTGACCTGAAAGTTTTATAGCCTTAAATCACAACAGCAGAGTATATTATTACAATGTGTTATTTACCTACCATTCTGAGTTGCTACAAATACTATATTTAGTTTCTTCTACAGATCCTAAAAGCAACTAAACACACTCACCTATACTTGGCATTCCTGAATCATACTGAAATCAGATGATAAACTAGTGAATATTTTCAGGACTGCCAGTACTATTTCAGCCAGTAGTGTCTATCGGTTTAGTTAAATTTTCAGAGAATTTTTTGATTGCAAATGAACTTCACTATTTGGCTCTTCCAATAAGAAAGGAAATTTGTGGGACGCCTGGGTGGCTCAGTCGGTTAAGGGTATTGGGATCAAGCCCAGCATCCAGCTCCTGCTCAGCGGGGGAGCCTGCTTCTCCCTCTGCCCCTTCCTCAGCTCACGCTCTCTTACATGTTCTCTCTCTCTTGCTCTCAAAAAAAAAAAAAAAGACAGGAAACTAGTATCAAGTAATTATACAGATTACGGTCTCAACAAGTTGTGAGGATTTTCAAATATGAATTTTCTTTAAATCTATTAGTAACTTTGGAGGGAAAAGAGCAACAGCAGACATAACTATAACTACTTAACCCATTCTTTTTTTTTTTTTTTTTTAAGATTTTGTTTATTTTGACAAAGAGAGAGCACACACACAAGCAGGGGAGCAGCAGAGGGAGAGGGAGAGGGAGAAGCAGACTTTTGCCAAGCAAGGAGTCCGATGTGGGGCTCGATCCCAGCATCCTGGGATCATGACCTGAGCCAAAGGCAGACACTGAACTGACTGAGCCACCCAGGCGCCCCTACTTAACCCATTCTTGATGGGCAAACATAAGAGATGAGTAAAGAAAGCAACACTGAGAGCAGATACACAATACGTATATTTCGAAGAGTAGGACTAACAGACAAAATCCGAAATCTCTTTACTCCCAATTTTATAGGATACAAATTATCTTCTCTAAAATATAGTCCAATCTTTTATTTAGTGCTATAAATATTAACAAGTCAATTTTTAAAATAAAACTTGCTTGTACATATATAAAGTAAATGAGTAATTCTAAATTTAAAGTATTCCTTTTTATACAATCTACACAAAGTATCCCAGCAGTACAAAAATTAGCCTCATTTCATTCTCAAGTATATTTAGGGGGTGCCTGGGTGGCTCAGTTGGTTAAGCATCCGACTCTTGGTTTCAGCTCAGATCATATCTCGTGGTCACGGGATTAAGCCCCACGTCAGGCTCTGCGGTCAGAGTGGAGTCTGCTTCGCATTCTCTCTTCCTCTCCCTCCCACTTGTGCTCACTCGCTCTCTCTCAAATAAATTTTTTTAAAAAGTATATTTAGACTGGTATATCAAAGGCTCTGTCATAAATCCCATGGTAAATAGCGAAATAGGAGAAAATGACTTCATATTGTTACTCTGAACTAAGCTCTGGCAAAGATATTGGAGAGTTCCGCAAGAACGCTAACCTGAGATTCAGAGAGCCCTAAAATGTCTAAGGCTGTTACGTCTATGACTTTGTCCATGGCTTTGTGATAAGAAGAAGAGTAACAACCTTCTCATAGTCTCTTTCATAAACTTAGTTTAAGAAGCACATGTTTAAGATGTTAATACCCATCCTCAAAATAAATAAGTGACCTGCTTCCTAAAACCTTGACTGCTGCCCACCAACAAAAACTGACCTACAAAGGTAAATGCATAGTTACTGCTTAGTCCAGTTGGATTCTGCAGTCAGTGCCCAGACTGATGAGTAAGCTAATAATATGTTGTTCTGAGGGAATGCAACTTTATAAAAAGTCAAGTCTTTAATTTCTTACTTTTACTGATGTAAAACAGACTTTGAAAAAAATAATTAATATGCTCCCCTGAATGTATCAAAATATTCTATTTAAAAAATTCTGATGACCAGAATATATAAAGAATTCTTACAAGTGAACAAAAAAGACAACCCAGTTTAAAAATTGGCACAGGACTTGTATATACAAATGGTAAATAATGAAAAGATGCTCATTATCATTAATCATTAGAGAAATTAAAATCAAAACCACAGTGAGATACCAGTTCATCCCACTAGAATGGCTATAATAAAAAAAACTGGAAAAATAATGATGGTGAGAATGTGGACAAACTGGAATCCTTACATATTGCTGGTAAGTATGCAAAATGGCGCAGGTGCTGTGAAAAGCAGTTTGGCAGTTTCTCAAAAAGTTAAACAATTGTCATATGACTCAGCAATTCTACTCCTTGATATATACTCAAAAGAATTTCAGATAGGGACTTGAATAGGTGCCCATACATCAATATTCATTGCAGCGTTATTCATATAAACTCAAGTGTCTATCAACAGATGAATGGATAAACAAAATGTGGTATATACATGCAATGGAATATTCAGCCATAAAAAGGAATTAATTAGAAAAATTAGCCTCATCTCTTTCTAAAGCATATTTAGACAGGTATATCAAAAGCTCTATTATAAATCTCAACATACTACAACATTGATGTACCCTGAAAAATAATACTAACTAAAGTAAGCCACACACAAAAGGACGAACACAGTATGATTCCACTTATATGAAATATTTAGAATACGTAAATTTACAGAGACAGAAAGCAGATCAGAGGTTACCAGGCGATGGAGGGGGGAAAAGGGAATGTAGGATTATTACCTAACAGGTACATTTTCTGTTTGGGGTGAATAAAAGGTTTTGGGAATAGTGGTGATAGTGGTATGACACTGGGAATGCAATTAATGCCATTGAATTATACACTTAAAATGGTTAAAACAGAAAACATTACATATATTTTAATGCCCCCCTCCCCAGGAATGCCGGTGACCATTTTGAGCACCTAGGGTTAATTCTAAATATGTTGCCTTAGTATGTCTCACAGATATTTTGAACTAGGGGATGCTGGAAATTTTTTTTTTAAAGATTTTATTTATCTATTTGACACAGAAAGAGAGAGAGAGCACAAACAGGGGGAGCAGCAGGTAGAGGGAGAAGCAGGCTCCCTGACGAGCAAGGAGCCTGATGTGGGACTTGATCCCGGGACCCTGGGATCATGACCCGAGCTGAAGGCAGACGCCCAACCGACGGAGCCATCCAGGTGCCCCTGGAAAAATTTTCTAACTCTGAACTTCCATTTCTCCTCAATGATAAAAGAATATGATCATCTACTCTTATAGAATGGTTCTGAGGAATAAAATAAATAAGAAAACATATGTGGGTGCTGTTATACAGCTCAAGTAATGGAAAATGCCCAATAAATAACTGTTCCATTCTCATCCCTTCAACCCACCTACTCAAACATGAGAAACTCCAGATTATGTTTTGTTGTCAGAGAGCAACCTAGAAGTAAAAAAATTTCTTACTCACTTAGGTTACAGAATTAATAGAAATAACAGAACAAAGGTCTGAAGATGATTATGTTTCACTCTTCCGGGTATATTAGGATACAGTAGAAGCAAGCTATAAGTAAGTAGGCATTTTATGATGATGTATAGTGAAGGCTCAGATTCTTTCAGAATCACAAACAGGTTAAAATATCTGCGAATAAAGTAATTAATTAGCTTACTCACTTTTCCTATACCAAGGGTCTATCCCAAGTACCTACATTCATGGAATAAGGCACAAGCTATTTGGGCAGGAAATTATGGTCAAATTCAGTAATACTCTGTGATAAGCTTGTTATACGTGGCAGAAGTAGAACTGATGGAAATATAGTCACATATAACAAGTAAAATGTTTACTATTACTAATTGGGATTATGAATTAATTTGCATTGTATTCAACGTACCAAATTAGCTACAAACTGCATGTAGCTCATATTCAAAAAAGGAAGAGAAAGGACATTAATGAGCTGAATAATGGAGTGCTGAACTTAAGAGTCTAGACATTCCTCATCCTAAAGCACCTCACAGCATCTACAAGAATTAGAAAGATTAGGTTAAAAGTTACTACAAAATAGGGGTGTCTGGGTGGTTCAGTCGGTTAAGCATCTGCCTGCCTTAGGCTCAGGTCATGATCTTAGGGTCTTGGGATGGAGCCCCCATATTGGGCTCTCTGCTTCTCCCTCTCTCTGCCCCTCCCCCTGCTGTGCTCTCTTGCTTGCGCTCTCTCAAATAAATAAAATCTAAAAAAAAAAAGTTACTATAAACATAGCCTTAATGATGAATCACTTTAAAATGAAAAAATTGGGGGCGCCTGGGTGGCTCAGCGGGTTAAAGCCTCTGCCTTCGGCTCAGGTCATGATCTCAGGGTCCTGGGATCGAGCCCCGCATCGTGTTTGCTGCTCAGCGGGGAGCCTGCTTCCCTCTCTCTCTCTCTGCCTGTCTCTCTGCCTACTTGTGATCTCTCTCTTCCAAATAAATAAATAAAATCTTAAAAAAAATAAAATGAAAAAATTTAATGCTTACCATATTTAAACATCAATTTAAATAATGTCTTTTATATACAAATCTATATTTAACCCTTCAAGACTCATATATAATTAACCCTACTTAAGGGTAATCATCTTTCATACGCTCCAAACAAAACACATGAACTACTGTCAGGGCTGCTAAAGGACATACATTAACAACCATAATACTCAATAATTTTGTATCATAAACCCCATATTCAATGAGGGACGCAAAAATCTTTTTCTCCTTAATAAAGTAGCAACCCGAGAAAAAATGAGATGTATCAAAAGACTTAATACATAGGACCATGCCATGCTTCATTCACTCACTTAAAAATCATTTTTTCTGTCAGGCAATGTACTAGCTAGATGGTCTTGTGCAACCTCAATTAACATTACTAAAACCCAGGTTCTTCTTGTTTAATAAGGATAACAATACTCTTCCAGGAGTGACTAATATGCATATAAAGAACTTAGCACAGTGCCTGGACAGCAAATGCTCAAATGCTAGTTATAGATACAGTAAGTTCAAGTCAGATAAAACAAGAAGTTGAATTACTCACAGAACTGGTAGTTACTGATATTTCAGATGCACAGGAGATAAAGGAAGTAGTTAAGAGTGGCCTCAGGGAGTTAATATCCACAATATATGAAGAACTGATACAATTCAACACCAAAAAACCCCAAATAATCCAATTAAAAATGGGTAGAGGACCTGACTAGAAATTTTTCCAAAGAACACATACACAAAGATGGCAAACAGACATGTTAAAAAACACTCAAGGGGTCCCTAGGGATCTAACTCTTGATCTTGGCTCAGGTCATGATCTCATAGGTCGTAGGATCAAGCCCCGAGTCAGGCTCCCTGCTTTGCAGGGAATCTGCTTGAGGTTCTCTCCCACGTCTCTCTTTGTCCCTCCCCCGACTCATGCATGCGCACGCTCTCTAAAAGTAAATAAATAATTCTTTTAAAAAAATGCTCAACCGCTGGGGCTCCTGGGTGGCTCAGTTGGTTAAGCGTCTGACTCTTGATCTCAGCTCAGGTCTTGATCTCAGGGTCATGAGTTCAAGTCCCACGATGGGCTCCACACTGGGCATGGAGCCTACTTAAAAAAAAAAATGCTCCACATCACTAATAATCAGGGAAGTACAAATCAAAACCTTGCACCTGTCAGGATGGCAACGATCAAAAAGATAAAAAACAAAGTGTTGGTGAGGATATGGAGAAAAAAGAACCCTTGTGCACTATTGATAGGAATGTCAACTGGTACGGCCACTGTGGAAAACAATATGCAAGTTCCTCAAAAAATTAAAACTAGAAATACCATATGATCTAATAATTCCTGTATTGGATATTTACCCAAAGAAAACAAAAACATAAATTAACAAAGATATATGCACCCCACCCCTAAGTTTATTGTAGCATTATTTACAATAGCCAAGATATGGAAGCAACCCAAATGTCCATCAATAGCAACTCAATTTACTCAATTGAATGAGTGAAGACACACATGCATATGTACACACACACACACACACACACACACACACACACACACAATGGAATATTAGGCAGCCATAAAAAGGATGAGATCTTGCCATTTGTGACAACATGGGTAAGACAAACACCATATGATTTCACTTATATGTGGAATCTAAAAAACAAGTGAACAAATAAACAAAAAGCAGAATCAGACCTAAGTACGGAGAACAAACTGATGGTCAACGGAGGGGCGAGGGGTGAGGGATGGGCAAAATGGGTGAAGGGGAGTGGAAGATACAGCCTTCCAGTTATGGAATGAATTAAGTAACAGAAATACAAAGGCATAGCATAGGGCATATAGTCAGTGGTATTGTAATAGCATTGTAGGGTGACAGATGGCAGCTATACTTGTGGTGAGCTTAAGTACAGAGAGAGATATTGAATCACTATGTCACATAGCATAAGTATAGAGAGATGTTGAATCACTATGTCTTTTTTTTTTTTAAAGTAAGCTTTCTGCCCAATGTGGGCCTTGAACTCATGACCCTGAGATCAAGGGTCATATGCTCTACCAACTGAGCCAGCCAGGAAACCTGAAATTAATATAGCACTGTGTGCCAATTATGCTCCAAAAAAAAAAAAAAGAGCAGCCTCAGCTTAGGTTTCTTTTTTCTTTTTTTTTTTTTTTAAAGATTTTTTTAATTATTTATTTGTCAGAGAGAGAGAGTACAAGCAGGGGGAGCAGCAGACAGAGAAGGCAGAGGGAGAAGCAGGCTCTCCGCTGAGCAAGGAGCCCGATGCGGGACTCGATCCCAGGACCTTAGGATCATGACCCGAGCCGAAGGCAGTGGCTTAACCGACTGAGCCACCCAGGCATCCCTCAGCTTAGGTTTCTTATTAGAACAGAGGAGGGAGTGGAGCTAAAGCATGTAAGAAGACTTTTTTTTTCTGGATATATTTTAATTTTTAAAAAATTATTATTATTTTTATTATGTTATACAGTACGTCATTAGTTTTTGATGTAGTGTTCCAAGATTCATTGTTTACATATAACACCACTATGATCCAGCAATTGCATTACTGGGTATTTACCCCAAAGATACAGATGTAGTGAAAAGAAGGGCCATATGCACCCCAATGTTCATAGCAGCAATGTCCACAATAGCCAAACTGTGGAAAGAGCCAAGATGCCCTTCAACAGATGGATGGATAAAGAAGATATGGTCCATATATACAATGGAATATTTCTCAGCCATCAGAAAGGATGAATACCCAACTTTTGCATCAACATGGACGGGACTGGAGGAGATTATGCTGCATAAAATAAATCAAGCAGAGAAAGTCAATTATCATATGGTTTCACTTACTTGTGGAACATAAGGAATAGCATTTAAGAAGACTTTTAATCAGTTGAAAACTTAGCTGAGATTTTAAATTTACCTATGGACAATGCCAATCTACATTTGCTTGTGTGATTTTTCTCCAGGAACACTCAGCTGACCCAGGCTGTCAACTGACCGAATTTCAGAAGATTAGTTCCTTTAGCACCATAAAGTGATTAGGTATAATAATTAAAGTACAGAAAGAATTTTCCCAAGTAAACCAAAGTGTAATGTGTAAGTGTAACTGAATGAGGTGACCTTCAATTGTTCCTAAGCAGCTGACTAGAGTTAACTAGGTACTTTCAATTTTGCAAATTCTAACACATGTTGTTGAACCACATCACTTAGATGGATTTTACACTGTATGCTTACAAAGGAAAAAGGGAAGGATTAAAGAGGAAATTATTTCAACAGGGTATCATTAGCCAATCTGATAATACGTTTTAAAAATTAATAAAAATAACTTACCCATTTTGAAAAGAACTGTTTTGTGTTTCTGAATCGTCACTATCACTGATGATAATAGTTTCTCCATCAACACTGCCGACATGTCCATTAGCAAAGCCATTCTGATGTGATGGAGGGAGAACTTCCAAAATCCTACATTGTAACCTGAAAGAAAAGGATACATTAAAAAATGCAAATTATTTGATATTTATAATCAAATATTTCAGAACTATCTAATTATTCTGAACAACTGAAAAGATATTTTGTTTTGTAGAAACTATGACTCATTGATGTAACCAAATTAATAGAAAATCTGTAACATCCAATTTAAGCAAAGGTTAGCTACAATTTAAAATAACACAAAGGTCAATTTATCAAGATTCTTAGCAATTATATTCTCTTTTCTTTTTAAGATTTTAGAGAGAGAAAGAGAGAGAGAGAGGCAGGCAGGAAGAAGGAGAAGCAGGCTTCCTGCTGATCAAGGAGCCCAATGTGGAACTCAATCTCAGGCCCCTGGGATTATGACCTGAGCCGAAGGCAGATGCTCAACCGACTGAGCCACCCAGGCGTCCCAGCAAGTATATACTTAACTAAAGTTACTGCTTAGAAAATCAAATACTGGCATAATATATCATTATACAGACTGGATCTTATAGTTTTTCAAAGCACCCAACATTTTAAATTCTGAAATTCTCCTAATCATAACCTTTTTTATTCTTACTGTAGCTTTTGTTGGCATTTCTGATCTCTATAAAACTTCCTCCTATTCACTAGTTCTATTGTCTCTATTTTTTTAATTAACATATAATGTATTATTGGTTTCAGAGGTACAGGTCTGTGATTCATCAGTCTTATATAATATCCAGTGCTCATTAAACACATTCCCTCCTTAATATCCATCACAAGTTACCCCTTCCCTCCATCCTCCTCATGTCCAGCAACTCTCAATTTGTTTCCTGTAGTTAAGAGTCTCTTATGGTTTGTCTCCCTCTCTGGTTTCCCCTGGTTTTATTTTTTCCTCTCTTTCCCTATGATCCTCTGTTCTTGTTTCTTAAATTCTGCATATCAGTGAGACCATATAATTGTCTTTCTCTGATTGACTTATTTTGCTTAGCATAATACCCTCTAGTTCCATGTTGGTACAAATGGCAAGATTTCTTTCTTTTTTGATGGCTGAGTAATATTCCATTGTATACATATATATACCACATCTTCTTTATCCATTCACCTGCCAATGGACATCTGGGCTCTTTCTACAGTTTGGCTATTGTGGACATTGCTGCTATAAACATTAGGGTGCAGGTGCCCCTTCAGATCACTACATTTGTATTTCTGGGGTAAATACCCACTAGTGCAATTGCTGGGTCGTAGGGTAGCTCTATTTTCAACTTTTTAAAAAAATATTTTATTTATTTGACACAGAGAGAAAGAGAGAGAGAGAGAGAGAGAGAGAGTCACAAGTAGGCAGAGAGGCAGGCAGAGAGAGAGGGGGAAGCAGGCTCCTCTCTGAGCAGAGAGCCTGATGTAGGGCTCGATCCCAGGACCTTGAGATCATGACCTGAGCCGAAGGCAGAGGCTTTAACCCACTGAGCCACCCAGGCGTCCCATCTATTTTCAACTTTTTGGCGAACCTCCATACTGTCTTCCAGAGTGGCTTCACCAGCTCGCATTCCCACCAACAGTGTAGGAGGGTTTCCCTTTCTCCACATCCTCACCAACATCTGTTGTTTCCAGGCTTATTAATTTAGCCATTCTGACTGGTGTGAGGTGGTATCTCACTGTGGCTTTGATTTGTATTTCCCTGAAGCATTTTTTCATGTGTCTGTTGGCCATTTGGATGTCTTCTTTGCAGAAATGTCTGTTCATGTCTTCTGCCCATTTCTTTATTGCCTCTATTTTGAGTTCCTTAACCTCTGCCCACTCTATCTGGATTTTATGGGCTGCAATTTCAGACATACTCACAACTGAAATATTTCTCAATCCCATTTTTACTATGCCAATTTGCAACTAATAATTAAAATGCAGTATTATCCATACAATGGAATATTATTCAGCACAGAAATTAAAATGAAGTACAGATGAACTTTGAACACATTATGCTAAATGAAAGAAACCAGACATAAAAGGCCACATAGTGTATGATTCCAATTATAGGGAATATTCAGAATACGCAAATCCATAGACAGAAAGTGGATAAGTGGTTGCCAAGATCTTGGGGGCAGGAAAGGGAAGTGGGTGAGAGAAAACAACTTAGGCAATCCAAGGGGAGGTTTTATTACTAAGAATATCTTGAGTACATATACACCTACACTTAGCAATGGGGTAAATCCCTTTTCTCTGAGAAAAAGTGGTTCAGGATTAGACAATTTGCTCACTAGCATTCATTTGGTCATCCTATATACCATAAAGAAGTTTTGATATATTGTGGCATTCATATACTGCCCATCTAGTCAGCATCCCCATTCTCCTAGGAACTTCATTCTTCCCATACCCCACCTCCCTCCACATGGCTAGTAGTAGAGCTGTCATGTTCCCACAAGGTCCTGGCCAGAGTTAGTTGATACTGAGTGGGCACCTTTTTGCTGAGCCAATACATCTTTTCCAAGATTTTATTTATTTATTTATTTTAAAGATTTATTTACTTTTAGAGAGAGGGTGAGTGAAAACACATGTGCACAAGGGGGGGTGCACAGAGGAAGAGGAGAGAGAGATTCTCTCAAGCAGACTCCCCACTGAGCATGAAGTCCAACATGGGGCTAGATCTCACAACCCATGAGATCATGACCTGAGCCAAAATCAAGAGTCGGACACTTAAACCAACTAAGCCACTTATAAGCCCCAATATTTTCCAAGATTTTAAAATTTGGAATCTAGAAAGCAAAAATCAATCCCTTTCCCATCATGGAATTTATAAGATATAAAGTTCTAGTGCTGTTGGAGGCCATGTTTCCTGCCATGAGAAACAGATAACTGTGTAGTGAGAAGAAGAAGCCAACAAGAGAGGAGAGATGGCAAAGGTACTAGAGACAATCAATTCTCTTATTCCTATCCTTCCTCAGACTTAGCTGTGCTTTGCTCATCTCAGGTTTATAGCTGTTCAATCTTTCCTTTGATTCAGTAAACTGATAACTGACCCTTTGCCCCTGTTTTTTCAAAATTAATTTTTGTCACTTATAGCCAAAATAAAGAGAATCATACAATTCCAGAAAGATAAACAGTATATTCAGAGCAGACTCATTTTGGGAAGTTGGTGAATTTTTATAAGATAATAGCACATATTTTCATCAGTGTATATTTTTTCATGTGCTAATTAATTCTCCATTAGAAGAACATCTTTAGTATACCCTAAAATATCTAATAGTGCTGTTAGGCACAGAGAAAACCAGGACCAGGGATTTCCTGCTAGGAAATTTTTGCACCATTCCAAAATAGAAGAAATAATTGGTTTTACAGCACCCCAAGGTTTAAGAATCCTCAAAATGTAAACTATGTAGGTGAATACATAGTTTGCTCATTTTCCTTCATTCTGAGTGTTAGATAGGTTCAATTAAAAGTATCATATGTGACTCCTTTACAACTTGCTCTTAAAGAATTGAGAACAAAGGGAGAGGACTCAACTTACTAAAACAAGAAGTAAAAGTGGAGACATTACTAGTGATTTTACCGGAACTAAAAAAGATTATAAGAAAATATTATGGATAATTGTTTATGCTGACAAATTGGAAAGCTTAGATAAAATGGAAAAATTCTTAGAAATACACAAACTACCAAAACTGACCCAAGAAGAAACAGAAAATTTGAATAGATCTGTAAATAGTAAGGAGACTGAATCAGTAATCAAAAACTTTCCAACAAAGAAAAGCCCAGGACCAGATTGGCAATTCTACTAAACATTCAAAGAATTAATACCAATTCTCAAAATCTTCCCAAAAATTGAAGAGGATATAACACTTCTTAACTCATTTTATAATACCAACATTACACTGATACACAAACCAGACAAAGACATGGCAGAACATATAAAGAACACTTTTAACTCAACAAAACACAAACAACCCAATTCAAAAACAGGCAAAAGACCTAAATAGATACAAATGGCAATAAGCACATGAAAAGATGTTCAGCCATCATTAATCGTAAGGGAAATAAAAAATCAAAACTGCAATGAAGTACCACTTTATACTAAGATGGCTATTATTAAAAGAACAAAACATGAAAAATAATGAGTATTAGTGAGGATATGGAGAAACTGGAATGCTTGTGCATTGCTGGTGGGAATATAAAATGGTGTAGTTGCTGTGAAAACAATATGGTGGTTCCTAAAGAAATTAAACACAGAATTATCATATGACCCAGCAATTCTATTTCTAGGTATATACCCAAAAGAATTGAAAACAGGAACTCGGGGCGCCTGGGTGGCTCAGTCGTTAAGCGTCTGCCTTCAGCTCAGGTCATGATCCAGGGGTCCTGGGATCGAGCCCCGCAGTGGGCTCCCTGCTCAGCGGGAAGTCTGCTTCTCCCTCTCCCACTCCCTCTGCTTGTGTTCCATCTCTTGCTGTGTATCTCTTTGTCAAATAAATAAATAAAATCTTAAAAAAAAATAACAAACAGGTTACTTGTTTACCAATGTTCATAAGGGCTTTTATTCATAATTAACCAAAAGGTGGAAAAAACTCAAATGTCTACCAATAGATAAATGGGGAAACAAAATGTGGAATATCAGCAGCCACAAAAAGTGATGAAATTCTGGTATAGGCTACAACATGGATGAACCTTGAAAACATGCTCAATGAAATAAGCCAAATCACAAATATTGTACAAACCCACTTATATGAAGTATCTAGAATAGGAAAATTCATGGAGACAGAGAATAGAATAAAGGTTACCAGGGTCTGCAGGGAGGGAGAAATGGGAAGTTATTGCTTAATGGGTACAGAGTTTCTGTTTGGAATGATGAAAAAGTTCTAGAAATAGTAGTAATGGTTACGTAACATTGTGAATGTACTTAACGGTACCACATTATACATTTAAAAATGATTACAATGGCAAATCTTACGTTTATTTTACCATTTTTTTTAAAGAATTTTTTCTGTTCTAACAATAAAGCTTAAGAAGGCTCAATTATCAAGCCTAAATTGGTAGCAAATGTAAATGGTGTAAAAAGAACTGGAGGCTTTCACCATTCGTTGGCAGAAATAATCCAGTGTTTCTAAAGAGGAACACAACTACAGGAAATCCTATCAAAAATGTTAGGTAATTATGTAGCCTAATAATAAAAAGGTTCTGTAAATTTAGTGACATGAACTGCACAAAAATATGCAAGGAATCAATCAAATGGACCCAGTTTTAAAAAATGTATTATTGAGCTATAGTTGACATGCAATGTTATATTCGCTTCAGGTGTACAACACAGTGATTCAACGATTCTGTACATTATGCAGTGCTCACCATGGTAAGTGTAGTCATCATCTGTCGCCACACAGTGCTATTACCACACGACTGACTATATTCTCTATGCTGCACTTTTCATTTCCGGACTTATTTGTAACTGGAAGTTTGTATCTCTTAACTCCCCCCTTCACCTCAAATGGACCCACTTTTGAAGGGCCTGGGTATCATCCAGGAATAATTTGCTCAGAGTTCCCTGTGGTGATGCAGGAAGCTCTTCAGTGAACTTATGACAAGGTTCTTCAAGTTACAAAAAGACATGGTTTTCACTGGCAGAGCCCAGGTGAGTTCCCCTACATTGTGATGGTGGTGGTGGTCACGAAGGAAAAACAAAGAAATGGGTCTGCACCAGGCTCAGGTATGGCCTGTGTGGTGCTGAAATGGTTCGACAGTCTACTGAAGGGAATAGTCTATGATCCCCAGTAGGGCCCACAGAGCTACAGTAATTCAACAACTCATTTATTTAAAACCAACAGAAAAATAACAGAAATATAATTCCCTGACAGAATAAGGGAGAAGCAAATCGGTACAGCATAGAGACATAGATGAGAATGTAGGAAATGTTTTCTATATAAATTATACTACTTAATACTCATGCTATCAACTTTGCACAAACCACAGGTTCAGCATTTCTTGCTAATCTAATCAAGGCCAGGCTTCTCGTTGGTGCTAAGCTAAACTTCAGTTAACTATTCAAGATATTAAGTCAACACCTAATAGATTTCTAAATAGGCTTAGTCTATGTCTTTCAAATCCACTCGCTACAATTTCTTGGTTCTAGTCCAAAGAAGATGGGAATGTAAAAAAGCTTAAAGAATCATGAATCCACAAACAGCTAGTGGGTCTTTTAGGGTACAGAAACTTTCTAAATTAAAGTTATGCTCCATTATTTGAGGACAGAGCAGAGGCTGGCAATCAAAAGATGATCCTTATTATTATTACAGTTCCTGTATGCCAGATAAGCACATGACTTATACATGTTTCTGTCTTCATATCAACTCCACAAGTTATACATATTTCAGAAGATGAAAATTCAGGGTCAGAAAAGTTAAGTCATTTGCTCATGATCATATAATCAGTAATGATACAGTCAAAACTTTAGCTTTGACTCTGAAGCCCATATATTTCTAATCTTCCACTCTATTACTGGAGTTGTGGGGGGAACAGAAACACTGTATTGACCTAAGGGTATTTCAAAACTTTAAGCCCAGGCAGTCAAGAGGCTCCTAAAGTGCTAACGACTTAAATACTTTTAAGAGTGAAAGTAAGTCTGTGGGACAGCAGTAAGTACAGAATGAGGACACAGCAGAAATTAGCCATAAATCTGTAACAGTGAGAAAGTAAACAAGGAAATAGCCTTTTATAAGAATATGGTATATACCTCTTCTCCCAAAAAGTTGGTTTTGTTTTAAAAGCAGTTTTAATAGTCATAGTTCGATTTATATCTCAAAATACAAATTCATTAAAGCAAAATTATAAAGCATTCTAGAAGTGAAACACTTGCAGAGTTTTTACAAGTCATTTGGGGTAGAAGACAGTCAACAGCAGAAGGGAGTAAGACTAGAAACTTGGGGAGACTTACTCGACATAAGGGACTGTTTCTCTCTGTGACTCTAAAAATGGAATATGTTGAATTTATGGCATACTTTATACCTGCTCCCCTGTGCTGCCTCATTAATCTTTTATTTTCTTGTAATACGGGTGTCAAGAACATTTATTTAAAAATGCTGTGCTTGGATACTTACTACAACTTTATAGGTAGAAAGAGTGTATATGCTTAATTTGAAGTTCAGAGTTTAAAAAAAAACCCTCAAATTAAGGTGGTTATGTGATACTTCAGTGGAGGAAAGTAGACTGACCCCTCAACAAGTCCACTATTTCAAAAAAAGAAGACTGAATTACGCTGACTACTTGTCAGTGGGAAGAAGAGGTCAGAAAAGGTTGCTTTGTTAACGCCTCACTTTTTAGACATACTGATCAGAGTAGTTCAAAGAATGTTTCATTCTGAACTGTTCTGAGACTCTTTATGGACCAGAGAATCAGGTCTTATTTCTCCAATCGGCATTTGACCTATTGTAAACCTAAATATCATTAATAAGAATCATTAGATTTTTGGGGCGCCTGGGTGACTCAGTGGGTTAAAAGTCAGACTCCTGATCTCAGCTCAGGTCTCAATCTCATGGTCTCTAGTTCAAGCCCAGCTGGGTGTGGAGTCTACTTAAAAAAAAAAAATCATTATATTCTTACTAAAGGCTAAATTTATTATTAAAAGATATATAGTTCAAATGAAAATCTTTGGAGATGAAATCCTAGATATAAGATATATGGGTTAAATCCTACATATTTCTTTTTTTTTTTTCTACATATTTCTAGTAAGTGTCAAATACCTGGATATTATGAGCATGCTATTTAAGCTCTTTAGTATTCAAAATTATCATCTTAAAGCCACAAGAGTTAGGCTGAAGTATAAATCAAAGTACTTAAAGCTTCACCAAAATACTTTAAAATTCCAACTAGTGTATTCAAATTAATAGGCATTTAAAGTGTTTGTGTGCTCAGCTTTATGTTAGCCTGGCATACTGACACCAACATGTACATGGAGGCATGATAACCTTGTAAGAAGGCAAGACCAACATATGAAGATCAGAGACAAGTAAACACTAAATATAATGAAATGCCACCACAGATTTAGCAGCAAGTGACCTTTCATTTCAACATATAGTATTTTATTTTTTTTTTAAATTTAATTATTTATTTGAGAGAAAGAGTGTGTGTGAGCTTGAGGTGGGGAGGGGCAGAGGGAAAGAATCTCAAGCTGACTTGGGGCTCAATCTCACGACCCTGAGATCATGACCTGATCAAGAGTCCGATATTCAACTGACTGAGCCACCCAGGCACCTCATCAACATTTAGTATTTTAGAATACTTAAATCGGCTACAATATGAAGGATGGACATAGGATGAGAAGCAAGCTTCTTGCCTTCCTTCTCTCTTGCTGCCATCAGTGCCAATGCCAACAACGCCCACAATGAAAACAATGGTCACAGCCTTAGAATGATGGAGCAGAAAACAGGAAAAAACCTGTGTTTCTAACAACTTTATGGACATGCATCCCACCCCTCCACTGTAACTCTGGTACTTAATTTTACATGAAAATGTTTTATTTCTTTATGCCATTAAAATTCTTTCTATCACATGCACCCAAGTCAAATCCCAGCTGCTAAGAAAAAGTACTAAGCTATCTAGTATGTACTAGATATTTTTATTAAAAACGGATCTGTTTACAAACATTTTATCTATGTTAAATTTGAGTCACAGTACTGTATTTTTCAATTCAACCAATAAAGCTGAATAAGACTCTCAAACTTGAAAGTTACTTTGTCACTGGCAATACAGACTTCAAGTCATATGTGTTTCAGAAAACTGAAAATATGAAGAAGGAAAATAAATATAACAACCTATGATTTGTGGGAGTGGCTATCAAAGAGCAATATGAGGGATCCTTGTAATAATAGAAATGTTCTCTATCATGACTATATCAATGTCAATATTCTGGTTGGGATACTGTACTATAATTTTGCAAGATATTGCCACTGATAGAAATTCTGTATTATTTTACAGCTGCATGCGGATCTACAGTTATCTCAAAATAGAAAGTTTAATTTAAAAATACTAATGATAAACATTAGCAAATATTAACTCCAACTAAAAGCATTCATTTCACACCACGGGAAAAAAATCAATAAAAGATACTGAAAAACTACAGTAAATAATGACTGTAGAATTGGCAAAAAGATAGACATACAGATCAACTGAAAAAAAAAGAATCAGACCCAAGATTCCATTTATATTTATATTCTGGAAAGGGCAAAATTATAAGCACAGAAAATAGATCAGTGGTTGCCATATAGGCTAGGTTAGGAGGTGGGGGCAAGGGTAGACTATAAAGGGGGATAACAACTTTTGGGGAATAGTAGAAATGTTCTATGTTTTATTGTGGTGGGTTACTTAACTGTCAGAAGTCACAACTATACATTTAAAAATGAATTTTAGTGGCGCCTGGGTGGCTCAGTGGGTTAAAGCCTCTGCCTTCGGCTTATGTCATGATCTCAGGGTCCTGGGGTTGAGCCCCGCATCGGGCTCTCTGCTCAGCAGAGAGCCTGCTTCCCCCTCTCTCTCTCTGCCTGCCTCTCTGCCTACTTGTGATCTCTCTGTCAAATAAATAAATAAAATCTTAAAAAAAAAAAAGAATTTTATCATAAGAAAGTAAAGTAGTGCTTTAATAAAACTTTATTAGTTTAGACTACTTAGGATAAAGGCCTATCTGAATGTAGGTTATTTAATTTATTCTTCAGCTTAAAAGAAAAACATTTATTGTTTTTCTAAAAATATTAATGCACATGAGAAAGGCTAACTGAAGTAGGTCTCCTTGTTAGATCACAATGAAGTATAGATTAGTCCTGTGATACTTATCAGAAGAAAAGTCAAAGAGTTCTGTGTAATGTGAAAACTATGTCAAAGGAGACCTATTCTACAGTTTGTTTCTACCTCAACCATAATAAACATTATAAAAATTCATCTAATTCATCCATTCTTCATGAAAAAAAGTTCAATATACAGGTATTCTCTCTTACAATTTGAGTTAGTCAAATCTAAGTCAGATGCCTTCTGCACATCAAAATACAGTGCACAAAAACTAAGAATTGGCAAAAAAGTTATTATATACATGAATAACAAATAAAGATGACAAAATTATACCAATTCTTGCATTCTCAAATTCTAGCTGGAAGCTAAAAGGAAATAACCTCAATAATTTTTTTACTATCCTTAAGGTCAGTAACATTCTTTTTTAAAAATTATTATTTATTTGTCAGAGAGAGAAAGAGGGCACAAGCAGGGAGAGAGGCAGAGGGAAAAGCAGGCTCCCCACTGAGCAAGGATCCCGATGCCGATGCCGGGATCAACGCTCAACCGACTAAGCCACCCAGGCACCCCAGGTCAATAACATTCTTAATATGGTAACAATGAAAATCAACACACTGACTGACTCACTGACTGGAAGCAGATGAAGATGAAAGCATACCTTCATAAAGGTAACTAAAAGGTAAAACATAAGCCCATTCTAATGACCAATCATAGCAAATTATTATCGGCGTGCTAAATTAATTTGGCATTACAGTATCTTTTATTCATTCTATTTGAATGTTAGTGATATATTCGCTAACAAAATAAAACTTACCTATGTCTCTTTTAGCCCAACTTTTGCTGAGGAATTACTGATATACATCACTGTAGAAGTTTAAGGCGTACAGCATGATTTGATGTACATATATTGTGAGTGATTATAATAGATTCAGCTAATATCCATTCTCTCATACAGATACAATACAAAGAAAAGAACAAAAAAACCTTCTCCTTGAGATGAGAACTCTTAGGATTTATATATGCACTTAACAGTTTTCCTATATTTCATACGGCAGTATTAGCTACAATCATGTTGTACATTATATCCCTAGTACTTATTTATCTTGTAACTAGAAGTTTGTACCCTTTGACTGCTTTCCTCCAATTCTCCCTCCTCTCTATGTCCCTTACGAGATTTCTTATTCAATCCTTTGTCAGTCATACGTATTTCACTTATCTTTGCCCTGCAAACTCTATCCCTATTACATATGTTCTGCTTGAGAACGGTAAGTACTAATGCTTTACTAATACTGGATTATCCTGTAGCAACTAACAGTGGTTTATGGAGAAAATATTGAATTTAATTGGCTAAAACAAAAAATATGACTCAAGATTCTATACCATCAAGTTTTATTTTCTTTACAATACTGATGAGAATCTGAATTATCATGTTGATTTGTGTGTTTCTCTCTCTTGCACTTGAACATAAGTCCCTAGTTCTTGCCTTAGTCACTACCCTCTTTTCGAAACCTAGAAGAGTAACAACTGAGCACACTATGCTTATTGAATGAACCATATAAAACTTGGCTTTGTGTATACTTTAAGTACTTAATTAGAATATTCCCTACTACCTCCAAGAAAAAAGACATAAGTAATTGCATTGTTCATTCCTGGCAACTCTGCCAAAAAGATAGAAAATCAATAAATAAAAATTATAGTCTTCCTCATGCTTGCAGTCGCCTTTGGAGAGTTGTTTTTTTTTTTTTAAGACTTTAATTTATTTGTCAGAGAGAAACAGAGACAGAGCACAAGCAGGGGGAGAGGCAGACAGAGGGAGAAGTAGACACCTCGATGAGCAAGGAGCCTGATGCGGGACTTGATCCCAGGACCCTGGGATCATGACCTGAGCTGAAGGCAGCCACTTAACCAACTGAGCCACTCAGGCATCCCTGCAGTCACCTTTTGTTGCTAGTAAACAGCATTCTTCCATCTGTGGGCAAAATATTTGAAAAGAAGAAAGCTTAAACAGCTCAGAGTACAGAAGTAAGATAATTAAGGTACCCTGTGGGGGCACCTGGGTGGCTCAGTTGGTTAAGCATCTGCCTATGGCTCAGGTCATGATCTCGGGGTCCTGGGATTGAGCCCCCAATTGGGCTCCCTGATCAATAGGGAGTCTGCTTTTCCCTCTCCCTCTGCCCCATCTCCCTACTCGTGATCTCAGTCTGTCTCAAATAAATTTAAAAAAATCTTAAAAAAGAAAAATTAAGGTACCCTCTGATAAGAACAATGATGAAGAATTTAAAGAGAAAGGAAACCTGTTTAAATATTGAGTTTTTTCCCCTTTGAATCAATGATCAAAAGATGATGGTGATTTTCAGACACTCAGCCCTATGATCTGTATCAATCACTCTTAGAACAAATGATCAGAAGATAATCTAACCACATATGTATAGTCCTATCTTTCTTCACACTTAGACAAATTATAAAATGCTCAGGAAAGGGAAGAGTAAATAGTGGGCAATCAATGAGTACATTCAACTATAATTTTTTAATCTTGCTTAAGTGCTATCCTTTAATATATATACTTTTTAATGTATTCCTCCCAAACAGAAGCAGTGATTCTGACAATGCCTTGTGCTTAGAAATTTCACTTGTGACCTTGATCAAGTTTTAATAATTAACCTCTGTGTATGAGCTTCTCAACTGTAAAATGAGCAAATGAGCTCTTATTACATAAGCTGTTGCAGAAATTAAGTAAGATCATATAAATAAAGAGCTTAGAACAGTGTGTGGCAGATAGTAAACTCTCAAAAGTTTACAGGTATGGCCATCATCTCCTAAAATGGTATGTAGAGCAAACTCTCAAGAACAGTGACTATGACATAAGAAAATTAGGGACTGACTTAAAAAAAGATGAGTCATCACAGCTGGCAGACTCTTCACTCATCTCTGACAAGTACAGGAAGGATCTAACATTGACTGAATGCTTCATGTGCCAGGTACTATGCTGGCCTACTAACAAACACTAACTATTGTGGCAGATTATTGCAGGCATGGCCCCCACTGAATCATATCTCTTTGATTCCCTCCACAGTAACTCTGGATTTGTTCATGTGACTTGCTCTGGTCAATGGAATACTAGTAAACACAAAGTGTGCTGAGGCTTGAAATGTGCTTGCACAGTGGAGCTTACCCCCTCTTGCTGCTGGGAACCCTGCTACCGCCTTGGGAACAAGTTTGGATTAGCTTCCTGAAGGATGAGAGGCGACATGAAAGTAGCCACCCTAGTCTGAGGTCCCAGACATGTGAGTAAGGCTATTCTAAAGTAGAGGACCTAGATAATCCAGCCCCAGATAGGCAGGCCCAGATCATAAGAACATTCCAGCCAACCAATTGTGAGAGTAATGTTTACTGATTTAGGCCATTAATTCCGGGAGTGGTTTGTTATGCAGCAGAAGCTAATACAACCACCATATGAATATAGATATTATTTCAGTTTTATAGATTATGAAAGAAGATTCCCAGAAACAATAGTCAGCTTGGCTCCAAAGGCTTTTTCCACCCTACCAAGCCACCTCGGCATGCCAAACTCTGAGGTTCTAAACATAAAGGGGATCTCTGGGGATTTTATTCTATAACCCTTATTTAAAGCAGTAACCCTTCCCTCATTCCAGGAGTTAGCACACTATGGCCTATAGGCCAGATCCAAATTACCTCCAGTTTTTTTGTATGTACGATCTGCAAGCGAAGAATAATTTATACATATTTAAGTGGTTTAAAGACTACTTTGTGATATGTGAAAATAATAGGATATTCAAATTACAGTATTTACGAATAAAGAACTACTAGAAAACACTGTCTTTGGCTGCTTTTGCACTCTAACAGCAGGGTTGGGTGGCTGTGACTGAATCCATATGAGTTACACAGTCTGTAATATTTATTATCTGGCCCTTTATTTAAAAAAAGTGTACTAAACTCTACTCAGAATTATTCTCTTGGCATATGTTTTTAATTTAAACAAAGGATTTTTCCTGGCCTTTAGTGATGAATAGAGTCTATTTGTACTTTTTTTTTTTTTTTAAAGTAGGCTCCATACCCAGTGTGGAGCCCAATGTGGAGCTTGAACTCACAACCCTAAGATTAAGTGTCAGGACACTTAACTGAGTCATCCAGGCACCCCTCTATTTGTATTTTTACCACTCCTTTTCCTTTCATCGAGAAAATTATTTTAACTTATGTCATTTCTCCTATTTCTCCTTTACCTTTGATCCTTGGATGGTCTCTGACTTTGTCTAAGATAGGCAGATAACCCCATTTTTAAAACAGTAATTCAGAACCATAGGTCAAACGAATGCCACTTACATACCATACTATTGGCCTCCAAAACAGCAGGGAAAAGTAACAAACTACAATTTTATCTTGTTCTCAGAAAAATTCAAAGTATTTACAAGGTAAGTCATTCATTAAAAACTGATCTTATACTGGCCACATGAAACAGAGCTTGAAGTAGGTAGGAAAAGATGAAGGAGAGAGATTTTATTCAGAAGAGGCTCAAATTTCTCAGACCTGAACCTGTGTAATAACCATGTAGAAGTGAACTTCCCTTTTATTTCTAACAGTGATCTCAGGACAGGAGTAGCTAATTAGCCTCTAATATTCTCCCGTCACAGGAAACTAAGAACTTCAAAACTATTGTTCTACTTCACCATCCTGCAACTAACCCATTCAATGAGATACAAATTGAAGCAAACAGTTGATTTCCTTTTATGTTAGAAAAGAGGTGAGCCTCAATTTATTTGCCAGTTCCCATTTTTATCATTTTTTCTTATCCTCATCATAACGACTATAAGTCCTGGTGGAGATTCACCTGAATGTACTTGGTGTTAGTGCAAAGGATCAATAGAGAAGTTGCCACAGAGACTACCCTCACCCGCAATGTTTAACATTCAAAGACTTTTGAAAGCCATTAGGCAGATGCTCCTAATGGCTAATGCAATTTGAAGGCCCTTAGAATACTGAAGAAAAGGAGTTAAGTTTGTATAATCGGTCTAGATTTTACTGAACTATTTTGTTAAGGTGAACTATTTCGTTGAGTCCATACAGAAATACAACATATGCTTTATAGGTGATTTAAATTAAACTTGTTTAGAAAAAAATTCTTTTTCAGGGGCACCTGCGTGGCTCAGTCAGTTAGTGTCTGCCTTCAGCTCAGGTCAAGATCTCAGGGTCCTGGGATGAGCTCCATGTCTGGCTCCCTGCTCAGGGGGGAGTCTGCTTCTCCTTCTCCCTCTTCCCCCTCCCCCCAACTCACTCTCTCTCAAATAAATAAAATATTTTTAAAAAATCATTTTCAGCAACGCCTAGGTGGCTCAGTCGGTTAAGCATCTGCTTTCAGCTCAGATCATGATCCCAGGGTCCTGGGATTCAGTCCCACACTGGGCTCCTTGCTCAGCGAGGAGCCTGCTTCTCCCTCTGCCTGGCTCCTTCTGCTTTTTCTCTCTCTGACAAATAAATAAAATCTTTTAAAAAATCATTTTCATTTATTTTTGTGATTATTTAGGGATTTTTAGAGCATAAAAAGGTTTCCCAGGATGTTCTTCTAATTTATTTATGCAAGTTAATAAGGATTATAAATTTTAACTGTTGAACTTGCAATGACAATCTAGGAATCAGCTTGTAAGTCTGTGTCTTCGGTACACACAACAAACACAACATATGTCTAAAGAAGGTGGTTTCCACTTTAACTTAGAATTCCAAAGAAAGAACAGTTGTCCCAAACAGCCTTTTTTTTTTTTGGTATTAAAAATTATATCAACATACTAGGGTCACGAAAACAATTTGGGGATGTTGCTAAGGGCTCTCTTTAGCTGAGAACCAGAAATTTTGACCTTAAAAGATCAGTAGTGGGGCACCTGGCTGGCTCAGTCAGTAGAGCATGGGACTCAATCTCGGGATTGTGAGTTCTAGCCCCATGTTGGGGGTGGAGCCTACTAAAAAAGAAAAAGAGGGGTGCCTGGGTGGCTCAGTGGGTTAAGCCTCTGCCTTCAGCTCAGGTCATGATCTCAGGGAGCCTGCTTCCCCCTCTCCCTCTGCCTGCCTCTCTGCCTACTTGTGATCTCTCTCTGTCAAATAAATAAATAAAATCTTTAAAAAAAATAAAAGATCAGTAGTGTAAGCTGAGCAATAGAAAGCCTTCTTTCTGAAAAAGAGTTACAAAACATGTGGTGCCTGGGTGGCTCCGTCAGTTAGGTGTTCAATTCTTGATTTCAGCTCTGGTTGTGATCTTGGATCCTGGCACTGAGCCTGGAGTCTAGCTCCCCACTCAGTGGGGAGTCTGCTTGAGATTCTCTTTCCCCTCCCCCTCCCCCACTTCGTGTGCATACGTTTGCTCTCCCTCTCTTTCTCAAATAAACCTTAAAAAAAAGTTATAATAATACAAATTTGATTAATACACATTGCTAAAAGTTCTATACTGTTTTTACACCTAAATAAGAAGACTTTCTCCTTTAATCTTTTTCTACTAATTTATATTTTTCTCTCTCTGCCTTCGAATTTTTAGTCAACCCTTTCCCAAAACTTCTCTTTGATTAATCCCACATGGATCGAGTCACTAACATTCAAGCATGTATATTTAAATAAAAAAAACCTAGATTTGGTCCTCAGTTAAATCTTTTATGTTCATCCTATCTTCTCAATATATTTAGTATTTCTCTTTGGCTTCAATATTAATGCAGTTTAGTTATGATTCACTAATACCGTTTAGGCCAGCAATACAAAAAAAGAACCCAAAGATTTAGAAGTTCATTTTCTTATTTCCACTTCTAATATATACTAAGTGCCTACTTTCTATATTATAGGTTTTGATACTAATTTTCTCTACTTCATTAGACTATAGTGATTAAAAGCTCCACCAGTGAAACATAGAAAGCTACAGGGAATATACTTTAACAGCTGAATAATTAAAATCTCTAGTTGTTTACTACTTAATGCCAAAACCAATGCCAGTTTCTAAGATTAAAAAGAATTCTATAATCTTTATTTTACAGAACAATTCTAAAAACAATATTGAACTGTAATCTCTTATGCTTCTTAATTAGGTAACACTTTGTAAATTTTAAATCTAAGTAGTATGGGGATAATATTTGGGAAAATCTGGCCATAACTGAAACTCTTTGGTACAAATCCAATTCTGCTTTTTCACTGATTTATTTTTATTTTTTATTTTATTTTATTTTAAGAGATTTTATTTATTTGACACAGAGAGAGACAGTGAGAAAGGGAACACAAGCAGGGGGAGTGGGAAAGGGAGAAGCAGCCTTCCTGCTGAGCAGGGAGCCTGATGCAGGGCTCCATCCCACGATCCTGGGATCACGACCCCAGCGGAAGGCAGACACTTAACCACTGAGTCACCCAGGCACCCCTATTTCACGGATTTAAACTACATTGGGGAAAAGGTCTGTCAGTCAAGGGTCGGAGATTATTATTTTTTTAAGAAGATTATTTATCTGAGAGAGAGAGACAGAGAGAGAGAAAACACAGTGCGGGGGTGGGGTGGGGGGGGCACAAGGATGGGGAGAAGCAGACTCCCCGCTGAGCAGGGACCCAGACCTGGAGCTCATTCCAGGACCCTGAGCTGAAGGCAGACGCTTAACTAACTGAGCCACCCAGCACCCAGGTCAGAGATTATTTGGGAAAAAATGCAGTTTTTTTATTTTCAGAGGGAAAATTCACATAAGACTAGCGAAAGGAATAACTTTCTCCAGCCTCAGAAAAGCCAAGTAAGCTTTTTAGGAACCAATATTTTAATCAGTTTATGCAAAACCAATTCGAAATGCCCATCTATGTATTTTGATATAAGAAGATATCCAAACCACTACTAAGTGAAAAAGCTCCTTGCTATTTTTTTTTTAAATTTAATGTAGTATAGAAAAAAGAACAATGTTTTATTTTTTTTAATGTACTCATTTTTTGACAGTGATTATCTCTGAAAGGAGCATTTGGGAAACGCACTCTAGGCCTTCAACTTTCCTAATTTTCTTTGATATATATAAACCTTTATAGGAAAAAAACAGATTTTAAAAAATTGTAAACTCCAGTCTTAATAAACAGAGCACATAACTTTTATTGTTAATGTAAAGACTTCAGTTTTTTAGAGCAGTTTTAAGATTCACAGCAAAATTGAGAGGAAGATCTAGAGACTTCCCATATACCTCTTGCTGCCCCACATTCACAGCCTCTCATCAATATCCCCCCACCAGAGGTAATTTGTTACAACTGATGAATTGACACTGACACATCATTACGCCAAGTCTATAGCTTATATGACAGTTCACTCTTGGTGTGTTTCACTATGGGTTTGGACAAATGTATAATGACATGTATCCATCATTATAGTATACACAGTATTTTCACTACCCTAAACACCTTCTGTGCTCCACCTATTCACATCTCGCCACCTCTACCTCAACTACTGGCAACCACTGATCTTTTTACTGTCTCCATAGTTTTGCCTTATATAGTTGGAACATACATATGTACCCTTTTCAGATTGGCTTCTATTACACAATAATATTCATTTAAGGTTCCTTATGTCTTTTCATGGCTTGATAGCTCATTTCTTTTTAGAACTAAATAATATTCCATTGCATGGATGTACCAGTTTATTCATCCATTCACCTAGTAAAGGACATTTTGGTTGCTTCCAAATTTTGGAAGTTAGTAATAAAGCAGCCAAACACATTCATCTGCAGGTCTTTGTGTGGACATTAAATTTTCAACTCTTTTGAGTAAATACCAAGGAACATACAACTTTTGGAAAATTCTGGATTACCAATCAATATCATGAGAATTAAAATGGAAACATGTAGCACAGTGCCTAGCATACAGGAAAGGTTCAATAAATGCTAGGATACTTTTAATTCTGCAATGCTACCAAATTATATACTAAGCCAGGCCAGTATATTTAACCATCAACAGTAGTTAATGCTTATTCCATCTCCTTCTTTCCTATCAGGTGCCACTTTTTGCTGTCAGTATACCCACTTTTTTAGAGGTACCTCTTCAACAGGTACCTGTTGCTTCAAATCTCCTATGAACTCCAAGAATATCTTGACTGTGCTTGTAAAATGTCTGAAAACAAGCTGCCCAAAGCCCATTTTAATTTTAAAAAATTACCAAATACACAATTATATTCTGATTCAGTTTTTCAGATTCTTTCAGACTCTAGCCCTATCCTTCAACTGAGAGAGGACTCAACAATCCCAAATGTGTATTTGTTGTGTGATTCCCATCTTCTTTTTCCTAATTTAATTCTCCAATTCCAGGCCTGGGTTGGGGGTGGAGTGGGCAGGGAGTGGAGAAGATGGGTTTATCACGTAAGCACTGAGTTCTAGGTCACCATACTCCCAACCTTTCACTGAACAATGATGTTAAAAAGAAGATAAAGTTAACTGAAACTTAGATGCCTTAAAATTGCTTGTGTAGCGGGGTGCTTGGATGGCTCAGAGGGTTAGGTGTCTGCCCTCAGCTCAGGTCATGATCCCAGAGTCCTGGGATCGAGCCCCTTCGCATCGGGCTCCCTCTCTCTCCCCACTGTTTCCCCTGCTTGTGCTTTCTCGCTCTCTCTGTCAAATAAATAAATAAAATCTTTAAAAAAAAACAAAACAACCCTGCTAATGTAGCATTTTTTAGACCATGTACAAAAGTGGGATGACTATCTTTAAAAACAAACAACTATGTCTTTCTTAGACAGTGAAATAGTTAACTGTGGGGTTTCCTTTCAGAGCTACGATAGAGAAATTTGATTCTTAGTTATAGTGGCCCAAGCAGTTATTGTAGTCACATTACCATTGATGTCTCTCAAAAAACAAAAACAATCCACCAAACTGCATGGCCCCACTACACACATTCAAATACTAACAAGGCACTTGTATCAAATGGCAATATTATATAATATATACTACAGCTTAAAAAACTTCACCTTCATTATATCATTTCATCCTGTGTGGCAAACCTGTAAGGCAGGGGTCCATTTAACAGATGAGAAAAGACTAAAGCTTAAAGAGTTTAAATTACTTGCTCAGAGCAAATAAATGGCAGAATCTGAAACTAAGGAGACAATGATACAGTGAAAGAAATGATTTTGTAAGTCAGCTCTACCTGAATTTAAATCCTACCACTTACTACTTGTAAGACTGGAATGGGAGCTCCATGACTTCCTTTTGTTCACTGCTATATCTCCAGTGTCTAGAACAGTGCAAGTAAATAGCAGATCGGTAATATATGATAAACATAACCAAAAAAAGACTAAACTTCTTTGAATCTGTTTCCTCATCTGTAAATGGAAACAATGAGGTTGTATCTGCTGATATAATATAATATAATCCTAGTTTAGTGTTCTTTACATAAGACCACTGCTTCTCTCACTTTTCCTGTAGGCTCTGATGAAGTAGCAGAGAACCAATGTCTGCACAACTGACAGGCAAGCTGGGTGGTAATCAGGATGGGGAGGCTAAAGAGCTAAACTGTTGCCTCAGTCAAGTAGTCAGATGTTGTTTTTGCTATTCTGCCATCCGATGACAAAGGATCTTCTAGAACAATCTGTTCGCTGATTGCTTATTTTAAAACAGAAAGTCTTGGTAAGGAGGCAAGCACCTAATCTATACTTGTAAAATGCAACAAGAAAGAGGGGAGGAATACCTAAAGGTAAATGAGACAGTGAGAAAAAGAGTACTGAGGTGAGAGAAGATCCAGAGTACCTATACTGACTAATTCACCCTAAGAATGGCATCTATCTCATTTCTCTGTAATTTAGCATGCTCTTTCCAGTAAATCTAATTCTGGTGATGAAGCGGTCTTTAGGACCACTGGTAAGTACTAAGATCGAAACAAAATGTATATACTATTAATAAGTAGAAACAAAAATTAAAAGCAAAGGGAGATGGTACTGCCAATGGTACCATCAAGAAAGAGAAAAGACAACTCATAGAATGGAAGCAAATATTTGCAAATCATATAAGGGACTGTATCCAAAAACACAAAGGACTCTTACAACTCAGTAATAAAAAAGATAGTAACTCAATTTAAAAGTGGGCAAAGGACCAAACATTTCTCCAAAGAAGATACATAAATAATCAGTAAGCACATGAAAGGATGCTTGGCATAGTCATTAGGGAAATGCTAATGAAAATTACCACAAGATACCATTCCACACCCACGAGGATGGCAAAGTAAAAAAGATGGACAGCAAATTGTCCATAGATAGGACTTGGTGAGGCTGTGGAGAAACTGCAACTCTCATATACTGCAGTGGGAATGTAAAATGATGTAGTTTCTCTGGAAGTTCAGAGGTTCTTCAAACGCTAAATGCAGTGTTACCATATGACTTAGCAATTCTACCTCTAGGTATATACCCAAGAGAACTGAAAACATATGTTCACACAAAAACTTGTACATGAATGCCTGTTACAGCATTATTTATAATAGCCAAAAAGTGGGAACAACCTAAATGTCTGTCACAGAATGTGACAGATCCATGAAGCAGAATTTATCAATGAAAAGAAATAAAATATTGATACATGCTACAATGTGGATAAACTTTGAAACACTACAGTAAGTGAAAGAAATGAGAGACAGGACACTACATATTACACGATTCCAAGAGGCTATAAAAAGTTTTAATGCAAATAAAGATAATATTATGATAAATATTGGTGACCAACCAAGCACAAATGCTTAAGACTTCAGGAAAGCAGTAATAATTTTTAACTTAATGCCACACATAATGTCATTTAAAATTTTTGCATATGAAAAATTCATTTTTTCTTGACGAGCTGGGTAAAAGAAAACTCAGTGGAGTATATAAAACCCAGTCCTCATATTATCAGAGGAACTACTAAAACCCAGGAAGAAATCCATGCATATTTAAACTATCAGGTAACATAATAAGGACAAAATAGATATCTTTAAGGTTTTGTTTTTTTTTTAACTTGGAAATAAAAATGAAACTTTCATACAATGGAACTTACTATACAATGAACAAAAAAGAGAAGAAAGGTGGTTCATAAAGCAATGGACTGATGTTCAAGATATTTTAAATGAAAAAGGTATCAAGCATGTTACCTTTTGCATTAAAAGGGACAGGAGATTGTGTGTGTGCACGTTCACATATGTATACAAATACGTAGGCGTATACACATTTCTGGTGGTCTGTATAGACATCAGTTTTGGAAAAATTTACTAACATTATTAGGGCTATCTGTGGGGAGGGTAAGAGAGCAATGGGAGGAGAAAAGGGAAGCTTTCCTCAGTTCACCTTTTTGTGTACTTTGAATTTTGAGTAATGTGAATGTATGTGTAACAAAAGAAAAAATTAGAAGTACTTTACCTTGCACCATTGTTCCTAATGACTTCCACAGTTTCTTCAACAAAATATCGATCCTTGACATATGCAAAAATATCATCACAAATTTCATGTAAGCGTGACCGATGGGTAAGGTTGGTCAAGTATAAAACTGGAATAATTAGTGGTTCTGGAAAACTCTGAAGATTCTGTCTTGCTTTTTTTTCTGACTCAAGTGCTTCCTGATAGGTCAGTCCAGGTCTACCCGTCACAGCACAACTCCACACAAGACTGTTGCACAGAATGGTTCGTTCAAAAAAGTCACTGATTAAAAAACAAAAACAAAAATCCATTCATTACCTATCATTTCACAAATTTTATATTAAAAGCTGATAAAGGATTGTGCCTTCACTGCAAAATTTTACATAGAATCATAGAACAAGGAAGGGCTTACTAACTGGTCAACTTACACATTAATACAAAGCTAAGAAAAAGTATATTAAAACTAGACATTTATATTTTGCAACTTAAAGGTACACTCAGCTAAAATTGGACCTTGATTTCCATCGCTTCTGAAATTGGGAGTGAAACTGAAAATAAACTCAATCTTTCTTTTTTCTTCTAATTTTAAAGCTTTTTGTTCCAAAGCAGCCAAAACACGAGGGACAATTTAAGCACTTAACTATGAACTTTAAAAAGCTCTAACATAATAGTGAAAAACTGGCAAATCTAAGCATATAATGATGAGAAAATTTAAATAAATTACAGTACTTCATATAATGAAAAATCATAGTCATTAAAACAGTATGAGGAGAGTTCTTAAATAACATGCTCACAGGGAAAAAAAAACTTTCCAGTTTGATTCCCTCCTATATTTTTGAAAGTAAAAACTTACCAAAACAATATATATAATATGGTCCCACTTGAAAGAAAGAAAAAGAAGTGAAGGCAGAAAAAGATAGTCTAAGAAGCATAAAAATATTTCTAAGATGTTATACAAAAATCAAGGCCAATAGCTATGAGTAGGGATGGGCCTGGGGACCATTCTACTGGGTGCTTTTCTGCACTGCTGGAATTCCTGAATATGAGCATTTATTTCTTTTCAAAAGTTCTATCCAGTCACTTTTAAAATGCAAGAGATCCATAATATGGAAAGATTTCTAAGGCACGCTAAATAGAAAAAAACTCAAATCACCAAATAACACAATCCCATATTCATTAATTAGAACAAAAAAATGTGTACTTATGCAAATACTATAAACGGATATTCCCTATGGAGAAAGGGAAGGGCTGTGAAGGAAGGAAAAGGAAAATTTGTTATTCTAAATATGTCTATATTGCTTGAATTTGTATAATGAGCATGTACTTGTATTGTTTCTACAATCAGTAAATTTTAGAAAATGTTAGACATACACAAAAAAGTTAATAATGGTTGCCTCTAAGTGGTAAGATATGGGTAAATATCTTTCCTTCCTCTATACTTTGGCATACTTTAACATAGTTTCATTTGTATATTTGTCTATAGAAAGAACAACAACAAAAATGAAATCTATGGAAAAAAAGAGAAACTAATCATATCCTAACATAAATGAGATCTAAAGAGGTAGATGCATACGCCAAGTTACATGAGTCTAATTCAGTACAAAGAAGATCCTCTGAAGTATGTACCTTTTAGTAGAGGTGACAAAGGATGTATATCATTAAAATTAAAATTACAAAGTGATTAGAAGATAGGTATACATCCTTTGGGAGTTGAGAGGAAGGGATGGACGAGAAACAGGCAAAAATGGTCAAGAAATATTAGAACAGTTTTTTGGAGGAAGTGGTTAGGTTATAAAGGAAAAGTAGGGTTGAAGAAAGGAATGCCAGAGAGAGAAAAGATGAATGCAATATGGTTCTCATAAACAAGAAAATTTATGTTCTCATAAACAATTTATTAGCTAAGAGATCGACAAGAGATATACCCAATAAGTGGTTATCAATGGTGCAGAATAAAATAAATGAATGGATGGATCTTGAAAGAGGTCTTAAGTTTTACTGCCTAAAACTGCAGTTCACTTAGATAGCGTTATAAAAGTTTTAAAATTTTTATTATTGGAACAAACATATCTGTAAGACTTAGTTTAATGAGCCAACATATAATCAGCACATGATGTACGTGAGGTATACTTCTGATAGTTTAAACTATATTTAATACTGTTTAAGAAAAATATATTTCAAATTTAGGTCTCTTACATCAACTAGTCTCTAAACCAGTGCTAACAGAAATAGAATGCTAGCCACACATATAATTTAAAATTTTCTAGTGGCCGCATTAAAAAAATTTTAAAGAGAAACACTAATTTTATATATTAATTACTTTTACATATTTGATTTAACCCAGTACATTCCCAAATGCTTTATTTCAATATGTGATCAATTTTAAATTCTTCTTCTATTTTTTTTTTTTTTTTTAAAGATTTTATTTATTTGTCAGAGAGAGTGAGAGAGAGAGCACAAGCAGGCAGAGTGGCAGGCAGAGGCAGAGGGAGAAGCAGGCTCCCCGCCGAGCAAGGAGCTCGATGTGGGACTCGATTCCAGGACCCTGGAATCATGACCCGAGCCGAAGGCAGCCGCTTAACCAACTGAGCCACCCAGGCGTCCCAATTTTAAATTCTTCTATAAGTAAATATTTTAAATTATTTTTGGGGGTGTACTAAGTATTCAAATTCCAGTATGTATTTTACCTTTATTGCCCATCTTAATTCTGATTAGTCACATTTCGAGTTCTTAAAAACCCCCGGGGCCAACTAATGGCTCCTGACAGCTCTAACCAAAGTGATTTGATATTTGGTAGCCTAGGGTATTTCATGCCATGTCAGGGAGACAGACTTTATACTGAGTTGCAATAAACACTACTTATATATGTTGACATTGTTCAAAATACCAAAGAGCAATGGCACGAGTGCCACAAACAGCCATTAAACGTGTGGTACTAGGCAGAAAAATAGGATAGTCAGTAACCATTGTTGTACATATGGCTCTCCTAGACCCAGGTTTCCACTTCCTCTTGCAAAGTGTTTGTACTGTGTTTCCCTTGTGTCTATCTACTCTGCAAAGTTGTTATATTATAGCCCTGCTGTGTACAAAGATCTACCCTCAGGAGGAGGGAGACACAGACACTACCACCATGGCCTTTTTAAAGCAAGCAAGCAAGCAAAAAAAAAAAAAAAAAGGCCCAATTCTCCTGATTCATTACCTCCTACCAGCATGGTACCATCTCTAACATTTTATTCCTTCACTTTCTCACACTTCTGTAATTCTGCTCTTCATCCATTTGCCATACACATTCAAATATATAGGATTCTGCTAATAATAATGAACTCTAGGGGGGTAACAGTGCCTCCTCAATTTCTATATTATAAGAATATAAGATCATGAAAATTTTACAAGAAGCACATTTTACTATTGTGAACAAAATTCTTAAAAAACAAAATATTGTTTTGTATGAATATGTTTAGGCTAATATAGATTACGTGTCCAATTTATTACTACATTCCTTCAACTATCTTCTTTACCAGAGATGAGTAAACTACTGGCCTGGAGGCCAAGTCTAGCCTTCCACCAGTTTCTGTAGTTTTACTGGAACATAACCACACCCATTCCTTTAGGTATTGTCTATGATTGCTTTCTCACTATGTCCTATGGAGTGGAGCAGGTGCAGTAGACACTATTGCCTACAAAGTCTAAAATTTTATTTTATCTGGCCCTTTAAGAAAAAGTTTGAGGACTTCTGCTCTTCATCATTATTTCTTAAGGAAAAAAATTGCTTCTGAGTTACCAGCTCGACTGCTAGCAAGAACACACCTTTAATTAATATAAAGTCAACCAAAACTCTGGTGAACAAACTAAGGAACAAAGGGCAACATACTGTTAACTTACAGGGTTATTTGGAAAACTAAAAATCTAGTGGAATAAGATTAAGAATGACGTAACGTATAGAATGGCTAAAATTCACAACACAGGAAACGACAGATGTTGGCAAGTATGTAGAGAAAGGGGAACCCTCTTGCATTGTTAGTGGGAATGCAAACTGGTGCAGCCACTCTGGAAAACAGTATGGAGGTTCCTTAAAAGCTACCCTATGATCCAGCAATTGCACTACTAGGTATTTACCCAAAGGATACAAAAATACTGATTTGAAGGGATACATGACTGATGTTTATAGAAGCCTTATCAATAATAGCCAAATCATGGAACTGATGAATGGATAAAGAAGATCCATACATACACACACACACACACACACACACACACACACACACACAGTGGAATATTACTCAGCCATAAAAAGGAATGAAATCTTGCCATTTACAACAATGTGGATGAAACTAAAGAATACTATGCTAGGCAAAATAAGTCAGAGAAAGACAAATACCATGATTTCACTCATATGTGGAATTTAAGAAATAAAACAAATGAACATAGGGGTTAAAAAAAGACAAGCAAACCATAAAACTATAGAGAACAAACTGAGAGGTTGCTGGAAGGGAGGTGGGCAGGGGGCTGGGTTATATGGGTGATGGGTATTAAGGAGGGCACTTGTGCTGAGCACTGGGTGTTGTACCTAAGTGATGGATCACTAAACTCTACACTTGAAACTAATATTAATGGTAACTATCTGGAATTTCAATAAAAACTTGGAACTAAAAAAACCAAAACCAAAACCAAAACAAATAAACAAAAAGAATGAAGAGACATAAAAACCGGAAGCCAAACATAATTTAGAAAAGATAAATGCAAAGTGTATTCTCCTTAAGGGCCAAAACTTTATCAATTAAACATAAGATAAGAAAGACTCAGCATAATACTGCAGAAAAGATCTAAAGGATATAAACAAACTCCTCTGTCCATAAAATATTTAGCATAACTGAGAAATGCAGCCACAGGTTAAAAACTAACATAATTTCTGACTTTATAGCATATAATACCAAGAGATGGAAAAGTATAGCTTATAAACTTAGAAAAGTAGTAATTGCTACAAAAATAGCATAGATTGTTCTAATAATTTCCACCACTAAGAGTATTACAAAGCAGGAGATTCAGAGATCTTGGGCATGGTTGACTTAACATGCCTTATGTTAGAGAAAAATCAGCTGGAAGATAATATATGTATTTAATTTATTCATAAATGGCCAGAAGGAAAGTCAGATTAATTAAAAATATAACATTTAGCTTTAAAAACCATTTAATGACATATTACTTTGCATTTTACTTAGTGCTGCCTCAGACTGAGATAATGACATACAAGGCAGGCTCCTAAAATCTGCAGATGACACTAAGGTGGAGGATAGCAATAAAGATTTTTTAAATCTAGAGACTAAAACCCTAAATAGAAATCAACAAAAGGAAAACATTATAGTAGCTTAACAAAAGTCCTAACTTAACAATAATGAATGTGAAAAAGGCAAATTTTATTTTATTTATTTATTTTTTTTTTTAAAGATTTTATTTATTTATTTGACAGAGAGATCACAAGTAGGCAGAGAGAGAGGGGGAAGCAGGCTCCCTGCTGAGCACAGAGCCCGATGCGGGGCTCGATCCCAGGACCCTGAGATCATGACCTGAGCTGAAGGCAGAGGCTTTAACCCACTGAGCCACCCAGGCGCCCCGAAAAAGGCAAATTTTAAGTGAAACTGCAAATTCACACTTCTATGACTTTCTATAGTTTCAACTTAAAAAGTATTTTTTAGCACATTCTCTGCTTAGAATGCCCTTTTCTCCATCCTGTGTCTTGATACGTCCATCTTTCAGGACCCAACTCAGATGTTCTCTCCTTATTCAAGGGCTTCCTCAACTCCCCAGCAGTTCTCAGCTCTATTTTCTATGGTCCCATTACACGGGCTCCATAGCACATGTGATTTATGCCAATTTGTTATGGCGTTCTATTCTCACTAGAGGGACAAATTATCTCAGTATCTCCAGACTCTGAAAAGCACAGTGTCAAGGGTAATAAACAAACATATTTTCCATTGGCAGCCCACATTTATTTTTACGTGTATCTAAATAGAGAATGTACACATATGACTGTGAAGGAGAGGAAAGTGTCTGAATCTCAGCTTACCACTTGTAGAATGTGTCTTTGGGTAAATTATACAACCTCATTGAACCTGGTTTGCCTCAATAAAATGGGGATATCTTCCATAAACAGTTAATATGAAAATTAAATAAGATAATAATAATGTATGCCCAGCATACTGTATGTGCCCTCAGTAAATAGTATCAGTTCTAACTGTTCAGGTACCATATCTGCAAAGAGAGTCTAGAAAAATACATAGAATAACCAGTGTGATAGAGGAAGAATGTCAGAGGAACTCATGAAAGACTTGAGCATCTTTGAAGAAAAAGTTTGGCATTGGGTAGAAGGGTGGCAAGAGGGATTAACTGCAGAGAGACTACCGATGAACTCCCAAAATCCAATCAGGATGACCCAAGCATAAAATCTCACCAGCTTCTCAGTGGTAGACTGTCTCCAAGGAGAGTTGAAGGTATGTAGGCTCCTTAGAAATATGACTGATACTTGTTTCTCACAAGAGAGAGTTTATTTTACCACCTCTTTAATCTGGGCTAGCCCTGAGATTGGCTTCAACCAACATAATACAGAAATGACATTGAGAGACTTCTGCTCTCACCATCTTGGAACCCTGAGACCAGCCCCTAAAGCAGCCCATGTTAGTCTTCTGAGGATGAAAGACCCCATGGTAAGAAAAGCCATCTTAGTATTAATATATCACGTTGTACAGTTTAAATATCTTACAAATCTATTGGTAAATTACATTTCAATAAAGGTGGAAAAAAAATAAAACACATACACATAAACAAAGAAAAGCCATCCCGGCTGAGGTCCCTAAGGTATGACTGAGGCTACCTCTTACTCTATCCAGCCTCAGCCTAGCCTCCAGCTGACCATAGCTAAATGAGTAAGCACAAAGGCCAGGAGAAACCACACTGGCAATCCGCAGAAGAGTGAGCAAATAAAACAGATGATTATTTTGAGCCACTAAATTTTAGGATGGCTCATTACACAGTAACTGGTAAGACATATTTTGTCTGAAGAAAGAATGTATTAACACAAAACATGGTAGCCTACTAAGTGGGTAAAAAGTAAAGGAAAGGCATTTAGGAATCT
The DNA here is from genome assembly GCA_028534135.1 of Potos flavus. Classification (NCBI taxonomy): domain Eukaryota; kingdom Metazoa; phylum Chordata; class Mammalia; order Carnivora; family Procyonidae; genus Potos; species Potos flavus. The sequence goes on from CM052896.1 coordinate 72,016,860, forward strand.
CTGCTATACCATCTAAGAAAAAAAAAGACTCATGGACCCAAATATCGGGACCATGTAGCAGACTTAGTCCTAAAGACGAGCTGAAAACCTAATTTGAAGACACTAGCTATGAAGATTATCCAATTTTCCTTAAAAATTCCAAGCTCATCAAATGGCCTTCAGATAATAATCAGATTTCATACATACCTAATTATCAGTATGAGAACTGGTCTATGTGAAATACATTTTTTCCCCACTGTAAACGGATGGCATTCTGGTTTGTATATTTAATATCAAGAGCTTAATCATTGGGGATATAGTAAAGAAGTCAAATGTCTGGGCAGACAACAGTGGTGCCCGCCCAAAGATCTAGGTAGCAAGCTTGAATTTGAAGCAGTGCCCTATGTTCGTGGTGCACGTTTCTGCAAGCTTCAAAAAATACTAGGAAAAATTCACCATAATATCTACAATGTGGGTAATAAATAAGAACATAAACTCTAGTCTTAGGTATGTGAGTGAAATGTCTAGTGTCACCAACTACTAGATAGGTGGTATTTTGACACTGATCTCAGACTTACTCTCTTTAACCCAAATCCAGTTTCCTTATCTGTAAAGGAGCGCTGTTGAAAGGACTGAATTAACAAATGAGGAGCTGATGAACCATGAAAATCAGGTTAAACACCTTTCACCAGAAAGCCAGGTTGAAACATAAGCCGGCCTATAAGTAATGAAGAGGTTCTTACATTTTGTATGAAAAGTGTAACTCACTCAAAGATGGTAAAAACATTCCAATTCCAAGGGTCTAAATGGCTTAAAAAATAAGTTATTTTATTTAGGAAATTAAGTCATTCGGTAATACAACAAATCACCTTCCTTATCCCACAACTCTAGAATTCCTACTATTCAGACTTGACTGCTCCATTTTTTAACAATCCACAGTCCTAAATAAATAAAAACAAAACTGTCAGCTAACAAAATTACAGAATAAATTTTTACCTTATCTAAAAGATTAAAGCACATGCTTTATTCTGCTCTTCTTTGCTATGAGCTTAGTTTTTTGGTTTTTTTGCGTGTGGTTTTGGAGGTGGAGGGGGAATAAAACCTTTTTTAAAGTACAGTTGGACACACAATGTTAAGTTAGTTTCAGGTGTACAACTTAGCGATTTGACAAGCTTGAACATTATGCTACATTCACTACAAAGGTAGCTACCATCTGTCCCATAACACTGCTATTACAGCATCACTGACTATAGAGTTGAGGGGTTGTGAGCTTAGTATTTTTTTTTAATTTTATTTTTTATTTTTTGTCAGAGAGAGAGAGAGAGCGAGCGAGCACAAGCAGGCAGAGTGGCAGGCAGAGGCAGAGGGAGAAGCAGGCTCCCTGCTGAGCAAGGAGCCCGATGTGGGACTCGATCCCAGGCCCCTGGGATCATGACCTGAGCCGAAGGCAGCCGCTTAACCAACTGAGCCACCCAGGCGTCCCGAGCTTAGTAATTTTTTTTTTTTTTAAGATTTTGTTTATTTATCCCACAGAGAGAGAGAGAGAGAGATCACAAGCAGGCAGAGAGGCAAGCAGAGAGAAAGGGGGAACTAGGCTCCCTGCTGAGCAGAGAGCCTGATGTGGGACTCAATCCCAGGACCCCGAGATCATGACCTGGCCAAAGGCAGAGGCTTTAACCCACTGAGCCACCCAAACCCCTGAGCTTAGTAGTTTTTTTTAACATTTTTTTTTTCAAGAATCCACATATAAGAGAGATCATTGGTATTTTTCCTTTCTGTCCCACTTACTTCATTTAGCATAACGACCTCAAGGTCAATCCATGTTGTCCCAAATCGCAAGATTTCATTTTTTTTTTTTATGGCTGAGTAATATGCTTTTGTATATATACCACAATTTCTTTATCCATTCATCCACTGATGAACACTTAGGGTGTTTCCATATCTTGGCTATTGTATGGAATGCTGCAATGAACATGGGGGTGCATATACATTTTCAAATTAGTGGTTTTTAAAATTCAGATAAACACCCAGAAAGAGTTGTTGGATCATTTCGTAGTTCTTTTTTAAGTTTTGAGGCACTTCCATACTGTCTTCCAGAGTGGCTGCACCAATTTACATTTCACCAACAGTGCAGAAGAGTTCACTTTTCTCCACATCCTAGGCAGCAACTGTTATGCGCTAGTGTTTTTGATAATAGCCATTCTAACAGGTGTGAGACGGGATCTCACTGGAGTTCTGATTCGCATCTCCCTGATGATTAAAGATGTATAGCATCTTCTCATGTACCTGTTAGCCATCTATATGTCTCCTTTAGAAAGATATCTATTCAGATCTTCTTCCCATATCTTAGTCAGATTTTTTTTTTTTTTGCTATTGAGTTGTATGAGTTCTTTATAATTTGAATATTAGCCCCTATTGGATATATAATTTGCAAATATTTTCTCCCAAGTCAGTAGGTCACCTTTTTATTTTGATGTTTTCCTTTGCTCTGCAGAAGCTTTTTAGTTTCATACAGCCCCACTTGTTTATATTTGTTCTCATTGCTTTTGCTTTTGGTGTCAGATTAAAAAAAAATCATCACCAAGAACTGTATCAAGAAGCTTACCACTTAAGAGTTTTATGGTTTCAGGATGTACGTTCAAGTCTTTAATTCATTTTGAGTTTATTTTTGTGTATAACACAAAAATAGTAGTCCAGTTTATTCTTCTATACTTACTTTAGCTTATGCATTTGCCTACAGTTAATGGGCTATTTTTAACGAGTCTTCTTTACTTATGGAAAGCAGGTCAACCAAGAGTTAGCAATTAGTTAAAGAGCATGTAGTTCAAACAAACAGAAAAAGGAGTTTGTACTGTATAATCGCCAAGGATCCATCCTGGTCACAGTCCCTTTCTCAAAAAACTCAGGGTCTAGGAAAAGAGAAAATTTGAGGCAACAAATGTACTGCATTACCCTATAGTAATAGCCGATCTTACACTAGATAAAAAGGAGACAGGATCATCGCTGCCCAGGACAAAGGAGAAAGTGTTAGGCTATTATATCAAGTAAGATAAAGACTGAAAACTATTTAACAATTAAAAGGTCACTAAAAAAATAAAAGAAAAGAAAAAAAGAAAAGAAAAAAAAGAAAAAAAAAGAAAAGGTCACTGCCAAGTTCTACTAACCAGAGGCAGAGGGAAAAGTTACTTTGCATTGTGTTGCAAAGGGAACAAGGCAGGGAGGTGTAGAAAATCTCTCTGAGGTTGATTAAGGTAGAAAAGATTATATTTGAGAAATCAAACCCTGAGCAAATAGGTGACCACAGTGGTCTTCACACCATTACAAAAGACAAATATTCATATAATGCACTTAAAGGATAATCTTCAAACAAGTTCACATAAACCAATTGGTGATTTAATGAATGAGTGAAAACAGAGGTTTCCTTCTCCAGACTTGTGCCAAGGGTCAGATTACCATAATACTAAGGATCACCGTATACCATACACCATGAATGCAATTTTGGAAAGAGCTCTCTGTAATCATCTAAGAGAGAGAAAGTAACCCAAAATTTAACACAATTAAATGTCAGTCTTCTTCCATTTTGGCCAATTCAAAGTAACAAAAATTAATACCTAAGAACACTAGTAGTTCTGCTTTGTGTAGGGTAAATAAATACCTTTGCTCCCAAACCAACTGCCTTTCCTGAACTGCTTGTAAACTGCAAAAACCCAAATACTTCATCACAGAGAAAACAACAAAAACCAAAAAACCAGCTATTTAAAAAAAAATCTGTTAAGACTACAAAGGGCACAGTTCCTTAATATTAGTGGAAGGAAGTAGGTTTGGAATACGAAAAATCTCTTCCTTTATTTTTGACATTTCAGATATTTCAGATTGCTCCATTATTATAGGAAATCATCAGGAACCAAAGTATACAAAAAGTTTAATTCAAAAAGGATACAGCCATAACATGTTCCCTTCCGAAGTGAGAAAAGCCTCTCAAAAAGATAAGATCGCTTATATCAAAGTGGAGAAGTTTGAAACTTAAGTCCGTTTTCTATTTTGTTGGCATTCTTAAATGCTATTTAAAAAAAAATTGGCATTATCAAAGATTTTAACTTAAACTTAAAAAAAAAAAAAAAGACATCATCGTTGTCAAGTTACCTAATCCAAATTTACCTAAGTAGTTACAAGAGTGAACTCTATTTGAGTAACAAAACAAGTCTGTACAGGAGCAGAGTTAAGATGTGCACTCCTATTTAAAAGTACAGTCTGCTGAAAACTTTTGCAGATACAACAAGTTTAGGTGTAACTCTGTGGAGCTGAAGTAAAAGAAGCCTTACTTTAAAAGCTCAAAGGAACTGACTTCTCTAACCTCACTGCTTGTTTCTCGGACAGGTGCAGACTTTGCCTAAAGCCCTCCCTGGAGCAAGCCCCCACTCAGAAAAAGTGCCTCCTACACACAATTTATTTCGTTGCTATAACATTTGGTTTCTAAGCCACAAAGGGATTCCTTCTGAGCGGAGAGGATAAAGCACAAGAAAAAGGAGGATCAGGCTGTTTCATTGATCGACCAATTCACGTTCTCACTTGGAGATCCTGTTTAAACACACATCTCTAAAACATCCCAGTGTCTGGTGTCACAGGACAAGGGGATCTCTTGGGATAAACCAGGCGAGGTACTGAAAATTTAGTAGTTGAAACTACACACGCGGCAGCTCCGGGATTCTTATCAAAACAATAGCGAGTGGCACATGTCAGGCAGCCCACATGCGCAGCGGGATAAAAAGAGGAGACTGGCTGAGGCTGGAGTTGAACTTGTCTTAACCCCCTCCCCCAACAGCCACCGCCGCCCTTGGGGCTACGCGAAAGTGCTAACTAAGGGCGCCCAGTGCCCCGCTCTCTCCCCCTTCTCTCCAACCCCCACCACCCCCGCTCGAACCCGACTTCTTCCTCACCAAGGTCTCCCAGAGGCGGAGACGCTGAGTTCTCCGGGGCCGGGAGTTAGTCACCAAGAAGAGGTGGCGACAGAGCACTCAGCTCGCGTTGCACACTGCGAGGCCTAGCCGCACCGGACGGGAGGCCGCCGGGGGAGCCTCTCGCGTCCGGGGCCCCACTGCCCCCGCCTGCCGGGGGACCCCCTTCCTTCACCGAGTCTCAACTCCGCTCCCCCCCTTCCCCCCCCTCCCATCCCCTCCCTTGGGCAGCTCCAACGTCAGGCTCCACTCCCCACCGGGGAGCCCAGCCCAGCCCGGCCGTTTCCTGCCCCCGGGGGCGGGGATTCCCTCTCCGGGCCGGGGGACGGCGGCCCCGTGCCGCTGACCCGAGCGGGGATCCCCTCGGCCGCCGGGCGGGGATCCCGGAACTGGCCCCGGAGTGCGCGTGTGGCCGAGGCGGGGAGGGGCGAGGCGGGGAGTTTCCGGTGTTCGGCGGCCGGGCGGCAGCCGCAGCTAGAAGCGGTCCCCACGGCCGACCGAGGACCCCAGCGCCTTCGGCCCCGGCCCGCTCTCCCCACGCGCGCCACGGCCGGTCGCGCCGCCCAGGGACCCCGCGCAGTCACCGGGTCGGACTCGGGGGGGGGGGGAGGCAGAGAAACGCGGGCCCGCGGCCAGCCGTCACTTTCAAGTCGCCCAGCCAGCAGCCCAAGGCGAGGAAACGGAGAGAGACAAAAGGACGCTGGGGAGGGAGTCCCCACACTCCCTCGCACCCCCCGCGCGCGGCCCGGCCCTTACTCGTAGTGGCGGAAGATCTCGTTGGTGACTTTACAGTAGAAAACTTCCTCGTCCGGCCGCAGGTCCGCGGGCGGCTTCTGTCTCACAAACGGCTTTCGGTGTAGCAGCGGCATCTCCCGTCCGCCCGCGGGCTCACCCGCACCCTCGGCCGCCCGCGTCGGCCCCGCTTCCCTATCAAAATTGGAGGGAAAGGAAAGCCGGTAAGGTGGGGAGCCCTCGGCGGCGGCGTGGGCCGGTCCGCGCGCCGCGGGGGAAGCTCCGCCGCCTTTTGTGTGACTGACGCGCCCGCGGCTGCCACCGAAGCCGAGGTCGCTCCTGCCGCTCCTGGGGTCTGGAACGAGCGAAGCCGCCGCCTCTGCCCTCCCGGCGCGCCCCACCTCCGCACGCCCGGCGGCCGGCTCACAATGGGGCCGCACGCCCCGCCGCGGGCGGGCGGTGCGGGAACGGCGGCGGCCCCCTCCCCCAGCGCCGGCTCCCAGCCCGCCGCCGCCGCCGCCGCCGCCGCCTCGGGCTCGCAACGTGCTTGGCGCGCAGCCGGCCGGCCCGACGCCGCGAGGAGCTCGCTGCGGGCGGACCCCGGCGCCGCTCCGCTTTGTTCGCCCGCTCGCCTACACTTCCCTGCCGGCGCCGGCCGGCTCCCGAGCGGCCCCGCGGAGCCCCTCACCTGCGAGCACGCCGACTGCCACTTCTCCACCTTTTCAACTACAAAGGCAGCGAGGGGCGTCTCTGTCCTCCCGGGGGGTCGCCTCTCGCCGGCCCCGCCGCGCCGCCGGCCGCCGCGTCTGCCGCTGCCACGGCCTGGCTCCGCGCGGGGGATCGCGTCCCACCGCCACTTCCCCGCCTCTCGGAGCTCCTGGGAAGTTTCTGATCTACTTTCGGCTCCGAAGGAGGAAGAGCTGTTGGGAGGAGCTTTTCACTTCTCGCTTCTACCTTTTTATTGGCTACTCGATGACTTTTACAGCCTGTCACTGATACAGGAAGAGACGGCGGAGAGCCTGGGAGAGCTACATTATTAATTAATGGAGCAACCCCTTGTGTAGAATCAGAAGCATCCTCCATGTTTGAGATTATCAGCCAAGAGATCTAGGGAAGGCGCTGGGGTTTCATAAACACATGGCTAACAAAGTAAAGCCTTCATCTTCAAGTCTGGCACCATCGCTGGGTTTCACGGTGGGAAAAGGATTCCAATTAAGACTGAACTTTTAAAGATGGGAAGAGACATGAGGAATAAAAAATAGAAAGTATTTTGATATTTTCCTCCAAATTAGAATTTTCATGTCTAAAAAAAATACTTTGCTTGGGTACACATCCTCCTTGAAAAGAAAATACCTTTCTTGACAGCAGTTCTCGTTAACATTTAAAGAGGGCAAGTCAGTCAAAGACAGCAGAGGAAAAGACCAAAAAAGTATGTTAGAAGATGTCATCGTGCTTATAGGACCCCCACATATTTAAAACTAAAAAACACACCTGTAAAAAGTAATATTTGTAATACGCCACTGAAAATATTTTGCAAAGTATCAATATTCAATTCAATCATACAGAATTTTAAAGATTGTGGATTTACTAGTGAAATTTCCCCTAAAGCAACTTTCCCATATCCACAATTCCATTTGTGAAACTAATTTTAATGCACATAATACACGTGACTTTTGAATTGAAAGGAATTTTTGAAACTACAAATAATTCCAAATTTTTGCCAGCTTTGTTTTAAGTGGTCTTTTTTTGCTACTGCCCTTGACATTTCCTTATTTGTGGATTAACATGTAAGAATGAGTCTATAAGACGGTTAAGTTTGAAGAATATTCAACGAAGGACATAAGTACCAATCCTGTGAAATGATCACAGTTATAGAAACAATGTGGGATCATCTTTATATCTTCAAATTAAGTACACGTGTACATTGGAGCAGAAAATGTAAGGAATCTATTCAAATAGCAAGAGTTATAATTTTGTAACTTCTTTCAAGATACTTTTATGGCAGCTAGCAAAATAAAATTTTGTGGAAGACAATATATTCTGAGTGTTTTAAAAATCATTAAGAAAGTTAACGCACCTTACTGTACAAATATAGTAGTCACAGAGGCTTGGAAATGTTCTCAGTACTAACTGTATTCTTTAGTCTGGATAAACTCTTCAAAAAATTATGCACTCATTTAAACTGGCATTGTACTTGGGTGACAATTTAGAATTCCCTATCTAGAAAGTATTTAACTTTCCAGCTGAAAAATTTAGAACCCGTAAAAGTAATCTCAAAGGGGGATCATGGAGGATGGATACATTTGTAAGTGCTAATGAAGCATCACTCTCACAAATCAAAATCCCAACTTAACTGTTAAGCTAAAAACAGGAAATTTTCTCTGAATATACAATATTTGTATTTCTTAGAGCTCACTATTTTTTTAAGTTTTTATTTAAATTCCAGTTAACATACAATGTAATATTACTTTCAGGTGTACAATATCATGATTCGACACTTCCATACATCACCCAGAGTCTTAGAGCTCACTATTTGATAAAGTGTTAAAATTTTGTTAAAATCATGATCAAAAATGTTGATTTTATTTTCATTAAATACAGATTTTTAAACAATTGGATTCTTTTTAGTACTAACTTAAAATTGAAATTTTATTCTACTTTATCATAATACCATTTCCCTACCACCATATGCAGATTTCGATACTATCATACCATCATAACTCAATTCTCTGAGTTACATACATAGCATTTATTTTAATGATTTGTGACATTCAATAATGTTATATAGTTGTTCATTGTTAATTCACAATAGTGCAAGTTTAGTAAATTATAATTAACATATTAGTGTAGTTTTGCTGTATTTATACTACTTGGTCAAATTGATAGCCTTTATAAGTTACCTCAAAATAATACTTCTTTTAAAGTTATCCTACACATTTATTACTGAAAGCTTATCTAATGTATTTATTTCATGTTTTGATATCATGATTACTTCCTTATTACTACTTCTAGGCTTTTGAGAATGAAAAGCTCATTGCTATTTCAGGAAGTAGTTAAGGATACTGTCATGAATTAAGACTTTGTGTAAGAGAAAATTGGAAATATTGTAAACTGAAAAAGTATCACGTAAAAAAGAGAAAACAATGAAATTAAAATCATTTAATTTTTTTGACAGTTAAACATTTATCAGGCTTTTCTTATGTGCTAAGACACTACTAGCTCATGGGATACACTATAAATTTTCCTGGCCTTAAAAATTGTACAAGCTGGGGTGCCTGGATTGTTCAGTCGGCTAAGCGTCGCACTCTTGGTTTCAGCTCAGGTCATGATCTCCAGGTCGTGGGATCAAGCCTGCATCAGGGCTCCGGGCTCAGCATGGAGTCTGCTTGGGGTTCTCTGCCTCTCCCTCTCCATTTGTCCCCCCCACTGCTCACGCTCTCTAACTGTCTCTAAAATAAATAAAGTCTTTTTAAAAAATGTACAATCTTATAGGAAAGAGATAATGTAAAGACAACAAAAACAAGAATTGTGTCAGCACTAACGATCATGAGTAATATAATGCAAAAAGAGAAGTAGAAAAGATTAGAAGAAAACCTAAAAGGAAGACCCATGATCTGTCCCAAGTGAAGTCATCCACGGGGGATGATTTGAAAGACAACAGAAAACTCGCATTCCAACATTTCCTCACAGGTCTCAGGATGCAGCCCCCCACCCTCCATTAGTCACCTGTCTGGGTGAAGACACCAGTTGCCCCCATTTAAATGTAAAATGTACATATGCAAGTTAGGCAGGACATATATTAGCCTAGTAGCATCAAGACCTGGTTTAATATTTGAGAAAGCATACTGCCTTATGTATGTAAAAAGACAAATCTATGAAATATATATTTTAAAAGTTCAAGCTAGAATACTTTTCCTGTCTTCTATTGACGGATTAAGAAAGGCTTTACTTAGGTGGCTTGGTGACACAGTAATTACTTAGAGCTGAAAGAAATGTTTGGGATCTCTTAATTCTCTCATTTTGTAGCTGGGGAAACAGGCTCAGGAACTAAAATCTAGGCCTCTTGACTCTTTGTCCAGTCTCTTTAGACCACACTAGTTTCCCCTTGGATTCGATAATATCTAATTTTCCTGTATACCCATCTCACACTATATCTATAAGTGAGCTAAAATATTATTCCAAATCCTTCCCAACCTGCTAACATGTATAAGGGGATAAGCTATATTACTCATGATCAGAGATAACGATTTATTTTTGAGAATTATCCAGGAATTTATCTTTGAGAATGGAGATAACAAGAATCCTAAATTTGAAGAGCTGAGGATCCTGTTTCCCTGCTTCGATTAGCACATCTAACAAATATAAACACTTTACATCTCTTACCTCTAAGGAGCAGTTAATAGTACTTAAGTATAGCGGCCTTAAGCTCTTCTGAGAAAGAGGTCTTAGAAGTATATACAAAGAATATCTTCAACTTTGTAACTCCTTTCCTCAGTATCTGTATCTAACAACAGTCTCGACTCTTTAAGTTCTTTTTTTAATGTCTTCCTCAATAATTCATGGCATTTGATCTATAAAAAATTTCTATGTATTGTTCTTTAGAAGCAATTAACATGTTTTCCTTAATATGTGAAACCGCTGGCCTCGTGTTGGGATAATGGTTCTAACCTTAGCTGCCCATTGAAATCACCAGAGGGGTTTTTGAAAAATACTGATGCCTGAGCCATACATAAGACCAGTTAAAACAATATCTGGGGTAGGGACCCAGGCATTGGGAATTGAAAAATCTACTCAGATGATTCTATACTGCCAAGGTTGAGAGCTATGTTTAGAGGTGATTGGATTGTTGATGCTAAAGTGGTAATGTTGGCAAATTTGGGATGCATTTTTTTGTTCAACCCTTTGTGACTAAAGTCATGAATTGTGGGATGGTAGTAGCAGTTGAAAGACTATCATCATTATCACAATAGTTTACATTTAATGAATGATTCTAGCTTGTGAAGCATTGTGCTAAATAAGGGCTTTAAATGAATCATCCTGTGATTCTCACAACAAACTAAGTACTATTTATCATTTCCATTTTACAGATGAAGCTGTTGAGGCTCAGAGAGGTTAATTAAGTAGCATACTCAAGATCATACAGCTCAGAAGCAGAAAAACCCAAATTATCAACTCCAAAGTCCATGCTCCTTACTACTGTTCTGTATTTCATGGGACTGATTTGGTAATCTAGCTCAGATATAAATTGAAACAGAGAACTTGATCCTATGCACTAAACAATTTAGAACTTGTAATGATTAAGAATTTATGTTAATCATAAAAGTACTAGAGGAAGAAAAAAAATACTAAAGGAGTCCTTAGAGAATTTTAAAAATTGTCTCAGAGTGGGGAAAGCTTAAGTATGACACAAAGCCCATCTGTAAAAATAATTCTATAGAATAAAAATTAAAAATTTTTGCATGACAAAAGCTGCCACAAAGTTGTAAGACATTTATCAAACTGGGAAAAATTACATATTTGCAACTCACTGGCAAAGTGCTAATTTCCCTAATATATAAATAATTTCCTATTGCCTTATTATACAAAAACCCAAGAGAAACAGAAAAGGAAATACAAATGGCTTTAAAATATATAAAAAGATTCTCAACCTCACTCATCATAAGAAAAATGCAAATTAAAACTACACCGAGATGACATTTTTCATCCTTCGGCTTTGCAAGATAACCATCATTTGTTGGTAAGTCTGTGGGGAAACAGGCACAACCTCTATGAAGGGCAAATTGACAATATTTATTCAAAATTACAAATACAGCTCTAGGAATGTATTACATTACAAGTAAATACTTGTAAGTACCTTACAAGTTCCATCTCTAGGAAGATATCCACAAATATATTTGAATATAAACTATTTGGCTTTGTTAGGAATAGACTAATATTAAAATTAAATTAAATATTTTAAAATTAATGGAAATGCTCATAATTAAGTAAATGATATGTCCATACAATGGAATAGTATGCAGACGTAAGAAAGAATGAGGTTGAAAAAAAAAGATAAGATGCAGGAAAATATGTATGGGGAGTTTAATATGTATGTACATTTGCTTGATACATAAAATGCATCTGGAAGGATATATAGAAAAATAACATACTGGTTCCCTCTGGGAGAAGATTTGCTACAGGAATAGAAGGAAGACTTCTCACAGTAGAAAGATTAATAAAAAATGTTAAGATACAGAGATTAGATGGTAAAGAGGCAGGTCAGGACAGATAGCTGATGTAATAAAGTATTTCACTCACAACTGGAAATAAGTTTAGAACTGCAAATAAAAAGTACAAATGTCTATGTTAAATATTTTACAGGGCCTAGCATAGTGCCTTTCCCATGATAGGAGTTTAACATGCTTTTGTTGGATGAATGAATGGTTAGATGGATATATAAAATATAAATTTATTTTGATTACAGTGAAAGAAATAGAGTCAGATGGATGGCCGCTTTCATCTTAATATGGAGATATGATTTAGATTATATGTTATCAAAAAAAGTCTCTCTAGAATGTTTATGTTAATAATTATATATCAATTTATAGACCAAATCATACTATGTTCAAATAGTTTATTATTGCTTTTAAAAAGACATTTAAGGAACAAGTAGAAGGTTTTAAAATGTGAAATAGAGAGTTCTTTTTCTTATTTTTATCAACTGCAAAACTAATTTTTAAGTTTTAGTTTATTTGTAAACTAAAACTAGCTATCTGTAAACTAGCCATCAGATAAAAGTTATACTAATATTTATCATCTCGTTTACCGATTTCTGTTAATACTGGGGTATAAAATACTGCAATATATTTTGTTTCTCTTTTACCCTTCCTTTAGTGTTCAAGCTGTAACCTACTTTCAGATATCATTTTAAGTATTACCATACAATTTAAAAAATCTTTTTTTAATCTTTTAAAAAATATATACTACAATGCCTGGAACACAGCGGGCCCTCAAAATATAATAGTATAATAGTAATAGCATATAATAGCATGTAATAGTATAGAAAAGTATTATGATCTTTCATTTTTTTAATACTATTTCTTATAATACTTAAATAATATTTATAATAGTCAATTTGTAATATTTATAAATAGGACCATATCCATTTTTTAGGACCATATCTTTTTTAACCAATTATCTTATGTAATTGAAGCATGGTATTAGCACTGTAAATACATACTACAAGTTTGACACCAATAGCTAACCCCATATTTCATGTATCTATAGACTACCTGGCAATTATGGATGAAGGAAGAGGATTAAGACTTAAAATTTAGAATCCAATTCTGAATAGATTGCGTAATTCTAATCTAAGAATTCCTGCTGAAGCATGTTCTATTCCTACAGTGCCTATAAGCGAACATATTTAGGGTTTTCACCCTTTTATTTCTGTTGCCATCATCGTACCTCGGACCCAGGAGATAGATTACTACCTTATTTTCTCTAGTCTAAATGTTTAGGTCAAAACACCCATCTCTTATTTCTCTGGCATAACTGAAATTTCACTCTAAGCCACCAGCAAACTGTTTCTCAATAACTTTTTAGCGTCTAGACACTACGTACCTGACATCTAGAAACCAGTTTATCTACCAGAGCAAGTATTTTGCCTTTTTTGAGAATAAAATACAAATACTAAACATCTTTCTTTTTCCCATTTCAAATTTCCCTCTTAAAGACCTCACTCTCAGTTCCAATGTTACAGGCAGAATAATAGCCCCCGAAGAAGCCCGCAGCCTATTCTTCAGAAACTGTGAATGTGTTATCTTACAAGGCAAAAGAAATTCTCAGATGTGATTAAGGTTAGGGACCTTGAGATGGGGGAGGTATGCCCGGATTATTTATGTGGGCCCAATCAAATCACTTGAGTCCTTAAAAGTGAAGAAGTTTTCATGAGTATGGTTAGAGACAGATGACATAAGTGAAGAAAGGTTAGAGAGATGTTGCTGGTTTGGAATAGAAAAAAGGGGGCCACAAACCAAGGAACTCTGTGGTCTCTAGAAGCTGGAAGAGGGAAGGGAACAGATTCTCCCCTAGAGGCTTCCAGAAAGGAATCTAGCCCACCAACATCTATGTTTTTGTCCAGTGAGACCTGTGTCGGACTTCTGATCTATCACTAAGTTTCTGGTAATTTGTTAAGACAGCAATAGAGAATGGATATTCTCAGTCTGAAAATATTCTTAATCCTCAGCTGATTTCCAAGGCAATAGTGACTGACACCTTTGAACTTTAATGAATGATTTAGCTCTTTCAAGCTGACATTATTAGCAACTCCTTAAGTTTTCTGAAATGATTCATCTAGTTCTATCCCTTCAAGTTGCAAAAATTCATGTAGTCATTTCATAATGCCTCATTACCTTAACCATACACAACCATAACATACATACAGTCAAGAGTTATCATGCATACAGCAAGAGGATGATTATAAATGGACAAAGACTTTTTTCTCCTCATTGGATCTTCCCAGATCTCCTTGGGGATCTTGGTTAGTCAGTCATCTTCCCTCTATCTAATACCAAACTCTCCACTACTGAGATCTCTACCCTTAGGCTATAATCTAATGCAAGTCTCTTCCCTTGGGGGAAATTTTTAAGTTCACCTCTCTTTATCTTCAGCATTGTTTCTCATCTCTACTTAACCAACATTTTAAAAGGAAACCTCTGCTCCTCATTTCTATTTCTTTATTTCTCAACCTTCCATAGTGTCCCTATACTCCCCTAAAGCTGCTCTTGATTCTGACACCCTAATTGCCAAATCTAATGGACTCTCGCCAGGGAAGGGTCCACCGTATTCACTCTGTTCCTTGACATCCTCTCCTACCTTGGTCTCTGTGGTATACTCTCCCCTGGTTCTCCTCCAACCCCTCTAACGTTCTTGAGTCTCCTTGGCATCTCCTCTTCCTCCTCAACTTACTTCCTAAACCCTGATGTATCTCATCTTTCTTGCATCCATTCTCCTCTCTCATCACTCCTCAGGGAAGCCTCCTCTAAATCCACATCTCCTCCTGACTACATAAAGTGCCCCATTCTCATTGGAATATGATGTCCTCTAGGGTCTTCTTATTTCCTTAGGGACTCTACCATAGCTCCTTGAAGGTTTATGAGATGAGGAATAACTCATCACATTGACCTTTTATAAAGATTAATCTGGGTGGGGTATATAGGATTGACTGGATTGAGTAGGCCTGGAGGCAGGGAAACCAGTTGAGAAGGCACAGAAGTACCAGTATGGAATGACAACAGCCTGAATTATTGCCCTGGCAATGGAAAGAAGACAAGCCAGGAGAAATATTTCAGTGGAAGTATTTAAGGCTGGTACTTGGTGACACATTAAGGAAGGAGAGGAAAAGTCAGAGATGATTCAGAAATTTCAGGTCTGGGAGACTAGAAAGGTAACAACCTCATTAACAGAAATGGGTTAACTGGGTATAGAAATAGATTTGGGAGGAAGCTGAAGCATTTAATTTTAGATGTGCAACAGGAAAGCAGAGATGCCCCATCAGGGAAAGACTGGGCTCTGGAATCAAAGAATCAAGGAACAGTTTCCAGAAATAGGATAACAAAAGCTACTAAAGTTGATGGGTACAGTAGACCCCCTCCCCTTTATCCGCAGTTTTGCTTTCCACAGTTTCGGTTACCCACAGTCAGCTGGGGCCCCGAAGCAGATGATCCCTCCTCCTGATGACTCATCAGAAGTTCTACAGTCGCCTAATGCCAACCTAGCTCTTTCACCTGACCTCATCTCATCAAGCAGGCATTTCATCATCTCACAACATCACAAGATGGGTGAGTACAGTATAATAAGATATTTTGAGGGAGAGAGACCATATACACATAACATTGTTATTATAATTTTTCTATTTTATTACGACTTCTTGCTGTTAATCTCTTACTGTGCCTAATTTATGAAGTAAACTTTATCACAGGTATGTATGTCTAGTAAAAAACATAGTATATGTAGAGTCCAGTACTACCCATAGTTTCAGGCATCTACTGGGGGTCTTGGAACATATTGCCTATGGATGAGTGGGGAATACTATATGACTATATAATATTTGTATAGAAATATTAATATGTAAATAGTATTTGCTAAATAAATAAATCTCTTTTTGTTATTTCCTCTATTCAAGTACCACCCGAAGTACCAGGACGCCCAAGACACTCACCAGCACTCCAAAATATCTCACTGTCCCACCATGAGTAGCCCTCGGCATTTGCTTTTTTCTGTGGCTTCTTCCTGGTTGATCATTGCAAGGTATTACAAAAACGTGGTGTTTGATCTTAGGGGCCTTCACAGACACACTAGATTCCTTGTAAGTCCTCTCATTTTTAACATTCTATTGAACACCCTACAACCGGTTTTCTAAACCTTTTTTCATTTTTCTCAAGCTTCCAACCTGATCTTTCCTTCTTAGCCTTACCTTGCTCTTGGCACTCACCTTGCCTCCTAATTTAAATCTGGGCCATTCAATATGACTTCTGTTCTCAACCCCAATTTTCTTATGCTTTCACCCCACCCTTTTTTCTTTCCCCATTGTCTCCTCCTTTCCAAGGCTGTATCTGTGCCTTTGATCACATTTCTTTCAACCTCCAGTACCTTATTCCCTGACTTCCTTCTCAAGATCTCCCTAACTCATTTGCTCCTTTCTTTTGGGTTGCTAACATATTCAAGCCAACCCTACCTTTAAAATTTTTTTTCCTTCACTTTGATTTCCTCATGACCTTATTACTTCTTACCTTCCTATGACCTTATCACTCTTTTTTTTTTATTTTGGTACTACTAAGTAATATAAACTTTACAACTATATGTAGTCTTGATAGTGGCTTGAATTCTTGCTAGAGCTATTTGTGTTAGTATGTCCTATACGTTCATGTCAGAGTCTCAAAAATGGGAGTTTCTGTAGGGCAAAAGGCATATAGTAAATTAATCATAAAATGTTTTCAGCTATGACTAATCAAGAAATAGTTGTGAGATTCAGAATGCTGACTTCTGAGAAACAATAAATACTATAATACTACTCTGCCATTAGCTGTTTCCAAGGAGTTAAATTGTAAATGCACATAGAGTTTCATGCAATGGCTATCTCTTATTCATAAGTCAGGATTTTTCTGATATCTATAACAAGAGCAATTACACTCATTTAAGGCCATAAGTAAGGGTCTGGGACAATCCCTACGGCAATGAATATAGATGTTTGCATGAGAAACAGGCAGTCAAGTTTTAAACTTAGGGGGCACCATGAGAACACTACTTTTTTCCATTATTAATTTAGATATAATCAATCATCAGTAAAGTTATTTATGTTTTAGAGCTTTCTAGCAGGAAAGTTGACAGTGTTTCCCCTCTATACTCTACACATACACCTACCTTGCTCTGTCTATCCTAAAAAGCTACTTCTTAGCCCTGATCCACTATAGCTGCCTTCTTAATTGAGGAAGTTAGAGAAAATGCCAGAATGTGATGCTATGTAGCTGGAGCTAAGAGCTAAAGAACAAAATATTTTAAAACTTATATTAATTTTTATAACCAACTTTTAGAAAAAGTTATTTTTATAATTTCACAAAAATAAAATACGCTTTTATGTCATCCTAACAAAACTAAGGCCCCACAACTAGAAAAATTTAAACATTGAAATTTGCAGGTAAAGCAAGTTTATTCCTCACAGTTTAGTGTAAAAATTCAATTAAAAATCATTTAGAGAGGAGTGCCTGGGTGTCGTAGTCGGTTGAATGTCTCACTCTTCATTTTTGGCTATGGTAGTGATCTCAGGGTTGTGGGATGAAGCCCCATGTCTGGCTCCACGCTCAGCTTGGAGTCTGCTTGAGACTCTCTCTCCCTCTGCTCCCCCCTCCCACACTCTCTCTCTAAAATAAATAAATAAATCTTTTTAAAAAATCACTTAGAGAGCAACTACTTGGTATAAAGCACTTTGCTAAGCACTGAGCTTAATATTTAAATATAATATAAGAAAGTTATAATGGCTCAGCTTAAAGGTCTGTGTTACAAATATGTCTAGAAATACGTTCTACATTGTTATTCTCGTTTTATAGATAATCAGGCTGAGGTTTAGCAGAGTAAAGAAATTGTTCACATTCCCACAGTATGCCAGTGGTAGAGTTGGAATTTGAATTGAGATTGATTAGATGTCAAACTATATTCATCCAAGAAATATTTCTAAGTCCTTTCTACATGCCGGCCGCTGTTCTAGAAACATAAGCTACATTAGGGAAAAAAAACAGAAGATCCCTGCACTCTTGGTTTATACTTATTAGCTGACAACTCCTCTGTCTTCTCTCCTGCCGCCCACCTACACACACACCTACACACACACACACACACACCCCTTACACACACACCCCTACACACACACACACACACACACACACATACTTTCCCAAGATTAACCCTTCTACCCAGATTGTTGATTTTATCACCTTTATCGTAAGTCTCCTTTGAAGCCTGGCTTAATCAGTGACTGCCTCTTCCACAGGATCCATTCAACTACATTAACTATAGACAGGTCGCATCTTGAAAAATGCCTCTACTTGTCCTTACTTCCATTCTTTTTTCTTGCTCCATACCATCCTCCACATTCCACAGCACTCATTCTCTCTAACCCTCTGCTGCCTGGTTTTCCTTCCACAGGTTGTTTGCAGTCCTCCCGCCTCTCAGTCGGTCTACGACATTTTTTTTTTTTTTGTCTACAACATTTAATGAGGCTGGCGACTCCTAGAAACTCTTTCCTTGATGGCTGAGAAGTCAACTTATGCTGGTTTTGAATGAATGGCGTTTCTACATCCATAAAATTATCATTAAGAAGAAATAACACCTTCTCCTGTGAATAATGTCATCACAGTGATATATTGAATAAGTCAGAAAATTGGCTAATTTTTTCTTGAAATCATGTAGAGGAATTTTTTCTTTTCATTTTTTAAAAAAGATTTTATTTACTTATTTGACAGAGAGAGAGAGAGAGAGAGCGAGCATGAGTGGGGTGAGGGGCAGAGGGAGAGAGAGGAGCAGACTCCCTGCTGAGCAGGGAGCCGGATGCAGGGCTCGACCCCCCAGACTCTGGATCATGACCTGAGGGGAAGGCAGATGCTTAACCGACTGAGCCACCCAGTGTCCCTTTTTCCATGTTTTCAAGATCTTTCTTTTCAAACGTTAAAAAAAATTTTTAAATGTTTTTAGAGAGAAAGAGAGAGTGCACACATGAGTGGGGGGAGAGGGGCAGAGGGAGAGAGAGCATCTTAAGCAGGCTCCACACTCCAGAGCCAGACGTGGGGCTCAATCTCACAACCCTGAGATCATGATCTGAGCCAAAACCAAGAGTCAGACGCTCAGTTGCTCAACCCACTCAGCCACCCAGTCACCCTTAAGATCTTTCTAATACAAACAAGATGATACATGTTTATATTCATTGTATCATGTATTTCAGTGGAAAGCAGAGGTAACTCCAACTGACATAAAAGTCAGACACAATTTCTGCCCCTCAGAAGATGACTCAGAACTACTTCCTACTCAAGACACATTCAGAAGCCGATATAAGAATTTTATTTTATTTTTATTTTTTTTATTTTTTTATTTTTTTTCGATATAAGAATTTTTAAAGCCTGGATTTTAAGTCTTTTAATGTTAGGACAAAAAAATACCACATAAATCAATTATATTATAGCCTCATAATAAGTGTTTCTTACAGTGCCTCTAAATTATTAAGAAAAGATAAAATTATGTTCAATATACTATTAAGGAGTCTGAGAATGCATACACTGTATTTTTATGTGTGTATATGTGTATACACACACACACACACACATTTTTACTCTTTCCATTGCAAAATACACAGAACAGTACATGAAAGAATACACAGCCTAAGGAATTATGACAGAAAACACCGCTTAGGTAAAGAAAGAGAACACGGTGTATACCCCAATATTTATGAGATTCATCTAGGTTGTTAAACATAGCTGTAGTTTATTCATTTTTGTCCCAATGTGGTTATCTATACATTCCCCATAATTTACCCATTTTTATGTTAATTAACATTGGGTTGTTTGCATTTTTTGTCTATGAATATTCTTGTACATGCGTCTTGGACATGTGAATGTATAGATAGCAATAGAATTGTTGGGTCACAGGATATAAATATTTTCAGCTTTAATAAATAGTCAAAGTGTCTTCCAAAGTAGTCATACAAGTTGGTATTCCCACCAACATTATATAAGTTCCAGTAACTGTTGATCCTCACTAATACTTGGTATTGCCTTTCTTCTTAGCCACTCCGGTAGCTTTGTAGTAAGACCTCGTTGTGGCTTAAGTTTGCATTTTCCTGATTGCTAATGAGGTTAATTATACTTTCATACATTTATTGGCCATTTAGATATTTTCTTTGGGGAGATCCTCTTTACATTTTATAGGATTTTGATGTTAAGTGGTTAAAATAAACAGAATGAATTTTGTTAAGTGGAACAGGGACAAAGAGCAGCTACTAAAGCTCTTTAATTTTGCTCTTGGGCTCTCTGAGCAAGGCAAGAAAAGACTAAAAGCTACTGTCCAGCAATGGGGAGTTATTGTTTCTATGGAGTGAGCTGGAGGCCAGCAAATAGAGGGAGAATATTATTTTCTCAATAGGCTTTGGAGAAATTTATGTTACAAAATATAACATGCAAGTTTTGTGGAGTCGAAAGGAGCGGGGAGGCTACGACCAGAAGGAGCCTGCTCTATCACATTGCTTTCTAGGCCTCAGGATCCAGAAAGCATTAGTTCAAAGAATGGACTTCAATCCGTTTCTAGGGTGTCTAGTGGGTTTCGGTAGCAGCAGACGGTCTGCTGCTACCGAAAGAATATTTTTGAGAGATTGTCAGCCTAACACTGGAGGCTTTCCCCTAGTCTAAAAGTGAAGCTCCAGTGGGGGCTGAAATGGGAGGGACAGCTAACCGCTGGTTGATCATATATGGGAAATTCACAAATATAGAAGAGTTTCATTTCCCCTCTATGTCACATTATTGAGGCTTTTTACAAATCCTGTTCTATCAAAGGAGAAGAATCTCTTATTTGCAAGACATCTCTACAATAGTTAGGAATAATCTGTCATGCTAGAGAGACAATGGGCTGTTGCAGAAAGTGAATGTCTTTTATGACTGGTGTTTGAAATTTCCATTTGGCCTATAAAGCCTTGAGAAACAAAAAGTTTCCTCATCTATAAAGAATGGAGATATATTCTAGGCTCATAACTTTAAGGCATACGTAACCCATAGTATCTAATCCACTCTAGAAAATAGAATGCTACAGGAAGCATTATTATTCATTTTACAAAGTTAGCATAACCCTGAGAACAAAATCTGAGACACACAGTACACACAAAAAAAGAAAACCACAGACTAATATCACTTATGAAAACTGATGCAAGAAAAAAGTCTCAAATAAAATAACAGCAGTTGAATCCAGTAATATATTATTAGAATAACACACCCTAACTGAGAAGGGCTTATTTCGAGAATGTATAGATGGTTCAACATTAAAAGATCAATAAATAAATTTCACCGTAGAAATGCATCAAAAGAATAAAAATCCAAGATCACTTTGAGAGAGAACAAAAGAGGACTTAGCAAAATTCAACATCTATTCTCAGTTTGTAAAGTATAAGCAAAACCAAAATAAAACATAAGCAGCAAATTTCAAACCTAATGTTAAAACTTCAGTTACGTTTTCATCAAAATCAGGAACAATAAAAAATCCCCGCTATTGTTACTCTTACTTGTATATGTTCAGGAAGCTAGCTAATAAGTGAGACAAGACAAAGGAACAAGATATAGCTATTTTAAAATAAGAGAACTTTATCATTATGTATGGACGGTCTAATTGTCTGGAAAACCAAGGGTCAACTACAAAAACTATTACCACTAATAAGAGAGGTTCAGAAAGATGTTTGGTTACAAGATAACTTTCCTCTACAGTAGCAGTAGCCATTTGGAAAATGTAAGAAAGATCCCATTCAAAAGAGCACGGACTGAGGCCTTTACCTTGGTACTTCTGCTTGAAATATTTCCCCTCCACCTCTGTGTGTCTGCCACTCTCTCATCATTCCTTTCTCTTCTCAATTTCCTGTTCTTTATAAAGACTTCTCCCCATTCTAGGCCCTAACACTCTTAATCATTTCCAGAGGCGGAGACGGCTGCTATGTGTGTTTGCATGTGTTTAGTTTTTTTCCTGGGTACACAGAATACATTTCCCAGCCTTCCTTGTAGTGAGTTGGGTCCATGTAACTGAATTTTGGCCAATGTCATATGGGAGAAAGTGCCACTTCCGGAGCAAGGGAAAAAAACCCAAACCTCTCCACCACTTTTCTGCTCCCTCTTCTCTTTTCCCACCAACAAAATGAAAATCCTCCAAAGACCTAGAGATGGTGGAGCCTTAAGAAGGAAGTGAGAATTAAGGAGCCTACGTCCTCGAGTCACAGTTTAGAAGAGAATTGCTCAAGGAAGTTACCTTATCAGGAACACCCACACTGGTTTGTTGCATGAGCAGGAAGTAAGTTTATTTCTTTCAAGTAAGAAGTCTTTGGGTTTTTTATTACAACATTGGACGACCAGATTAATACATCGACTGTGTGTCAAACATTATGGCACTCTGCAAACATTAAGTTTTTAGTTCCCCCAGCTCCATTTCCATTTCTTGCTTGCCCAAGATCCCATAGCTACTTGAGCAGCGAAGCCACTGTTTGTTTTTGGAGCCTAAGCTCTTTACCACTAGGCTATACTGATTCACCAGAGCAAGAACATTTTTGAAAAAAAAGAGGCATAAAGATGAACTTCCTTACCTTACCAGAAGCAAAACGTATTATAAATCTCTAAAAATAAAAAAGAATAAACAGGGCAGGTAGACACACAGATCAGTGGAATAGAGCTACAAATAATCCCAACAACATGCCCAGTGGATTTTTGACAAAGGTGCAAAAACAAGTCAGTGGAGGAAAGGAGAGCTTTTTAAATAGATGGTGCTGGAATGATTGTGGACAGCTATAGGCTATACAAGAAAAACTTCCCTCAACCTAAAACTTACACTTTATATAAAATTTAACTCAAAATGGGGGGCGTCAGGGTGGCTCAGTCGTTAAGCATCTGCCTTTGGCTCAGGTTATGATCCCAGGGTCTGGGAACGAGCCCCGCTCTTCGAGCCCCACATCGGGCTCTCTGCTGGGTGGGAAGCCTGCTTCTTCCTCTCCCACTCCCCCTGCTTGTGTTCCCTCTCTCACTGTGTTTCTCTCTCTGTCAAATAAATGAATAACATCTTAAAAAAAAAAAATGAACTCAAAATGGATCATGGACTTAAATTTAAAACATAAAAACTATAAAACCTTTAGAAAAAAGAAAATTTTCAAATCCTCTGCCATTTTTCAATCAGGTTGGTTTTTTGTTATTGAGTTATATGAGTTCTTTAAATATTTTGGACAGTAATCCCTTGTCAGATATATGATTGGCAAATATTTTCTCTCATTCAGAAGGTTGCCATTTCATTTTGTTGATGATTTTCTTTGCTTTGCAGAAGCTTTTTAATTGTATGTATGTGTGTGTGTGTGTGTGTGTGTGTGTGTATACATATATATAATATAAAGAACTCCTAAAATTCAACATTTAAAAAATTATCCAAGTAGAAAAATGGGCAAAAGACATGAATGGACATTTCACTAAAGAGGATAGACAGAAGGCAGATTAACACGTGAAAAGATGTTCAATATCATTAGCCATCAGGGAAATGAGAATTAAAACCGTAATGAGGTATTGTTACCCACCTATAAGAGTGGCTAAAATAATGAAAAATGATAAGACCAAATGCTAGCAAAGAAGTGGAAAATTGAAACACTCATACATTGCTGGTGGGAATGTAAAATAGTACAGTCACTCTGGAAAATAGTTTGACAGTTTCTTATAAAACTAAAAATGCATTCCAGCAATTGCACTCCTGGGCATTTATCCCAGAGAAATGAAAACTTAAGTTTACACAAAGACCTCTAACAGCTTTATTTGTAATAGGCCCAAACTAGAAACAACCCAGATGTCCTTCAATGGATGAATGGCTAGACAGACTGTGGCATATCCACACCGCTAAATATTACTCAACAACAAAAAGGAAAAAATCACTGGTATAACACTTGGACGGATCTCAAGGGAATTATGTGGAGCAAAAAAAAAACTCACAAGGTTATATACTGTGTGATTCCATTTATATAACCATCTTGAAATAACAAAATTATAGAGATGGAGACTGGTTTAGTGGTCGCCGATAGTTAGAAATAGGGGTGACAGAAATGTGAACTTTGTGGTGATGGGACAGTTCTATATTTTGATTGTGGTGGTAATTACATTAATTTACATATGATAAAATTGCATAGAACTTTATACACAAGCGCGCGCACACACACACACACACACACGAGTGCATATAATATCTGAATAAGCTCTATGGATTATACTAATGTCATTTCCTTACAAAGAAAAGGAAAAAAAAACCAATAGAAAAATGGGCAAAGGACATGAAGACCCTTATAAAAGAAGAAATACAAATGACCAGTTGTTTGGGGAAAGATGTTGTCTCATTAGACATTAGAGATGTGGACATCAATTTTCATTTATTAATCTTCAAGGAATAAATTTCACCCGCTTTTTTTTTCACTAGAATTATATTCCCTGGAATTTTTGGATACTGTACGCAAAGATTTATATATAAGATTGTCCATCAGAGTTATATTTATATAAGTAAAAAAAGAAAGAAAAAGAAAAAGAAGACAATTCAAATAGTTAGCAGAAAGGGATTAAATAAATTAAGGTATATCCAAACGATTAACTACTGTACTGCCTGCTATTAGACATGACATTGTAGAAGTGTGTTTTATTCCCATGGAAAGATATTTTTAATGTATGGTTCAAATGAAAAGAAGAAGTTACAAAATAGTATGTATGATAGGTCTTAAACATGTATCAATATTCTAACGCTGGCCAGCATTTATTTCTGGATCGATGGGTTAATTGGTGTTTTTAAATTTTATTTTAAATATTTTGCTGTTTTGACTTCTCTATAATTAGCATATATTGTTTTTATAATAAGAATAAAAACTAAGGGGTGGTGCCTGGGTGGCTCAGTGGGTTGAGTGTCTGACCTTGGCTCAGGTCATGACCTCAAGGTCCTGGCATAGAGCCCCGCCTCTGGCTCCGCCCTCAGGGAGGAGTCAGCTTCTCCCTCTGCCCCTCCCTCCGTGCTTGTGCAGTGGCACACTTTCCCTCTCAAATAAATAAATATGATCTTTTAAAAAAGAGAATAAAAAGTAAACTTAGCTGGGCTTTTTGTCTTTACGTACTGCAACTCAGTAATTTTTATGACAACCGGAAGACAATACATCACAAAAACCTTATGGTGGGTCTGTAAAAAAAATGTTTACAATACACGATGAAATAGTTTGTCTTTGACAATATTATTACATATGAAGAATACAAAATGCTAGTATGGATGCCCCTCAAGCAACACCATCCCAGTCTCTAAAGTTTGCTTGATCGCACCCGCCTCCGCACTGTTCGTTTAGGTAGTAGAACACAACTCAGTATCACTTTCTTTCTCCTTTCCAATTCTCTCTGTTGATGATATTGGCAATTTCATACACAAACAAAAGGAAAAATGGATTTTGAAAAATCATTGCTAGTAAATTAATTTGACCATTAAGTCTATTGGCTAGCAAAGGTCAGGTGACCCTATGGATCGATAATTTCTCAGTCTTCTAATTGCTTGTTTATGCTGAGATAGTTAATTGTAACCTTTCAGAGAAAGTACTAAGCACAGTGTCTGCCCATAACAAGCACTTAGTATTGTTCTGTCTTCTCCTTAGGCAATATTTGTATTTATAACAAGACTCTTTCTAAACAGCAGCAAAATCAATGTGGTCAATGTGGTCATTCACCCTCCCACCAAGAGTGGGACCGATCATGCCTTATCTGTGTAACCTGAGGACCACTTTTCTACTTTTAGGTGTTAATGCTCATTTTAACTGGATTTTGCCTTTTTAAAAATGCTGGGTGGGTACCCAGTATAATGTGATCTGGGCCCATGTCTCTATAAAATTGTCCTGGAGGCCTCCCCTCGAAGTTACAGCCCCACCCACACATTTCACCTCTATTCCTATGTTGTTTTTGTTCTTCCCCAGAGCTCATGCAGGACTCCTGACCAAACTCACTGAACAAACCCCCTCTGATGCCAGTTTGCTACAGCAACAGCGGCACTGGGGCAACACTCAGCTTTTCTAGAAAGGTCCCTGGGTCATATGGTGGCTCCATCCCACTCACTTTGAAAGGAAGGCTCTTTGGGACTTGCTATCTATGGAGTGTTTAGTCTCTGTCCCTCCAAGGATTTAGCTTCCCAGCAAAAAGTATAGTCTCTCTGTTACAACAAAGTAGCGCGTTTTATTTTATTCTGAATATTGCTTCTCTGGGTTTTGAATGGCTTCAGGCTTACAAATTGTCTGTTAGTAACATGTAACTTTCTATGCATGTTCTCAAAGATAGCCTAGAATCTAATTATGCTGTAATTTTGTTCTTCATAATAATGGGGATACACAACTAGGTAGACCCCTGTACCGTCTGGAGTCTACCCAGCCGCATGATTGGACCTTGGGAAGTATATTCAAATGTTAAGATTCCCAAGAGACAGTCAGCACAAAGTTTTCTGCAACTTGCACTTATCTGTTTCTTGTATTATCTGTGTACAGTTAAAAGTTTGAAGCAAAGTAGCAGATCTAATAAAAAGCGAATTCTGAACTGTAGCGTTTTGTGTTTTTGTTTGTCTTTTAACTTTGCAAACACATTCCAAGGCTGTTGCAACCAGTCTGTTCAAGAACAAAAGCTCATTAGTGTGTCTCAAGTCAGAGAGAACAAATTGCAACAAGCAGTGCTAAAATTTCCAAAATAAGCAGGACCCAGGAAAAACTTAAGGGGTCCAAAAGTTCTTATGTAACTTTAATCGGCCAGAATAAAAACTTCTATTTTGTACAAGTCAGATAGAATTATGTAGACCAAGCCGTTGTTTTCGCAAGATCAAGACTAGTAATCTTAAAGCATATTAGAATAAGCACATTATCTTCTCAAGGAAGCACTTCCTGTTACCCGCCGCCCCGCCCCCCCAACACCAAATGCTGAACACTTCTTTCTTGGTTCCCTTATTCCCCTACATAGCTCTTATAACACATTGTACCCATTTGCTTATATGTTAATAATCCTGGGATGGAGGAGGGCAGGGACATCCCCTTCCTCCTCTAAAACAATACATGACACACTGTAGTCCCTTATTTAATATATCCTAAATGAATGAATGAATATGAATGGACATTAGGAAGAATCTGGATTGTATTTGTTTGTTTTTAGATTTTACTTATTTACTTAAGAAGAAGAGAGAGAGTGCAAGCATGAGCAGGGGGAAGGGGCAGAGGGACCAGCAGACTCCTCGCTGAGCAGAGAGCCCTGGTGAGCAGAGAGCAGGACCCTGGGATTGTGACCTGAGGGGAAGGCAGATGCTTAACAGATTGAGCCACCCAGGCGCTCCTGGACTCTTGTTTGTTTGTTTGTTTTCAACTCCATTGTATGAACTTAAAGAGATGGGAAATGGTTTCTCCTTTTTTAGATCTTGAATAAGATTGAAATAAAATCATGTTAAAAGTGGGATGGAGGGGCGCCTGGGTGGCTCAGATGGTTAGGCATCTGCCTTCGGCTCAGGTCATGATCCCAGGGTCCTGGGATCGAGCCCCGCATCGGGCTCCGTGCTCAGCGGGAGGCCTGCTCCTCCCTCTCCCACTCTCCCTGCTTGTGTTCCCTCTCTCGCTGTATCTCTCTCTGTCATAAAAATAAAATAAAATCTTTAAAAAAAAAAGTGGGATGGAAAAAAAGAAATAAGATAGAAAGAACCCCAATAGCAGTCAGGAGGTTTAGTTTCTACCATCATTCACTAAACTTCTGGTGGGGGGTGAAGGGGACCCAGTTTTCTTAGTGGTGGGGTTGACATATCTATAAAATAAGAGGTTTAAATCAGATGCATGCCACAGAAAACAGCTTTTTTTTTTTTTTGGCCTTTTTATGATAGAGAGAGAGGGAGAGAGACAGAGAGAAGGGGGGGGGGAGGCAGAGGGAGAGAGAGAATCCCAAGCAGGCTCCTTGCCCAGTGCAGAGCCTAGCCTCGGCTTGATCTCACAATCCTGAGATCATGACCTGAGCCAAAATCAAGAGTTCTGCACTTAACCGACTGAGCCACCCAGGTGCGCCTGGAACCAGCTTGCAGATTTTGTGAGGCCCCTCATTATTCCATAGCACAGAAATGTATCTTTGTCTTTAGAAAAATTGGTATTATTAACACAGTTTTTGGAGTGATTGTTAATATAAGATCTTTTGCCTTTTTACATGCCATTGTCCTCATGCTTCAGCAGAATAGCACTTTGGTAAACACCTCTGTTATAGCACTTGTCACATTGTATCATAATTCTTTGCCTCCTTGATGGTTTCTCATTGGATAGTCAGCATCTCAAGGTCAGGCCTCAGTGTTGACTTATCTTAAGTATCACTGGATAAACCACTTCTAGTACATGTTCAATGCACAGTGGACCTCCAAAAATATTTTTTGAAGAATGAATTTTAATATTTTAGGTCCACCTTGAACTATTCCAAGCATAAAATGTCACATATTTCTAAAGGAGCTCTGTTTTTAAATTTAGAAGTCTTCATGGTTATTTTAAATTCATCTGTATTTCTCCGTGGCTTGTGCCATTATTGTTATTTAAAATTTAAAATTTCATTTTAAATATGTAAGAGCATAGTAACTAGGAACTGATTCATATATCAAGTGGGCAGATCACAGAATTTAATTACCCCTAAATCGTCAGAGGTGTTGTGAGCTTTAATGTCTGTAAAGGCTTTTACCATGCTGGGATGAAAGGCGTTCAAGGGTAATGTGTCACCATCAGTAGTGCAACCACCATCCACGCACACAAATTTAAAAGTACATCTAAAATACCATTTCAAATTCTGTAAGAACATGCAAATGTGCCATATCGTGCTGCAAACAAAATTAGAAATAATTTAGATTTTTATTAGTGCTTATTTTAGTGCATTATTTCTAGCTAAAATGTTTCATCTCTTTTTTTTTAAAGATTTTATTTATTTATTTGAGACAGAGAGATAGAGAGAGAGAGAGAGCTTGAGCAGGGGATTAGGGATAGAGGGAGAGGGAGAAGAAGGCTCCTTACTGAGCGGGGATCTCAATGTGGGGCTCGATCCTAGGACCCCAGGATCATGACCTGAGCCGAAGGCAGCTGCTTAACCCACTGAGCCACCCACACGCCCTTTTCCTCTTTGTTAATAGAGCTTAATCTTCAACTACATTTTAGGAGGTTCTTTGTTTTGTTTTATTGTTGTGGTGGTTGTTAATCTAATTAGCTCTCAAATTATTTTATCTCTAAAATATGACTATATTTCATTGTAAAACCACTTAATTCTTTCTTAATTCCCATTATCTAATTCATAAGAATCTCTTTTAAAAAATATCACTCAAATCAGTTTAATTTTCTACTATCCCCACAACTGTACAAATCCGTGGTTTGTTGTTGCTGTTGTTTAATAAGATCTAATCATGCCATTTTCAACTTGAAAACCTTCAGTGTCTTCCCATTGTTCTTAAAGTCCAAACTCCTTAGCACAGCCTTCAATATCCTGGCCATTCTGATCTCTCATCTATTCTTCAGGTTCTTATTACAATCCCGTCTTCTGGCCTTCTCCAGCCACACTCCCCTTCTTTCAATACCTGGTATTCCTCTTGTCTCCTGGAGTTGTTTTCTCTGCCAGGAATATTCTTCCCACTGTTTTGGGCTAGTTACTAGTATTCATACTTCAGAGATTATCCCTGCCGTCCTCCCGGAAGCCTAGTGAGACTTCCTTAACTCAATTAAATACCTATTTGCTATAACCTCTCACAGCACTATGTACATCTCTCACATAGCCCTTACGACAAGCATAGCTTTACATTTGTGTAATTATTTGATTATTTTGCTTCTTCCATGAGGACACAGATAGTTTTTGCTCACTATTAGATCCCCTGCTCTTAGAACAGTGCCTGGCACTTAGATGCTCAATAAATACATTTTAATTCTGTTCTATTAAGGCTTTGTCCAGATTTACCACAGGCACTAAAATACTAAAGGTTTAAAAGAGGGAATTTAAAAAAGGAGAATCATAAAAAATGAAATCACTGTTCAGAAATTATTTTTTTAATTTTTTAAAAAAATTTTTAAAAAAGATTTTATTTATTTATTTGACAGAGAGAGACAGTGAGAGCAGGAACACAAGTAGGGGGAGTGGGAGAGGGAGAAGCAGGGTTCCTGCTGAGCAGGGAGCCCGATGTGGGGCCCGATCCCACGACCCTGGGATCATGACCTGAGCCGAAGTCGTCTGACTTCAGCTTAACCAACTGAACCACCTAGGTGCCCCAGAAATTATTTTTATTAAATTGTTAAATCTGATCATGGAGAAGTACATGAAATCAGAAGATATATTTCATAAAAGTTTTCACCAACAATAACATTTTTACTAGTACATATCAACGTCACTCTCTCTTTTGAACTGTCACTGTGAAATAATAATAAAAATGACAGGTCGCATTTATTGAGCGCTTACCTTGTGTAGGCACTGTGTTAAGTACTATACATGCATGATCTCACTCAATCCTCACAAACCCTTGAGATAGGTATTATTAAACCCATTTACTCATGAGAAAATCAAGGCTTAGAGAAGTTAAGCTGACTTGCTTAAAGTCATATAACTAAGTGGTAGAGATGATACAGCCAATAGTCAACTAGATCTGTCTGACTCCTGACTCCCTTCCTCATCCTTTCTTAACCACGAGTATCTGTATGCTAAGAGATACTAGATCATCATAGGCTTTGATGTTAGACCAGCTCTGAGTTTGAGACCCGCCTCTAGCACACACCAGCCATTTGATCTTAGACGAGTTACATAACCGCCTCATTTCCACCCTAAACCTCAGCAGAGTTCTGTAAATATAAAATGGAAATAATAGCACCTATCTTGCATGGTTGCTGTAAAAATTAGGTATACTATGGATAAAATGCCTGACACACAGTACGCATTTAATAAATCACTTTTTATTATTGTTTTATATGATGTATCTTTGTTTCAAGTAACTCGTATTTGGCAACATTGTGTTTTAGATTGTTCAGGATAGTCCTCTTTCTATAATTCAAAAATACTGTCGCCAAAGATACTTCCGTCAGAGCATGTGTCCTATTTTTTTGGTCTAGAAAATAGGATCATTATACTCAAGTATCATTTAGCTGTGTACTAAGCCTATTAAAGATAGCTAACATATCTATGTTAAATAACTGAATGATTATTATATAGCAAATACATGAAGAATTCACAGGTAAACAGAAAAATCTACTTAAGACAGATCAGAAAGAATAAGCAGGTTTCACAAATTATGTGAGTTTTATCTCTCATTAAGTTCTAAAAATATAGGTCCAATTTAATTTTTGCAATTTGATGCAATAATGAAAAAGCAACATCACTGTCTGTACATTTAAGTCTATAGTTACTGATCAGTCAAAAAGTTATGATTCACCACTCATACAAGCAAAATAAATGAGCAAAAATTATGTTTGTTAAAATGATGCATAATTTTTAATCACATTCATGTGAAAATAAAAAGAATTATTTAATTAAAAGAAATATGGATGATTCAGATTGTCCACAAAAATATTGAAAATTAATTGAGCTATTTGGATGATGTATTTGGATGATGATAAACATATACAAGGACATTTCAATATAATTACTAAAAACAATTCTGCTTTTAAAGCTATGTCAAAAAAACAACAACAAAAAAAACCAACGAAAAAAATAAAGCTCTGTCAATATTGCTTCCCAATTCTAAAACCTCAGGCAGAAATCCAAATGAAGTAGTATAGTTTAAAAATAGAATCCACGAGATCTGCAACTGAAATAGTATATGGTTTATATACTGTATAAATTAAAAATTATAACTCAGTTTATATTGATCAGCAGTATTGATTTAGAACCTCTCATTAGCATTGATGTAAAGTGTCAGTAGTTTCCTTATTTTATTCTGACTTGCTCATTAGGGACAAATTTCAAACACAAAAATTAAAGTCTATATTTTATCCATTTTGAATGTTTAACGCTTCCAAAAGTTATATTCATTTTGATTTAATGTTTATGTGAATTAACATTTCACACACTTTTTAAATTATACATTTCTAATGCTATATTTATACCTGTATAATTTTATAAATGGTAATATTGTAGAAAAACCACAGATTGTGACTTTACATATCATAATTATTATTTACTTTTTTACACTTATAATGTAGTGAATAACTATTGAGTTCTGTGACATGCCTATAAAATATGACATTTCATTCCTATTTATAAATGATTCGTATAGGAACGCATATTGGATATGTAGTAGCAACAAAGCTCAGAAAAAGATGAGTTTCTGATATGTGATTTTGGAATTAGTCTCCTAATTCTTACTTTAATTCTAAATGTCGAAAAAAATAAAATCCCCACATTCCCAGACACGATTAAGCAGTAGCCCCCTAAATAAGGAACTATCTTGTATTTAGTATATGTGCTGCCGAATCGAGCACAGAACTATTTTATATTTTAACAATATATTGTTTCCGAATGTACCCCAGGATTGGCGATTAATTTGTTTAGGAAAAAGACCACACTTGTAGATAAGCTCATTAATCAGTTGCCCAGGAGGGATTCGAAAGCCACAGGGAGAGGCCTTTCTCAAACCTCTTCCCCAAATTCCCAAGACTGCTATCAGCCATTAATATGTTAGTTTGAATGAGTTTAGCAGTTACCAACCTGCGCAAGACTTGTAGGAAATAGGAGCTCAGTGCTGAAAGGAAAAGAAAGGACAACCGCTGGGCTAATGTATCTGCGGCGGAGACCGTAGGCAGTTTGGGGAGCAGCTGCAGGACACCAGTCCCTGGGAGAATGGAGAACGCAGAAAGATGCCACAGAAAAGGAGATAAAGGACTCATGGCGGAAAACTTCACATATTTCACAGTTTTTCAAATAATCAAAACTATTTAATTTATACGGTTGATCCCAAGCAGTATTCAAACAAAATAGTCAGATCTTAAATACTCAATAAAGATAACAAAAGTTCTAAATGGCTAAGAAATACTTAAATAATTACCTTTTCTTCTGGTGTTGAAAAGTTATAGGCTGAATTTCATATTGCTGTGAATGTATTCTATTTATTCTACTGGTTTTCTCCTCCTAGCAGTTAAAAACCGGTAACCTACAGGAAAACAGTAGTATAATCTCAACATTCCAAGAAAGTTGACCGTAATCAGGAGCTGGGCCAATACTGAAGTGGTAAG